>CM030172.1:29731977-30147674 GCA_017639675.1 Aplochiton taeniatus | reverse complement strand
ATTCACTTCAACTAGTACTATGTAAAAGTTTTAGGTTTCTATGTCCAATTGATCCACCCCAAATTCATTCAGCAACATATCTAACACAGACATACAACTAGTCAGACCTATCTTGAAAAGAAGGTGTCTGGCAACGGATGGTATGGACTCCAGTTCACGGAGCCCTGATCTCAACAATATCGAGACAGACTGGGAAAACCAAAAGGGACAGAAGCAATTGAGAAATCGAGATCCTGAATCCACAGAACAACATTGGCAAGTTTTCCAGAATGTTCACTTTTTTTTTGTCTTTTTTACCTTGATTTCAACAGGGAGGTCAATTAAGAACACATTCTTATTAACAATGACGGCCGAGCAAATAAATACAAACAACAAAACAAAGGCGGCTGGACCAACCTACCTGTTGAGTACCTGTGCAGTAGGCCTAGGTTTATTTGGGATGATTGGTGCTATTTTAAAAGCAGGGAAGTCACACCAAACACTGATTAGATTTCGATTTTTTTTCTGTTTACCACACTCAAGTATTGTTAATTGAGAAATAAAAACTATTGTTTAAAGCATGCTTACTTTACAGTTTTTTAACAAGTGCCTACACCTTTTTGCACAGTACTTTTGTCACAAAGACTACAAATCCCTCCCCCTTCCTCTCTCACCCAGGGTGCTCCCTTTTCCTCTGGGTTAATCCCCCCACTTATTAAACACCTTTAAAAGCACAGCAGGATTACCTCACTCTCTAGCCCGAATATGTTGTTTGATACAAGGGGTGGCATAACTTGCATCTCCTTTTGGCGTGGGTGTGAGTATGCATAATGTAGTCATGAGTGAGTCGTGAGTCATTTTGAACTTATATTGTTTAGAGGTTATAGTTTTACGTATTTAGGACACTTCCCTAGGTTAGTTCCTGTGTTTAATATTTTCCTTTGTCTTCCCACTGTAAAATCGCACCTTCACCAATGTCCTACCTATAACTCTTTCAACTGTATGAATAAAGGATAAAACGAACCCAAATCTCTTGTGTACCACCTACACCCTGTACCGAGGCTGTTAAATTTCAACCCAGCAGCAATTCATAATTCCAACCTTGAAGACAACTACATTTCTTCTACAAGAGCAGAGGAACCAAATCTCATAAAATGTCGAAAGGTAACTGAAAACAGACTTGTGCAAGGCAGAGTTCTGAGGACATCTAGTGGTAAAATGCAGTATCAGTCAATCACTTATGTAAACACGAGACATTATCGGCATTATCAGGTACTCCAATGAATTTCGGATCTTGTTATCTTTGGATAACAAACTCGAAATGCCATAGCTGTCAATGCATTAGTGATACTTTTAATATTACGATATCGGCATTGGTTGTCAATTATAAAACATGGAAACACATGTCTATTACTTTTTAGCACTGCCTCTCGGAGAGTCTCCTCCTAGCTAGCAATGCACGTTTGAGTAGCCTATGTTGTGTCATTGATATAGTTTGAATGCAAGCCTTGAAGTTGAACTATCATAGAAATGAACAAGTTACCCATGCATAACCCAGTTTAAGAATATAGGCATGTTTTAAATGCCATTATCCTATGACGGTTGGAAAACATATTTTGTTTTATTATTATGTGAAAAAAAATTATCCAATTGAAAGAAACTTTATGGGCTACTTTGTCAACTTTGCATGCAGATTTCTTCCTTTTCCACTTTTTAATGACACTGCATTTATGTAGGCCCCTATTACTGAAATAGGTTAAAAAATGAACTTGCAGTATGTGACACCGCAAATTTTGGGGATTGTGCCGACAATTTCTTTAATCTTTCACTTCGACTAAAGTGTGCCAAGATATCATTGAAAGCAATGGCATGGGTGGTTCGGGATTTCCACCATTGGGGGCGCAATTTGTACAAAGCAACGTTGGTGAGGTTTTGCAGATAGTGACTTCTTCACCCGCAATTCTCGTTCCACCATGAGAAACATGGCGGACATGTGTGCACGGGATGTAGAAAAAAACTGTTATTCAGATCGACTAGCTGAACAATATTATCGTTAACAAATGACTTGAATAAGCAGGTAGGTCACCATGGTGTAACAATTCTATATCTCAATATGTCCCCGAAGACACATTTTTTATTTTATTTTTTGTTGTCAACTACCCCTGTTTTTGGTGTAACTTTAAATGTAACTTTTCGGTAGAGACTATTTCCTGGGAAGAAAAATACTACCTGATGAAATCATTAGCAAGCTTACATTTGTGAAATACTAGCTAGCTCACTGTTAATGGCTCAACAGTCATGTGCCGACAACGACAATCAATTATAATGCCGTCGACAACGTCAGCTGTTTACAGTGTTAACAGTAATTTACACGTAGCATGCGTGAGTAGTAACGCTGCCAAATTATAGTTAGTAAGTGATTTCGGAGTTCCCGGTTTACTTATTTTTCTTTTTCTTTTTTATATATAGTGACACATTTTACTATGCTTTTTAACTTGAACTCTGGAAGCTTTTTTGGTTGGTATATGAAGCAAGTAATTCAGATACCTCGTATTCACATCATCAAGAAGAGGTTTAGCTAGCCTTGGCTTATGCCTGCCCCTCTGTCATCTCATCCAGAACAGCATGCTCCGCAGATCTAGGATCAGTGTTCGGCCCAATGTTAGGCCAGCAGGTCGAGGTGGGACAGCATCATCCCAGGAAACACTTAACTCCTCACAAGAGGCTCCTCCTGTGGGAACCTCTGCATCGGTGGACCTGACCTTGGTAGATGGGGTGGTGAAGAAGGCTACTTCCACTGCTCCAGGCACAGTCAAGCCCAGTGAAACACTTTCAGACGCTGTCACTGGGTAAGTGAACATTGAGCTCAACTTACTGTCAGTTGCATTATTTGCAGTTTTCTAGAAAACATTTATTAGTGTTTTAAGCATGTGCCTAGTCGTAGTAGCTAATTACTTACCTATATATTTTTCCTTCACTCGTAAGAATGTTTTTTAACTAGCATCACAAAATGTTCTTTACTTTGATGTAGAGATGGTAAAGAGACAAATGTCGAGAGCTCATACCCCAGCACGCCATCCACTGGTGGACTCCAGCGGAGAAAGCGTGTCTCCGTTATGCCCAACCTCGCCAAGCCCAGGCTTGCCCCTGCCCTTACCCGCCCCTCTCTACGCTCACCCAAATCACACGCTAAATCAGTGTCTGAGACACCAGACACACATAGCTCATGTCCCTCTGGCCAGACTGGTGAAGTGGTTCCACACGGATTGCAGTCCCCCAGACGGCGAAGACCCTCTGGGGGCAGTGCACTGCCCAAAACTAGCCTCCTGACCCCCACCTCCCCTACAACTGAGGAACCAGCTAAAGATCTAGGCTATTCATTGACGCCACAATCGATAAATGAAGATGGTATCCTATCACAAAGCACCAAACCAGACAATCTGAATCCTAGCCTTCAACCGGGATGCCCTTCTGAAAGCCATGCAAAAGAGGTGCCTCCCAAACTTTCTGAGAAAGTCACCTCTTCACTTCCAGAGAAAGAGGCCACGGAGATAACAGAGAAAGCCAAGACTCTTGTGTCGAAGTCCACAAAGACTGGACTGTCTCTGTCGCCGGGAAAGTCCCGTCTGAGTCGGCTGTTGAATGATGCAGAGGATCTGCACAGACTGGCCAAGGCCAGGAAACTCCGGGAGCTGCTTCGACAGGAAAAACACAAAGACAAGGTCAGCTGCTTGCCATGTATCACTATGAATGGTCATCAAGGGGCAGTTATTTGGCTAATTTAATGCATCATGTGCACAATTATGTAAGATCAATACGTGTTTAAACTTGATTGACGAGACTTGAATGTCTATCAATGTGTGAGGGCTCATAGATGGTATGATGCTTTGAACTTGCAGAAGCTCAAGAAGGCTAAGACAGCTGTAAAGGAATACACAATGGATCACTCAAAGATGACCATGAGAGACCTTATCTACTACCTGCCCATCACTAACCCAATGACGTAAGTTTTGTGTGTGTGTGTGTGTGTGTGTGTGTGGTGTGTGTGTGTGTGTGTGTGTGTGTGTGTGTGTGTGTGTGTGTGCGTGTGTGCGTGTGTGCGTGTGTGTGTGTGTGTGTGCGCGTGCGTGCGTGCGCACTCGTACACCCCCAACACCTGGCTATGCGCTGTTGCCTCAGATACACACTTCCGGAAGTGTGTAACATTTTAGCCAATGAGACACTGCCTTTAACAATGACGTCATCAATATACCAACCCAGAGCCACGCTGTGCATCCACCCAATAACTTCCTACCGTGAGTAACAAGTTAATTATTATAAATGTATCATTTAGTTTGACTTTGTTAATTATATATTTTTTCTTCCTTCGTTTCTTGCTATTGTAGCGCAAATATTTCTCCTCGAGTATTAATAAATGTACCATTTTATACATGTTAAATGTACCATTTGATTCTAATGTTAGCTACCGATTGCTAGCTGCTAATGTTAACCACAGATTGCTAGCTGATAATGTTAGCCACAGATTGCTAGCTGCTAATGTTAGCTACCGATTGCGAGCTAACTGTTAGCTATTGATCAGGGGAACTGCCGTTTTTCTGGATAAAAAGCACTGTTTACATTTCTCAACCGATTAATGCTTTTACGAGGATACAGCTAGTCACTCTATAACTATGAAGCTAACCTTACATGGTCTTATACATGTATAACTTAAACTTATGAATATTATTCACCTTAATCAGGTGTTTTGGTGCAAGCAGTTTTATTATGTCGGTATCAATTGATTTCAATGAATCGCTTTTATACTCAAGGATTTACGATCTAAGTGGAGTGTTTACCAGAACTACAGCGTGTATACAAGATGGAGCCGCCCATATCATAATAACATGCGCCAGTCATCCCGTTACTGTTAACACTGCTCAGGTCGACGATGTCGTGCTGACGAACAAGCCAAGGCTGTGTTCCCGACTTGTCCACCAGATAAGTAGATAGGCTGTCTTTAGGTTGCAGTGATCTCGATAACCTGTATGAATGGCAGGATCTTACTCGCCTCACGAAACCTCCGTGATAAATGTAAGTCAGCATAATACGTTGTAGAGTTTAAATGTTATTCACTCTTTAATACTGCGGTAACGTATCAACATTTATTTCGTGAACTTCCTTCATCTTACGTTCAGCGTATCTATGTGCACGTTTATAGCTCAGAGTCCATTAAGCTAGCATCACAACACGTGAAAGCATGTCTGTAGGCAGGTTTTGTTATCTTTAGCTGCTTAATAGGTAAATGTGTCATGGATAAGTGTGTAGGCTAAGTGCAAATTTTACACTGTAAAATGTAGAGGATTTCTCTACGTCCTAGGTGAAAAGCTTAATAAGCAGCTATTTTTGTTTAGCCATGTAGTTTTCATGGTGCTAGAAGTGATTGTGGTCATGCTTCTCATCATGATGCCAGAAGAATAAAATGATGGCACCTGTTAGATTCTCTCTGCTGGGATTATTGATGCCAAGGGCTGCTATGTTGTTTATCTTTTCCTAGTTGTTTATAGGCCTAACTAAAGTTGTGTAGCTACACTTATTTGCACTGAATTGGAAATGATGATGTTCTAGAAAAATACACTGAATAATAAGGTTGTAGAGAATAGTGCACTATAGCGAACTTACATAGTAAAGCTATAATTGTACAGTATATCTTCAGCTCAGTTGTGAACTAAAGTGGGCTGGTCTGAGGCGTGAAACTCCTGGGCTGAAAATGAGCCCCAGTCTGGCCCTGCCCCATCCTCCTATCAATAGATCTATACTATTGGGCAGGGTCCAAAGTTTCCACAGTTTCAGAACTCCATTTAGGCCTACTATAGGGTGCTTTAGCATCTATAATACTACAGATTTGATTGAAAGCATTGTCACAAACAATGAATGTGAATGGGTATGACAAAAAGGCAATTCACTATTCTGGCCTTTAAAAAATATGGTTGGCCGGTGAGTTTTTTCCATCTACCAGTCCCCTTGGCCGGTGAGTCAAAAAGTTAATTCCGGACACTGCTATTGGGGCAGCACCCTTAATAGTAAGTAGAATAACCTAAATGTATTACTGTGGATTCTCCTTTGCGCATTGAGCATCGTTATTCCGTTTTTTTGTCTTCTTGACCTGAAAATGGACCAGAAGTTATGTTAAAAAAATAAACAGCAGCCTTGCTCAGCCAATAGAAAATGCGCACAAATCAACCTGATACAAGCAGAAGGGCACAAGACCTCTGTGTGTACACTGCTGTGTAGACAGACCAGGCAGGTCAGACAGTCTACCCCCTGGAAGTGTACAGAGTGTACATCTCTGAGTGTGATGTGGGCCTCAAAATAACTTGATTGTGCATTACAGGGTTGAGGTTGTACAAGCATTATTACCCAAGGAAACCAAGTGAACCCAAAAGTACTACAAAATGGCTTAGACCTCAGAGGGTTCAAAGCTGGGGTTCAGAGAAACAGGATTACTGGTGCATGTTAATATGCAATGCGCTGCGCAATCTTGGATACACCTGTGGTTCTTGTGACTACTCCACGTTGATCATAAAACCCTTGAATATAAAAATGACTTATTGAAATTGGTTGATTAGTTATTGAGGATGTCGTTTTCTCATGTTTGATACCTGTGTAATGATTTGAAAAATGATTTTCACAGAGCCATAATGTTCAACAGGAAAACCAGTATACTGCCTGCAGATGAAGCAACATCCTACATTCTGTCTTCAAGGGACAAACCGTCATTTATTGAAAGATTTATTGACAGTAACAAAGGTACGGGAACGTCAGGTCCTTTCGGGGGCAGCATATTACACAGGTGCATTTCTCAGTCCTTTAATTTACATACACACACAGAATAAACAAATATTTAGGCTACATGTCAGAAACAGATATGTCTAATTAAGCCTTGCTTCTAACATAAATGTTTACAGGTAACATAAGTGAAATACACTTAAGTGCTCTCCACATTTCTTTCAATGGCATATTGACTGTCTATATGAAATCTAAATGCCTATCTTTGTAGTTGGAAAATGATAAAAGGCTGGGGGGGGGGGGGGGGGGGGGGAGGGAGAAGAGAGAGAGAGAGAGGAGAGAGTGCCAGAAAGTACAGATAGTTTTGTATTTCTCCAATATTTGTATTTATCTGAATATCTGTTTCTGTGGATATTCATGTGATCTCTCTGATCTGTATGATCTGTTCAATATTAGTTCTTGTTTTTTATCTCAATTCCAGGGGACAAACACGTAGGCTCCTGCTGTAGCAGTAGAGACGTTCCCTAAAGATCCGACTCCCCATGAAGATTCACACACAGATGAAGCGAGAAAACAGGTAATGGAGTAATGTAGACACTGTCGTCACAAACTATTTATGTTGCCCTATACACTATGTAGTTCCATTAGGAAGATAAGAAGGTGTTCACATTGCTTTTTTGATACAGCTTTTTGGTCAGGGTTACTCATTGGGTGATGTGGTAGACTTCTGATTGAGGGAACACAATTAACCTGACAGACAACTTTCTAGTCTTGTCCACATCAGGCTAGATAACCTTATACACGCACATGTTTCTAGTCTTGCCATCATGGGGCCAGATAACCTCACACACACATAGCTCTATGTTTCTAGTCTTGCCATCATGGGGCCCTCCTGTATGGATCTCACTCTAGGTTATTTTACATCATTTGGCCAACACCTTTCAGTATGTTTCTAGTCTTGCCATCATGGGGCCCCCCGTATGGATCTCACTTTAAGTGATTTCACATCATTTGGGCCACACCTTTCAGTGTCTAAACTCAGGTTATTACAGATATAATTTTACACTTCCTGAGCTGTTGCGTGTTTCAAAAGGGTATTTTGTATGTGATCCATTGCAGTCCCTCATGTTGTTTTGAGACTTGTTGAGACCACTAGAAAGGATCATTCCATGCACTTAGCTTTGTTATATGCTGTTTCAGAAATAGTTTTCATATGAGCTAACTCTTGTATCTTGTGAATATCTCCACATACATGATTACTATCAGTTCTTAATGTGTTCTTGTTTTTTATCTCAATTCCAGGGGACAAACAAGCAGGCTCCTGCTGTGGCAGTAGAGACGTTCCCTAAAGATCCGACTCCCCATGAAGATTCACACACAGATGAAGCGAGAAAACAGGTAATGGAGTAATGTAGACACTGTCGTCACAAACTATTTATGTTGACCTATACACTATGTAGTTCCATTAGGAAGATAGGAAGGTGTTCACCTTGCTTTTTTGATACAGCTTTTTGGTCAGGGTTACTCATTGGGTGATGTGGTAGACTTCTGATTGAGGGAACACAATTAACCTGACAGACAACTTTCTAGTCTTGCCCACATCAGGCTAGATAACCTTACACACGCACATGTTTCTAGTCTTGCCATCATGGGGCCAGATTACCTCACACACATAGCTCTATGTTTCTAGTGTTGCCATCATGGGGCCCTCCCGTATGGATCTCAGTTTAAGTGATTTACATCATTTGGGCAACACCTTTAAGTATCTAAATTCAGGTCATTACACATATAATTTTACACTTCCTGAGCTGTTGCATGTTTAAAAAGGGTATTTTGAATGTGATCCATTGCAGTCCCTTATATGTTGTTTTGAGACTTGTTGAGACCACTAGAAAAGACCATTCCATGTGCTTAGCTTTGTTATATGCAGTTTCATAAATAGTTTTCATATGGGCTTCTCATATGCAGTTTCTTGTAACTTGTGAATAGCTCCGTTAGATAACCTTACACACGCACATGTTTCTAGTCTTGCCATCATGGGGCCAGATAACCTCACACACACAGCTATGTTTCTAGTCTTGCCATCATGGGGCTCTCCCATATGGATCTCACTCTAGGTGATTTTACATAATTTGGACAACGCCTTTCGGTATCTAAACTCAAGTTATTACAGATATCATTTTACAGTTCATGAGCTGCTGCATGCTTAAAAAGGGTATATTGAATGTGATCCATTGCAGGTCCTTTTATTTTGGACCTCGATAAAAGACCATTCCATGCACTTAGCTTTACGTTATATGCTAATTCAGGAAAGTTTTTCATATGAGCTAACTTTTGAATATCTCCACATACATGATTACAATCAGTTCTTATTGCGTACTGATTATTTTTTGTTAGAGGTCTGTTAACATACAGTAGTATAGACAATCTCTACACAGCTGTCACGGAAAATAAAACTATGTATACTATTTAGTGACTGTGGGAAGAGTCGTTTGTGGTGTCTGGACCAAGTCAGCGCTGCAATGGATGACCTATGTGATCCATCCAATAGTGTTTCAGTTCTGAATAAGATTTAAAGTTCTTAAACCTGTAACCTGTTATTTTTATGCCTACTTAGGTAAACAAACCGCTGTCAAAAGAAGCTGGACACCAGAGGAATGTGCTGCAGTAGAAAGACATTTGAGGAGATGCATTGTAATGAACCAAGTTCCAGGAAAAACAGACAGTCAGAGCGCTCTCTCTCTCTCTCTCTCTCTCTCTCTCTCTCTTTCTCTCTCAATTGTTTAATTTAAATTTAAATGGACGGATAGTTCTAGTCATTTTTCAAATCACTTTGGGATTTTGATGTGGTGAGGTCACCTAGAGCATGTTTATTTTTTTTTTTACTGACTCACTTTGTTTGCACTTATAAATAAATCAATAAATACATGCTCATTGAGGACAAAGCATAATGTAAAGAGTTTATTTTATGCAATGTTTTGTGTCAAATATTACTGATGGTTAGCCCCATGAAGAACAATGTTAACCCAAAAGGGGATTTGGGGAGAAAAGTCTGCATGGTTTTGAGCAGGAGGTCATTATTTGAATACTATGTTACCGCCCTGTCTACCTAACGATGATTTTGCTAAGATGAGGCCAACCACAGTAGTGACTGAGTAAACCAGGGATGTGACTTGGTTGGTGCAGAGGGAAAAGAAACGAGGTGCAGGATGTAGATCAATGGTTCCCAACGTTTTTTCTTAAGGAACCCCTTTTCTGTCATTGAGTGAACTGACAACCCCAGACTAAGTGGCATTTTTAGGTATATTTCTTATTATATTCACTGCATAACAATAACAAAACAACTTAATAAACTGAACAATTGGGAAGTTTATGTAAAACAAGCGATTTGGATGAATTGTAGGCAGATTATTTCCTGTGAATATTCCATCAGAGATGAGTTTTCCTGATATTTGTAGGAATTTATACAACTCTGTCTGTATTATGTATTTGTTTCATTTTTAACCATCACACAAGCCTAATAGGCTTCTTTTTGACAAATTCAGTGTTTTCTTCTCCCTGACCCTTACCATTGTTTTATTGGCTCTTTAGTTGTTTTAACTCCGTACTTTTCTAATGCAGGACAAAGCTGTTAGAGGGTGAAGGCTCTATGAATACAGCTTGTGTTTAGGTCCTAATCGTGCCCTTATCCTGTTTATATCTTAAATAATAATCTAAACAACAATTTCCTTTAGTTTTCTTCACAGAAATGAATTAAATGCTAAGATATACTGTAGGTCTACTGTATGTATATATATATATATATATATATATATATATGTATGTATGTATGTATATATATATATATATATATATATATATATATATATATATATATATAGCTGTTTTAAGTTTTCTTACACCCTATAAAATCAAAAAGGCCTTGCGACCCCTAGGTTGGGAACCAGTCATGTAGAGGATCTAATTTAGAATGTAAATCCCTGTTGCAGTCCTGCAGTTTACTTGGTAATCAAAAACAAATCATGTTCCCAGATCAGATAGTAACTTCAGTACCTGCTAAGATATATAAACTAGAAATGTGTATGTGTGTATGAAAGTGGACCTCACAAGTACTGAATGCTAGAAACAGAGCCCCACAAGTGACAAAAAAAAACTGGCGTGGAGACAAAAGTTTTGAATACTGTTAATTTGAAGTGCTGTTAATTTTTCTAAAATTCAGTTTATACTGCCTGATTTTTTTTTACAGCAGTCTAGAACCACTGGAAAGGGTGGACCCCACAAATGGGGAAAAAAAGTAGGGCCCCACAATTGGGAAAAGTGTGTGTGTGTGTGTGTGTGTGTGTGTGTGTGTGTGTGTGTGTGTGTAATGTAATAGTCCCTGTCTGTATAACACATTTACATTTGCAGTTTTTACTGGTCCACGTTTCTTACATGACATATTTGTTGTTTGTCCAGGTCATATTTGGAAGAAACAAAGGAGAATGAGAACGTGGGTGAAATCTGTCCATCTCCAATGAGAGAAGAGTAAGTTTGAATAAGCAAAATTAAATCCTACAGCTTAACAGTACCTTGGTGTCCATTGAGTAATAACCTCATCAATTAAAAGGAAGATTTATTTTTACTGATTTGTCAAGTGACATTTTTGACCAGTGGCAAAATCCAGCTCAGCTTAAAGTGAAGCAAAGCAGGCACGGCACTGACTCTCCTTCCCACGGCTTGACTATTTCTTTACTGATGTCCCTCTGGGGAAAATCTCTCCAGATCCCCCGAGAGAGCGCAGGAACCTGAGGTGTCATCTGAGCCGACGGGCCCAAGGGTGGAGGAAGAGGATGAGGAGGAGGAGGATGGGAGTGCTCTGGATGAACAGCCGGATGACAACCTGATGGTTCCCAGAGTGAAGGTGGCAGAGGACGGCTCGCTCATCCTCGATGAGGAAAGGTCTGCCAAATGTATTTTCTGAAATTGACTGAAATATCTTTTCACTCTTTACTGCATGTGCATGGTGGACATTCTTTTTTTTCTCTCTCTCCCCTCCTTTGGATTAATGCAGCTCATCTTACTCTATTTTGGATTTGTAAATGTCAACACATCATTATTTATGCCGGTGTTTCTTCAGCTTGACTGTGGAGGTGCTGAGAGCCAAAGGGCCCAACCTAGTGGAGGGCCGTGACCCCATCTTTGAGCGGGGCTCCACAACTACCTACTCCAGCTTCCGGAAATCCAACCACACTAAGCCCTGGTCAAACCAAGGTCTCTATCTCTATCCGTGGCGCCTGACTGTAGAAAGCAGGCAAACTCAACTGTTCAATGTTTTGGCATGATACTTGTGTAGCTGACACAGTTTCTGTGGTTTCCTTTAGAGACAGATATGTTCTTCCTGGCCATCAGTATGGTTGGAACCGATTTCTCCATGATCTGTCAGCTGTTTCCTCATCGTGTTCGGACCGAAATAAAGGTAAAACTGCCGACAGTTGGCCATTTGAAATGTGATAGTAAACATTAAACATTTTTGGAAATAAGATATGCCCCAACTTAATCAACAATGATGGATATCAATTATGTTCGTCTAAATACTCAAAAATCCCAAGGTGTGATATTTACATACAGTGGGGCCAAAAAGTATTTAGTCAGCCACTGATTGTGCAAGTTCTCCTACTTAGAAAGATGAGAGAGGTCTGTAATTTTCATCATAGGTACACTTCAACTATGAGAGACAAAAATGAGAAAAAAAATCCAGGAAATCACATTGTAGGATTTTTAAAGAATTTATTTGTAAATGATGGTGGAAAATAAGTATTTGGTCAATAACAAAAGTTCAACTCAATACTTTGTAACATAACATTTGTTGGCAATGACAGAGGTCAAACGTTTCCTGTAAGTCTTCACCAGGTTTGCACACACTGTAGCTGGTATTTTGGCCCATTCCTCCATGCAGATCTCCTCTAGAGCAGTCATGTTTTGGGGCTGTCACTGGGCAACACGGACTTTCAACTCCCTCCACAAATTTTCTATGGGGTTAAGGTCTGGAGACTGGCTAGGCCACTCCAGTACCTTGAAATCCTTTTTACGGAGCCACTCCTTCGTTGCCCGAGCGGTGTGTTTGGGATCATTGTCATGCTGGAAGACCCAGCCACGTTCCATCTTCAATGCTCTCACTGATGGAAGGAGGTTTTGGCTTAAAATCTCATGATACATGGCCCCGTTCATTCTTCCCTTAACACGGATCAGTCGTCCTGTCCCCTTTGCAGTAAAACAGCCCCAAAGCATGATGTTTCCACCCCCATGCTTCACAGTAGGTATGGTGTTCTTGGGATGCAACTCAGCATTCTTCTTCCTCCAAACACGACGAGTTGAGTTTTGACCAAAAAGTTCTATTTTGGTTTCATCCGACCAGATGATATTCTCCCAATCCTCTTCTGGATCATCCATATGCTCTCTGGCAAACTTCAGACGGGCCTGGACATGTACTGGCTTAAGCAGGGGGACACGCCTGGTACTGCAGGATTTGAGTCCCTCTCGGCGTAGTGTGTTACTGATGGTAGCCTTTGTTACTTTGGTCACTGCTCTCTGCAGGTCATTCATCAGGTCCCTCCGTGTAGTTCTGGGATTTCTGCTCACCGTTCTCATGATCATTTTGACCCCACGGGATGAGATCTTGCGTGGGGCCCCAGATCGAGGGAGATTATCAATGGTCTTGCATGTCTTCCATTTTCTTACAATTGCTCCCACAGTTGATCTATTCACACCAACCTGCTTGCCTATTGCAGATTCACACTTCCCAGCCTGGTGCAGGTCTACAATTTTCTTCCTGGTGTCCTTCGACAGCTCTTTGGTCTTGGCCATGGTTGAGTTTGGAGTCTGACTGTTTGAGGCTTTGGACAGGTGTCTTTTATACAGATAACGAGGTCAAATAGGTGCCATTAATACAGGTAACGAGTGGAGGACAGAAGAGCTTCTTAAAGAAGAAGTTACAGGTCTCTGAGAGCCAGAAATCTTGCTTGTTTGTGAGTGACCAAATACTTATTTTCCACCATCATTTACAAATAAATTCTTTAAAAATCCTACAATGTGATTTCCTGGATTTTTTTTTCTCATTTTTGTCTCTCATAGTTGAAGTGTACCTATGATGAAAATTACAGACCTCTCTCATCTTTCTAAGTAGGAGAACTTGCGCAATCAGTGGCTGACTAAATACTTTTTGGCCCCACTGTATCTTATGTATTTCACACGTGTCGGAATGAAAATGTGAAACCAAGACAATGTTGTTATTACATATATTGTTTAATAATAATAATTATTGTATATCTATCTATCTATCTATCTATCTATCTATCTATCTATCTATCTATCTATCTATCTATCTATCTATCTATCTATCTATCTATCTATCTATCTATCTATCTATCTATCTATCTATCTATCTATCTATCTATCTATCTATCTATCTATCTATCTACATATATTATTATTATTATTATTGTTTAATATATATATATATATATGTATCTCTATGGTCACCCTTCAGATGTTATGTCCCTCAACCTACCAGACACAAGGTGAAACAAAGGTTCCGCATTGCAATAGTTCCAACCGTCTATCTGTTTCAATGACAATATCGTCTTGCTTTTACATTTTCATTTGGACACGTGCAAAATACAGAAGGTATAACATGTAAATAACACAGCTTTGGATTTTTTTGAAGGAGTATTTTGTCACTTTTGGGAGCCAAGCTAACGATTACCTCAAGCTCACTATATCGCTAGGCTACTTTTATGACGACCATGTAGCTAACTCAATACTGGACGTGCAGACATAAAATGTATATCAATCATCTCGTCTGAGGGGTAAGTTGGGGTATATCTTATTTCCCAAAATGTGGAACTATCACTTTAAGATGGAAGACAATGAGAGAACTACCGTTGGCTAATATAAACAGGCTGTTAAAACGCAGACTTTTTTTTTTTATATCCCTCAGAACAAGTTCAAGAGAGAAGAGCGTGAGAATGCATGGAGGGTAGACAAGGCTTTCAGTAAGTGTCTTTGTTTGAGCACCCCTTACCCAAAGCCTTACCTTAAAGCTGGAAGGTCTTCATTGTTAAAATATGGAGGACTTAAAGCCCCATTCAACATCGCTGTTGTTTGTCTCTCCTGTAGGGGAGAGGCGCAAGCTGGACCTAGAGTTTTTCACCAAGCTCCTACAGAAGATCCTGGAGGTTCAAAGTGCTAAGAGCAAAATGCACAAGTCACCTAGTGAGAAGAAGGCTGCCAATAAGAAACGCAATCGCAAACCAAAAGGTGAATTGATAACTGTTCAGCTATCCAGGAAACAGTGAGGCCAACAGGCTGTCAGCCTCTGCCAATGTACTTTAGAAATGTAAGAAACAACTATGTAACCCCTTTTATTGCCATGGATTTCCATGGTCCTTGTTGCTGGTCCTGAAGTTCCCTCAGAGTCATCTCCTGTGTTTTTAATAGGTTAATTCAATACGGTGATATCCCGTGCCGACTGCATTTCTACCGAATAAACCCTCTCTCGTTCCTGCTATTTAGAGAAAAAATCCAAGATCAGGTTGAGCGATGTGGAGGAGGGTAATGAGGTGGACGAAGGTTCGGACATTGAGGAGGTCGAGGGAGAGAAGGAGATTGAAGACGTCTCCGAGGAGGACGTGACCACCTCCCCTGAGAAGAAACGGAAAGAAAAGGATTGTGACAAAGGGGAGGTTTCCACTGGCAAACCAGTGGGCAAGAAGAAAACCAACAAGAGGAAATCAGCAGGGGAACAAGGTGCAGTAGTAACTCATTTGACTTTTGGAGAATGGCGCTAGTGTAATACCAAGAATAGTTTTTTGACCCCCACAATAATATAGAGTAATATAAATTGTAGGTTTTTTGCAAGTACGCAGAAAACAATTAGTTATTACAGATATATATATTTTTTCTTTCTTCAAATGCTTCCTTCTCAGAGGAAGCCAGTGTGCCAGAAGAGTCTGAGGCGGCACTTCCTGAGGACCATTCCACTGCGGACTGGTAATACACACCAAATCCACAACACCGTCCTTGACCATTGTCTGGGGTTCTGTGATTCTCAGTCCTTCTGTCCACACACCCAGGTCTGAGACTGTTGAAGAACCAACAACGGCAGCAAAGCGCTCCGTGATCAAACCGGCCCAGCTGTCCAGGGGCCGAGCAGTGCGCCCTCTTCCTACCCTTGGCCGACGGTGGGGGCAGAAGGCTCCGACACTGAGCACCAAGCACAAAGACGGCACCTTGCCCGCAAGGGAGGAGAGCGCAACTGAGGCGACCTCTGAGGAACCGGTAGGACTCAACCCGTCAGAGCTCAGCAGCGGTCCATCAATAGTTAATGTACTTTAAAAGTTTACAGAAAAGTCAATTTTGTTCTAGGTTGAGGAAGAAGGGTTGCCAGTAGATCCACCGCAACAGAAGACCAGAGCAAAAGAAGATTGCCTTTCCTCTGACAATGAGGAGATCAGCATTCCTCCTCCAAGACCTACAAGGTACACTAAGGATCGTCACACGTTTTAGAACTTAAGTCTGCTCTGATAGCCAAACTGCATTTTTGTCAAGCTGCCCACTTCTAGCAACTGTTCCTTACGGGTAAGCAAAATAGAGGCACGGAAATGTTATAATCTCTCGGTCTCCTTCTCCAGCTTGAAGAATGTTGTTGATAACCCAGTGGATTTGTATCTCAGGTACGGCCGACTTCCTAAACCCATTGAGCACTTGAACTACCCAGCCAAGGAGGCCGAGGCTGCCCCAGCTTCCTCCCAGGACCCCGCCTCCTCCCGGGACCCCGCCTCCTCCCAGGACCCCGCCTCCTCCCAGGACCCCGCCTCCTCCCGGGCTACGCCCTCGCTTCCCAAGCCCAAGAAGCCCAGAGTCAAGGCCGCGAGCAGGCGTGCCAAGCTGTCGGCTAAGAGCCAGGCCGAGCCCAAGAGGGCCGGCCTGGTGACCCTCAGGGCCTCCCAGTCCGAGGACAGCGGGGAAGAGGAGGAGCCCATGGAAGACCTGGACCAGGAGAATCCCTCCGTGAGCCCCGAGGAGGAGAGCAGCGCGCCTGTCTTTGTGCCCTTTGGCCTGCGCTCGCCTCAACCCGTGTTCGCCGAGGTGGAGGAGACCATGGAGGAGGTACCTTTTTGTGTGTGTGTGTGTGTGTGTGTGTGTGTGTGTGTCGAGGGCGGGGCGAGGGGGGGTTGCTTGTTTCTTCTGCTCATTATTGCCACATTACTTCAACCCACTGTTCAGTTTGGGGTAGCTCTTTGACCGCCCCACGTTGGGTCCTCCAAACCACCGTCTTTGTGTTTCTTTTTCCGTTCTGCATGGTTTGGTCTGCCGTCACATTTCTGTTTTCCATCCTCCATCCCATTCTTTGTTCCCGCCCTGTGTTCTCAGTTTGATATCTCTGTCAACGTGCCTGACGTGCTGGGCCTCTCCCAGAACGCCCTGTGCTCTGACGCCTCGTGTGAGCGATCTCAAGGCCAGGCCGGCCCCGTGCCCTGTGAGCATCAGCTAGACCTGCTGGTTGTGAGTTCTCCCCCAGCAAGCCACATTCCTAGCTCAAAATGTCTGTCCACATCCTTTGTTTTCATGTACATCACAACCACCTGTTGGGGATGCGACTGTCTTGTTTATTGGGGGGGTTTTAAGGAGCTGGTTTGTCCCAGACATTTTTTCTTTACTATACATTTTAAATGATTGTTATGCCAAACTAGAGTCTTCGCAACACTCTATTGACAAAATGACAACTATTTAAATTAAAGAATTGTTAAAGTGAAATTCCATAGGATTGTAGGTTTGCATATTCAGGACTAATACTTTATGCAATATATATTTTATTTATGTTTTTTGCAGGATGTGATTGATTTCCTTTCACCGGACCATACGCAAGGTATAGTCCATCAGATTTCCCCAATGTTTTTGTGTCCATTTTTCCCTTCTAAAATGTCTGTTCCTCGTTGGAATGCTTTCTTGTAATTACTGCTTAGTGTCTGAGGAGAGCTACAATGAGGCAGCTCATACCCTTTTGGCCATTAGCAACCTAGCAAACCTCTCCCAGCCCACACAGGATTATAACTCCACCCAGGATTACGTCTCAGGTAAAGTGACCCCAGCGTTTCATTCTCCCCAGTTAAAACCTCATCTAAAAAGCGGGATTAAGTAAGATTCAGGTGCTAATTGCTCTACCTTTGCTGGGATTGCAGGAACACCAACAGTCATCGCAGAAGCAGCTGTCAGCCAGAATAATGAGGCAGAGGTTGCCTCCCGGTCTCCTGTCCAGTTGCAAAGCGGTATTGATCCTCCAGAGAACCCGACTTCAGGAACATCCCAGGCTGCTGAGACCACTGAACACGCCGCCACAAAAGACCATGGCAAGTTGCCTTTCCCCAGCGATCCTCCCCCTGTTGAGTTGGGACTCGCTGTCAGTGAGGGACTAGCGGACGGCCACGGCGTGGAAGTCGCACCCACTAGTCTAACAGGGTCGGAACCAACAGCTCCACAACCAACAAGGAAGAGCCGCATCTCCAAGATCAAACCCAAACCTAACAAGGGCCGGGCTACCAGAACCACCCCGTCTAAATCCCAGCCCTCAGAAGACACGGAATCATCCCCGAAAAGGAGCACCGTAGAGGCTAATACTGTTGACGAGTCACTCCCAGACGTAGACGGTGTGCGTCCGCGGATCGACCAGCCCACCTCGAGCGGCACGCATTCCGAGGAAACCTCGGCCAGCCAGGGAGAAGAAAGGGAAGCTGTGTCGGCCTCTAAAGCAAGGAGGAGCCGCTTCCCCAAAGTCTCTCCCAAACCCAACCTGAGGCACTCCACCAGAGGTGTGCCGTCCAAACCCAAGGACTCGCAGGATACGGACAGCCAGGCGCATGCTGTTAAGGGTCCCCCACCCACAGCCCTACATCTTCCAGCATCAGAATCTGAACCCCAGCTCACTACAAGTACCGACGCATATCCAAAGCCGGCCCAGGCCGCCGCAGGGAAGGAGTGCAGTCCGGAAAGTGGTGGTGCTGCTTCCACTTCCTCCAGTCGGGAGTCAGCAAGGACACCTGCAGAGAAAATGACTGACCCAAACGCATCTAAGGAGAGGACAACCAGTCAGGAGAGAGCAGCCATAGCTGGAGCTGGATCTGCCTCTCAGGGTGTATCTCTCCCTCAGGGTGTATCTGCCCCTCTGGGTGAATCTGCCCCTCTGGGTGAATCTGCCCCTCTGGGTGAATCTGCCCCTCTGGGTGAATCTGCCCCTCTGGGTGAATCTGCCCCTCTGGGTGAATCTGTCCCTCAGCGTGAATCTGCCCCTCAGGGTGTATCTGCCCCTCAGGGTGAATCTGCCCCTCAGGGAGAATCTGCCCCTCTGGGTGTATCTGCCCCTCAGGGTGTATCTGCCCCTCAGGGTGTATCTGCCCCTCAGGGTGAATCTGCCCCTCAGGGTGTATCTGCCCCTCTGGGTGTATCTGCCCCTCTGGGTGTATCTGCCCCTCTGGGTGTATCTGCCCCTCTGGGTGAATCTGCCCCTCTGGGTGAATCTGCCCCTCTGGGTGAATCTGCCCCTCTGGGTGAATCTGCCCCTCTGGGTGAATCTGCCCCTCAGGGTGTATCTGCCCCTCAGGGTGTATCTGCCCCTCAGGGTGTATCTGCCCCTCAGGGTGTATCTGCCCCTCAAGATGAATCTGCCCCTCAGGGAGAATCTGCCCCTCTGGGTGAATCTACCCCTCTGGGTGAATCTACCCCTCAGGGTAAATCTGCCCCTCAGGGAGAATCTGCCCCTCTGGGTGAATCTGCCCCTCTGGGTGAATCTGCCCCTCTGGGTGAATCTGCCCCTCAGCGTGAATCTGCCCCTCAGGGTGAATCTGCCCCTCAGGGAGAATCTGCCCCTCTGGGTGAATCTACCCCTCTGGGTGAATCTGCCCCTCAGGGTGAATCGGCCCCTCAGGGTGAATCTGCCCCTCAGGGAGAATCTGCCCCTCAGGGAGAATCTGCCCCTCTGGGTGAATCTGCCCCTCTGGGTGAATCTGCCCCTCAGGGGGAATCTGCCCCTCATGGCTCTCCACCCCCCAACAGCAAGGCCCGGGTCTCCAGAGTCAAGACCAAGCCTAACCTGGTAGCTGCTGCCAGAATAACTGAGGATGACCAGGCAGAGCCACAGCCTGCAGTCCAGCCCTGTGATCAACAGCAAGCTGTCCAAATAATAGAGCATCAAAGTGCAGAACCTTCAGAAGAAACCCTCCCCTGTTGCCCTAATCCAAGGGGATCAACACAGGACAGTAACTTGGAGACATCAACCGTCCATTCCGTCGCCACGGAAACGTCCTGGCTCATTAAAAATCCTTTCACAGTAGACTTGGAGGAGGAGAGTCCAACTACCAGTCACAAAGAGGATACTGAGGTTGAATCGGCTCCTCAGGCGAAATCAGACTTTAAGCAGAAGGCTCCGCTAACCAGGAGGGGCCGCCTTCCCAAAGTCAAGCCCAACCCCAGCCATGGCCGGGCATCCAGGGCCATCAAGACCGCGCCCGTCAAGACGGCCCCCTCGATCTCAGAGCCACCGCTGATTGGTGATAGCCCGAGAAGTTCCATACCGCAACCCTTGTCCACCATGATCTGCTCCGAACCACTGCCAACCGAACCAGTTCTGGAGCCAGTGTTGGTTGACCCTAAAGCCCATGACACCCCAGAGAGATGTCTTTCTGAGGAGGGCATCGACAAGCGATTAGAGGAGGTTGGGCACAAACGTCCCCAGGGGTAAGACCCAGTTCTGTCCAGACAACTTCAGCAATTATTGGATACATTTAAATATACACTTGAGCAGTATGCTTTTGAGGGGTGCTCTACACATTTAATAGCATACCTAATAAATGAATGGCTGTTTTTAACCTCACTATAAATGCTTTTTTACTTACCTAACCTAAGTACTGATTGCTTGTAAACATGCAGAAGCCATGTAAAAAGACAGAAAGAAACTTTATTGCAGAAAATGTTGCATTATAAACTGGTTGTTCTGTCAATACATTTATTTCAAGTTTTCTCCTTCTATATCAGGGCCAAACCTCTGGAAATGGGATTGTCCGATGCAGACCTGCCCTTAAAGACGGCTCCCTCAGTCCGCAGAGCCCGTCTCCCAAAACCCAGTCCAAACTTTAGTCGTGTAGCTAAACCGGCACGCTCCAAAGCTCCCCAGAACGCCACACCACCAGAACTAGGTTAGAGAAGCCAGGGAAAATTCAAAACATTCCCTCACTATCGTGGTAAAAAAAACTGTTATTTAGATTCATGGTACAGTCTTCCTCCATGTCCTCGAAAGATATTGATAATGAAACGACAGGGGTTCATCTTCTAAAGAACAACTTTTATTTGAATATTTTACAGTTGACTATAGGAGCGTAAGAGTGCACAGTGACTCGCCAGCCTTGCTAGACTCCAGACCCAGCTCTGACGGCCAGATACCACTAGATGGGGCTGGAGCTACAGGACTATTTCTAGATCAACAGGGACTTCTTGAAAACCCACACCCTGTCCCTACCTGCATTCCTCAAACCTCCCATAAGACCAGCCAGGTAAGACAATCATGTACATCAACTCTGCCTATAATGTCTCAAGTTGTAATACTGATCATCTGCAGCGAGCTCTGCTATTAAGAACATAGTTGGGTGTGTGGTGTGATTCGAGGAAAGGGAGCGTCACTTCTGTATGAATCAGTTAAACAGACGGATTGCTGTGTAAACAGTAGAGTATTATTTATAACCATCAGAACTGTTTCTGTTAATGCGTAGTCTGCTCCCTGTTTGCAGGTTGAGCCAGCTGTAGTGGAAGGCCAAGCACATTCAGCTCTCTCAACACACTCACACGGTAGGCCTTTTATCACGTCCGCACATGTGGGAAGTGTGTCAATGAAAACGTTCCATTTCTCTGGGTGGTCATCACTCCTCTCTCCATCTCAGTCTCAGGGGTGACCGACCAGGCTCCATCGTCAGACCCAGAGGAGCCCTTCTTCATCCTGTCTCTGACCCCGGTCCCCGTGGGCGATTTCAGTTTGACGTCCGAGTCGCTTCCTTACCCCCCGGCCCCCCGGCCACAGCTAGCAAGGTTAGCCGCTGGGCACTGATCGAAGCTCTGTTCCACACACTGAGCAAAGTGTCCCTCAACTCCATGATTGTAATTTTTTTTGTACTCATAGTTGTGGTTGTAATTCTCTTTGGCTGCTTGTTTTCTTCTTGGATCTTCATCAGTGACATAGCCTCTTCTCATGGACGGGATGATCCTGCAGATGGCCCTGAGTGGGAGGTGGTCAATGTTGAGGAGGAGTTGAACCCGCCGCAGAAGAGGAGACGGCTCTCTTGGAGCATGGAGACAGGTAGGCGCAGGAATAATACACACACACACACACACACACACACACACAGTCCCACATACACACACACTTTGTTGATGCTCTTAATCATTTGTGTACTATGGCTCCGTATGATCTGGTAGTTTTGTGTCTGTCCTAACCAGCCACAGGGGAAGTAAAACCTCATGCCACAACAAGGAACCCCCCCGGCCCCACCACCAGTGCAGAGGAGCCACACAGCAACACACCCCAGACCGGCCCTGTACCAGACCCTCCCCCAGGGACCAGTACCACAGAGCTGCCTACCGACACTGAGGTGGCCAGTGGCTCTGGAGCCGGGTACGAGTCCAACCATCAGATCACACCAATGGCAACCAGTAGTCCTCTGAGCAGGTGAGTGATCAATGTAGCCATTTTATGTTAATACCAAGCTGAGCTAGACAGGCTACTGTGGGTGTTCATGATGAAAACTTCCACTAGTTTACAAAGGTGTAATTCCTTGGTCAATATGGCAAAACATCTCAAAGTCATGAAAAGCCCACTCACACCATCGAATTAGGCCTATACATCTTATTTTGGTCTACAGTAAAAGTCAATGAAATGTATTAGAGATTGTAAGGACAAAGCCAATGAGAGGAGGAGAGAGATAGAAGTGAAGTCGGCCTTTATTTTACGCTGAATTGTTTGGCGCTGGGTGGAGTGTATGAGAAGCAGACACAATGTGAGTACATAACACCTTCATTATCCCTATCCTGAGACCGTGTTTGACGCATTGGTGACTGTTTTTGTCTAACAAAGTTGATCTTTGTTTTAAATCTTTAATGAGTTTAAGTGTATTCATTTCTGCAGGCCTGGTAGGAGGCCCAAGGGGTTCCTCTCCTTCATCTCAGACTCAAGCAACAGTCCCCCTGCCAGAATACCACGCAGGACCAAGAGGCCAGCGCCTCGTGGGCCCCTGGTCAGCACCTCCCCGCGGGCAGGGAAGAAACGGGCCGCAGCACCTCTAGAGGCTCCCACGTCCACGGACACCACAACAGCAGTGCCGGACACGATGACCGCCCACACTAGCCAACTGCTCGCATGCGCAGAGACTAATACATGCCAGAGTACAGCCACTGTTACGGTACAGGTGGATGTTTATACACACACACACACACACACACACACACTATAACATCATCCAAACTCACTCAGACGGTTGATGGTGTCTCTTCCTTTAGATGCCAGCTGGCCACAGGCGTGACTCAACCGACATGGAGATCCGTTCAACAGACGACGCTGCCACCCCGCTGGCTGATTCAGCCGTCATGGAGACCAATTCAGCTGATGAGGAGCCCACCAATGTTTCTCAATACTTCTTCAGTGACATCTTCACCGAGGTGGACGACGGTTAAGTATGCAACCGAAAGACAGTGTAGGAGCAACAGGGATTTCATTTTACATAGGCTTTGCTTAAATTAGAACATACAACCCCATTAAGGAAGTACTTAAAAGAGGGCGCTTAGGAGAAACTGGAGTTTTCAAAGATGGTCTTAAACTATCATGGACAATTGTAGCGCTGCTAAATAAAAAACAAGTGTTTTTTTTATTCAACATAAATAATGTAATTCCCTTTATAATTTAACAGCCCGTTTTCTCAAATGGCCCACAGAGGATGTTTCAATTCATAGTTGATATATATTAAAGGGAAACTGGACAGCAGTTTTTACACTGTCCAAGGGAGCCGTTTTTGTATTGTATTTTTCTAGTCGCAGGGTTCAGCTAAAATGAAGGCCATTTATAGCTAGTCTGCCTTTTCAATTAAGCCTTTTTATGTTTGCTTTGAGAGAGTAATTTGTTAAATGTATGACTGCAAAGTATTTAATTTATTTTGGTTTATGTTTGTGTTTGAAATATCTTGCACTTACCACGAATGCAGGTATTTGTGTTTTTCATCTTTTGTATTTAATGTTAGCAAAATAGGTCTACTGTCAAAACAGTGTAAACTAAGTAACAATGTGCTCTAGTGAAACAGTGTCAGTTCGCTCAGGGAGATCTTGACATGTACTGCCTAGCCTGTACTCAACTAAGTGCATTGTCAAAGTGGCCAAAATGTCTGATGATTAATAAATAAAAAGCTGCTCTAGCTTTTTCTGAGATCAACCCTAAAAATGAATTTTTATCTCGGCAAGAGCAAAAGCATCTCATGAGGTTATAGATAAATTATTAAATGTTTTGGTTAATTCTGTTCAACAAGTAGCAAACTTGTTTGGCATTGGTAGTTTTCATTTAGTAACTGTATAAAGTTAGATTATATCTTGTTTCATTTGTCAATAAGTGAATGACACACTAGAGTTAGTGTATAGATCATGAGGTATCTTCCACGCTTATGACCCACTTCTGGATATTTTCTGTAGAACATGTTAATAAAGATTTACCAGTTTGTTTTTTTTATTGTGTTTCAGACTGCTTTTTAAAAGGGTAACCCTCACCCTTATTTTAGTAGCTTGAAAAAATATCAGGATTGGCCATTTATTGCTGTCAGAAATGAAGACTTTACAGCTCAATCTCGGAACTACTATTCCGTGTCTTAACCTATTCGCTACATCATCCTACCAAGGTTGATAGCCATGGGTGTGCCAGATTGCTGGTTCACGAGTCATCACCGACTACTGGTAGTACAACTGACGTTACCACAATGACGGTTCTTTATCTAATTTTGACTTTGCACCATAATAATGCACATCCCGTTTGGCTATTCCCTCCAATTTTCCCCACATATCCTTTTACCAGCATTGCTAAAAAAAAATTATTAATTCTAAGCTACATGACACCGGAAAAAAATGCGTTAACTAACGTTAATTGGCTAGCTGGTGAAATGTCAGGAGGCATCAAAAGTTGACCATCTAGGTCAAATTGTGGTTATTAACTTCTTACATTGGTTTATGTTTCGCCTTTTTTTGAATTCCTAGTTTAATTATTATCCACATTGTTTTTTCAAGTTTTAGAAGAAACAAACACTTTGTATTCAGACATGCATATGAACGTAGTTTTAGCTCATATTGGGTAAATTAATATTAAACCCATCTTGAGTGAATCATTTCTATTTTAATGACAGAGGTCTCCTTTATTTAACACAGATTGATTTTGTCAACATGAGCAAGAGAAAAGCAAGTGGCCTTCGTCAGTTTTATGCCAGTAATAAAAGTATTGTTGTCATAGTTAAATAAGTGTTAAGACATACCAATAGTAAGTTGAGAGCACTAAGTTAGAGACGGTAATACTATACATTTTCAGTTTGCATGGCACACATGGTTTTATAAAGCTGTCATTTATGTGCCGTTGTATTAAGGATACAGGGAAAGAACAAGATGGCAGGGAGACTGAGGTGAAGGTGGGTGAGAAAGGAGGCAGCACTTAATGGTGTTTTCCGCCATGCCATTTTGGTGTGCATATAGTACTACATACACTGAGAGAATACACAACAACCATTGCCTACTGTTCCCAACTAAAATACTCATGCATTAATAAAGTGTTGTTTTCTGATAGGGAGAACGCTGATCGAAATACAAAAAAAACTTTTCCATCATTATATGTATTACTTTAGTTTATTGATTGTAATGCATGTGTGTGATCAGGAGACAGAAAGGGGGAGACAGGCATCAGATATGTCAGTAGATGTTGAGGTGAGCAAGAAAAGGCAAAATAGGGTACTACTGTTACAGCCAATTGCGACTTGCTGCCTTGCTTGTCTCTCCTTCCCCTAGCCAGTTTAGAACCTGATATGGCTAATGGAGTAGTCGGTTAGTCATCATTATAATCCGCCGACATTATGTTTTATAAGGAAAATAATTGTGACTGACGTACGCACGCGCACCTCCATTAACTTGTCTAAGAACCCGGGCTCGCTCTGCAGAAAAAAAGTTGACCTCTTATAATTCGCACTCTGGTGACATATGTTGTTATGCTGAGGTCTAAGTATCTAGCCTACTTGTCTTTTTTTCAACTAGGCAACCAAACCCATATGAAACCTATTTGTGATTTAACGTAACCGATCAAACCAATTGTGTCTGATAGCCAGCGAGAGCGAGTGTTCATATTTGGGCACCAATTTGGAAAGGAACCAATTGACCGGTTTGGTCAAATTATGTGCTGTATCTGCCAATCCTAGCCCAACTACAGTAGGCCTGTATTGGTTTTCATCTAAAACTTGTATAGCTGGTTCCCCCTTTAAATGCAATCCAATATATTCTGTTAGCTAACTATGGCTCACATAAAACTTACCTTACTTACTGACTTGGTTTGTGTGCTTGAAAAAAAGGATTTCCTTGCGTAATATTTAAGTTTTTATGGTCTTGCCACACAATGTGGTGCCATCTAAAGGCACACAGTCTACCACCTTTCATTTGATAAAAGTGAAATTTTGCATAGTTTATTTTTTATTTCAGCACTTTGATTTCATCATGTTTTCTCGTAACAAATCGTCCAGAGCTACTGTCTGTCGTGGATCTGCGTTGGAGTTGGAGATAAGACCAAGGCGGTTTAGAACGAACAATTTGGGTAAAATAGGAGTTCAACAGGTGAGATGAATTCGCAGACTGGCTGCTTCTCAGCTCATGATTTGGGGGAAAAGGTGTAAACTGGATCATACCTTTGAACTGATTTCATACACGTATATTTGTTTTGGTCTTTTGGTCTTCTAATGGAAGGGGTTTGTCATGACGGGTAATTGACAACATTGTTCAGGTTTACTGGTTAAATTAAGCCTATACCAAATATGCAGCAATTTGAAAGAGCATTATGAAATTCACAATCCTGCCATCAGAATGTATTTGTCCAGTTGGGCTAGAATAGTTACAAAACAAATACAACTTTTTATATAGCTCATAGGTCTAGCTTCAGATAAGCATTAACTCGATCTCATACACACTACACTTCCACCTTTATTGGCCTTTGGACACTGACATCATTCCAACATCTTATCATTTTCTTGACTCAGGCAGTCTAGACTATAGGAAAATATTGCCAACCGAGAGATGAATGTGCTTGTGTCCCAATGTAAGCTAGCTGTGCCTGTAAACTCTTTAACAAATGTTTTAGTTTAGGTTCGTTTGCATATTCTAATACAAAGACTGATCTTCCATACAAACAGATAATAATCTGCATTAATCCTTAACATCACCTCACTCACTTGTACTATAGCAAGGCTCAGGACTGCTGTGATCTTTTGCTAAATCTACAGGCACTGTTCTCTCCACAAGCTCATACTGATTATATGCTTAACTCATTGGTCAGATTAGTTGATAAGTACTCTGTGTGACTGGCATTGTAACCCTCTCTGTGAGTGTATGGTGCAAACAGTATTGAGAATGGAGCTGAATTCGGAAACACTGAAGAACATGAACATCTTTGATACTGACCAGGTGAGTAACAGATTATTCGGACCATGGCTCAAATATATCTAGTGGGGTTAAAAGTGTTGCAGTACATGCCTGAAAAATGTGTGTATTCCATAAATTTAAAGATTGCATTCATATTTATGGTATTTTGACAAATATTTACCATTGTGCCCTGTTGATTTTGTTATTCTTTTAAAATCACATCTGAAGAATATAAACTAACTGTTGCTTTTTATCGAGAGTAAGGCAAACGATTGTGATATGAAACACCACATACCAATGAGGCTTAGTGGTCAGAGGCATTGAATAAGTAAGGTAAAGTTGGAAAACAAACCTGATCCCTTAACCTCTGCCCTCACATGGTATCATCATGGTCTGAAATAAGCCCCTATTTTGGCAACCCGTTAGCGGTTATCAGTGTTGGGGAGTTGGAACTACACGTAATTAAACAAGTAGTTTAACTATATTTTGCCGTAGCTTGCAGGTAGTTTAACAGCGTTCATATTTGCATAGTCATTCAAGTAGTTCAATTGCTTCTTTTGCCATTTTTTGTGTAGTGATCTACTGAAACTACAAACTACAGACAGTTTTAGTCATAAGTATTAGTTATTGCTATTTATTAACAAATATTCGGAGACGTTGTACAAAGCTGTTTTCAAAGTAGCATCCCCAACACTGTCGGTCAGGGATAAAGAAGATTTTATTGGGCTGCTAGGCTGGGGAGCTGGTTACCTTAGCCCAGAGGTTTCACTGGTACCGTCCACCACTACATAGACTCACAACTCTTTATTGGAAAGGTACAATATCTTAGATTCTTTCAAATATTCTTGTGACAAATGTGGAATATTTTTAAAGATGGATGTATTAATCAATCTGTGATTGTGGTTCCGTTTTGTCACATTTGAATAAGGCTTGTTGTATTGTAGTTGAATAAGTAGTTGAAGCATCATTTCACAATCCGTATATTTTTTTCTTCTGCCACGCTTGCCTTATCCATCATACAAACAATCCCTCTGTTGTCCTTCTCTGCCCGGGTCAGGACGGAGAGGTGCAGCGCCAGATCGAACGGGAGGTGCGGATGAGGGAGGGGGCCAGCAAGCTGCTGGCAGCCTGCTCCCAGAAGGAGCAGGCCCTGGAGGCCTCCAAGTCCCTGCTGACCTGCAACGCACGCATCCTGGCCCTCCTCAGCCAGCTGCAGAGGATGAGGGAGGCGCAGGTTCTGCAGAGGGTGGGACGCAGGTGTGTGTGGCAGGGTGGATAGATTAGACGCAGGTTTGAAGGAGGAGATGACTGGCTCCCACGCACACTCGCCCAGTCATCTCGTAAGGGTGGGGTTATGAAAAGACTCTCCTCCACTTTTCTGCTACTCTTGCATGTGTATGTGAGCTAAAAATTAACTAATTGAAACATTCACAAAACTCCTATTTAAAAAGGTAACTTAATGCATGAACGATTCAACACCATAGCACATGTTCAAGCGCACCTACGTGAAAAAATACGAACATGAGCATTGACAGATACAATATTGACACTGTACAATGGCTTTAGATTTTTTGTTCTTTTTTCAGTTGTATAAAATCACCATACAGTACAGCTTTGATTTACAAATGGCCTTGAGTATCTTACATTGATATGATTTTGAGTTCATCTTTTGATGCATAACTCTAGACTTCATGGAATGTTTTCAACCAATACGTTGGACCATTAGATGTTACCCCAAATCACCCAAATGTTTCCTTGCAGGGCGTCCGATGGTGCGTCACTGGATGAAAGATCACCCTGCTTGGGGAAAGTAGCTATTTCAGGTACATATGTTTAGATTTTGAGTAAAGCCACATAGCTAGCCTGTGGGTGCATACAAAATGACTATTTAAAGCTAACAAAATGTATTGCTCCAACAAAAACATGCAATGGATACAAAACAGCACACAATAAAGTGTTTTTCTCCCTCCCCAGACCTGCGTATTCCTCTCATGTGGAAAGACTCAGAGTACTTCAAGAACAAAGGAGGTGAGTCAGCCAGAGTGTAGCTATGTTCTAATTGGTGCATTTACCACTGTGGAAAGAATGTTTAATCTTCTGTTGAAATAGTGTAACGATAATAGTAATAATGGTGGGAAAGCAATGGGGATGTATTTATGTTGCCCATCATAATTGTTTTTTCCAAATTAATGGAAATATATTCATTTAAGACTGTAAGTCTGTCACCCTCATATCTTTGGTGTAAACTTCTCCTCAGTAAGCTATTCAAAATAAGTTACAAGGCTCGCGGATATAGGTTATTTCACTGTACATAACAAATGTGCATTGTAAAATGTTATTCCATGCTCTATTTTCTTTTGATCTTGTCTAAGATGCTTTGCTATTCTCAAATCCAATGTGAAGTTCTGAATTGGGTTAAAGATACAGCACCAACTACTTGAGCCTATTCGTTTTCTGTGAGAGGGACATTAAAGGATGAGCTATTTATAATGTTATATCACTGATTGTCAGTTTACTAGTTTCTATCTGTCTTATCTTCAAACTGAAAATAGTCGATATGATATACCTTGGCTCTCTGATCTACTTCTCTATTCCCCTCTCCCCGGGCGGTCTTTGTCAGAGCTGCATCGCTGTGCTGTGTTCTGTCTCCTCCACTGTGGCCGAGAGATCAGAGATACTGACCTGGTCATGGTGGACCGAACACTGACCGACATCTGTTTTGAAGACACCATCATGTTGTAGGTCACTGCTGTCACTGTTGACCTTTCTATGTTAGCAAACTATAGGTGGGTAGGTTCCCCAAGGCAAGGTAGTAAGGTAATAAGGTGTATTCTCTGAGTGTGTGTGTGTGTGTGTGTGTGTGTGTGTGTGTGTGTGTCTGCAGCAACGATGTGGGCCCAGGTTTCGAGCTGCGTGTAGAACTGTTCAGCAGCTGTGTTTCAGAGGACTTCCCTCTTGGAGCACTAGGAACAAGAAGACTCAGTCGTCTGGGCGGCTCTCTGGGAAGAACATCTGGCAAGAAGCTCCGCGCCGCCCTGGAGTCGGCCACTGGATATGGGTCCAACACTAGTGGAGGAGGGGGAGGAGGAAGTGGGTCACCACCATTGTCACCCCCCCTTTCTACTCAGTGAGTATTGAAAGGAATCTGGATTTATGATTACAGATAATTTATTGCCCTGTGAAACTCAATATAGGTTCAAATGAATACGAATCAACATTCAAATGCGTACTGGGTATACACAATCACATTTGTCGACACTACTACAGTGCAGACAGTTGTGAGTAATTCTGTTTTGTGCTGTGTGTGTTTGCCTGTAGAGGGCCAAAGTATCAACTGTTGGCCTTTACCACCCTGAAGCTTGAACATGTACAGGATGGATTCAGGACTCATGATCTGCCTGTGTTAACAACAGGTGAGCCATTACCTCCTCTCCTCTCCTCTCCTCCGAAGGAAAGCACAAAGGTACACTTGAAGAGGATATGAGGCCAGTAGCATTGACACCGCTCTATTGATGTTCTCTCTGTATGTTTTTTAGCCTTTTCTTTTGTTTTACAGAGGATAGTTCCTTCTGGCTGCCTCTCTATGGGAAGCTGTGCTGTCGCTTGGTGGCCCAGCCACTTTGTATGACCCAGCAGGTCGTCAGTGGTCCACTCAAAGTTAAGGTGACTATCTTTAACCTTGCCCCCACCTGCTATTAAAACACCTTATTTTACCTCATATTGGCATTTGGGAATCACTATAAAAACGACTAATGATGCGAATGGTAGCTTAATCATCCTTTTTAAATAAATTATTTTAGTTCATGATTGTTTATATTAATTGTCCTATTTTGGAGAACTTTTAACAATGATCTTAAAAACAATAGTAATTAGAGTTGACTTGCAGCTGGGAGAGGAGTCTGATTGCTGGAAGGACATCTACGGTGTCCTTAGAGGAGCAAATCTCATCTGCTACCAAAGTCAAGAAGAGATGGAGTGTGAAAAGCTGCCGTTGTTTACCATATCTGTCAATAAGGTTGGCTATAAACAAACTCATACAGCATGTGATTTATATGAATTAAAACCAATCACATTATATTTAGTGAGACATTATTTTTGGTCACAATATAATTTTACGTTGTCAGAGACAAGGAATTCGATTTTTATAGACAATACTTTAAAGTGCGCCTGATTTCTATGATCCCGACAGTGATAAGGAAGGGCTGGTCCACTAGAGAGCATTGTTGACATATTGAAATGGAACAGCAAGCTGAGGCACTTTGTGCTCTGCTAGGCAAAACCGGAGCAGAATCTGGTTTGTCTGCTATTAAACCTTCACAATCTCTGACTGCAGGCAGCTGTGCGTTGTTGACAATATAAGACCTGCTAGGTAGCATTACCCCTCTAATCTCAGGACATCTTAACTGTCATATTGTGAAATATTTTTCACTGTCATTGTACCGAATCATTGTGTCTGCATACTTAGATAACTGATGGTCTGTGACGCCAGTCATGGGCTCACAGCATTTTCTTTTCTGTCTATCTTTGTGTTTTGGTATGTTGCACCTTTTTGCTAATTAGAGTTCCCGTATCTGTGCATCCGAGAGAGAACCCATCCAGAGATATCAGAGTATCTGCATTAGGACACAGTTTCATGGTCAGGATGTCTCACATACAGTGGCCACACACACCCCAGAGGACAAACACTGGTGGATGGGGGCCTTCCGGCAGCACTTCTACGACATGAGTGAGTCTTCGCCAACTGTGGCGCGCAACAATGCAGACAGTCTCCCACTCCATAGTTACCGAGGCAACAAAACTCACCTGGTGAGATACTGTGATTCAGTATCAGAGTAAACCTAAACTAGAATATTTCACACGCATTAAAAAAAATGTGAACGTCTGTGACAATAAGAGACTTTGTGTGTGCGTATGTCACACTTTATTCCAATAGTATGGTTTGGACACGTATTAAGAATATCTTGCCATATTGTGTTTTCGGTTTTAGTTTACATTTATTACATTTGCTTGCCTGACAGACAAATTGACCAGACATTTTAGGTAAAATCATCACTTATTATTCATATTCTGATGAATTGTGCATTTTATGCAGAAAATTATGAACTGCACACACAGTTTTTATCACTCAAACTTCAATAAAAAAAAGATATATTTATTGAAGACAGAAATGTATTAGGCTTTTGGGGAAAATCTCATAAATTGATTAAGTCAAGCAGTGATTATCAACTTCGATATCGCCATGTTGCCCCCCATGGTTATGGTCTGGAAGCTCTCATTTGCCACTTATTCACCGATAAATGTATTCAAATAAAACTGCTAGATAAGATGACCTTTTCATGTTTAGTTAGTTAATCGGTAAAAGTATTTAACAAAAAAAAAAAAGTACGATTTGAATTGCTGTCGTGTCATTTGGGTATAAAATAAATGCTTGAGGCAATAATTGTCAAATTGAATTTGTTTTAAAAGTGAAGCAAAAAAAATTTAAAAAGTTATTCTCTATTGTGATTTCAAGCTGAAGTTGGAATGCAATTATCTAAGATATGGTAACTGTGAGTATCAGTGCTGGGACAGCTTTGTAAGCCAGACAGAGTTTGCCTCAAGCCTGCCATAGAGATTATGACATGTGTCTATCCTTTTGTGATATGATTCATACAGCTTTTGCACTGAAATTCTTGTCTAGCAAATAAAAAAGTGAATATTACCCAGAGCTGTAGCTCAAACAAATCCAGTAAAACAGTATTGTATCGGGGCGCCTGGGGTGTTTCATAAATCAATAAGAATACATTCAATGTGCAAGGAGTGTTTACTCATTTGTCCTAAATAGATATACCAAGATTTCTAGCTGGGACATTGACTCAAGGTGTGTGCTAACCTTTTGCCTTTTAGTCTTTTGCACCAAAGATAATTAGCTAAGTATTTTTCTTAATTTAGCCGAAGGTAGTTCTGGCACTTCAAGTCATTGACTTGCCCAATGCACTGGCACTGTGAATTATAGCGCAATGGTCATTTAGTGAAAAAGTTATGTGTATTTGAGTGTTGTCTGCATAACTGAGGTAGGCGATAGTTATTTCGCATGATTTGGTCTAGCGGGAGCATGTAGGGGTTGAATAGTGAAGACCCCAAAATTGACCCCCGGGGGACTCTGCATATCATATTAGTTAGCTCAGATACTGTTACCACTGGCTCGAGGCCAACAGCATGATCACACAAGTCAATTTGAAAAGGAATAACAAATGTGTATTCACCAAAACAAAAGCTAAGATTCTCAAGAATCCATGTGATGTGTAAGACAGTAAATCAGTGGAAAGGCTCTGTTGTATGTATGAAATGTAGTTGTGTGTGTTGTAGGTGTAACAACAAAACTAAGTCAACTCTAATTGCATGAGTAAGGAAACTGGCACAACGTCCATCAGTTGTGAGAGCGCGAGCCCAGACTGTTCCTTGGGACCGGCTTAAAAAGGCCCTGGGACAGCTTAAACCAATCTCCCGCAATCACCTTCTAAACAGTTCCTAAAGAGGAATAGGGGCGGAAACTCAGGGAAGGCAGCAAGTACCACGACTGTAGCCAGACTTAAAACAGTGTAAGACCATTCTGGACAGTCTGACAATAGCTACAGTGATTGGTATTTTTGATAGTTTGTGACATCAGTGATGTGATAAGCATCCGTTGGTTGCAAAGACTGTCCCACAGACAATGATTGTTTGACAGTACCAGTCCAAAAAAAGATTTGAATACACCTATGATCCAAGATTAGCTTATAATTAACATGATATTATGACCCAGTATTTTAAAATGAAATATTTTGTGTTTTTCGACAAGTTAATAGCAGAGACCGCCATAAACTTTGTTTCAAACTTTTGTATGTAAGACCTTCTATTCCAAAACAGGAATCGTTTTGTCATGAATAGTGTTTTACTCCCACACTTAGGAGCTGTCCCTTAGGCTATTGATCTTTGACCAATTTGAAAGGCAAATTACTTGTTTGTTTTGTTTTTCTGTGTGACTAATGTGATGCATGTCATGTACAATACATAACATTTAATAAAGATTAAATTGTTGAAACTCACCTCCCTGATATGAGGAGGATTCACACAAGACTGTCGCTGTTCTGTGTTAGATGGTGAAGTAGTCAAACTCTATTGAACACAATAGAAACTAATCATAAAGTAAGTAAAATATGGCCTCCCATGTGGCCATGTTTGTGAGACAAAGACACAGTAGTATCTAGACTCTATCAACAAAACATATTAAAAGAAAAGTGAGTTGAATTGAAAAGTTTTGCATCTATTATATGTTCCAAATCTCATAGTATTACCTTACACAACTTGTATGCTGTCAAAAGCCAATATGGTTCATGTTAGCTCATACTCAGCGTAAGTTGTCGTGTGTGTGAGGATTTAAGCATGCTTGTGCCTTTTAGAACCTTTTAGAAGGGAGGTTGATGTCTGGCCAGCAGTGTGGCTCACTCACTGATTGTCTTGAGGTATAGAAAATACTGTGGAGTATTAGCAAGCAATGTAATTGTTTGTTTCAGCTGGCATTTGGACGTAAACAAATGATTATGCACGTCAAGTATGTGCACAGTAGCAACAGCTTCTTCATATAATTTATGATCTTCTAAGTATCAGTACTTAAAGGAATTTACAGCAAACCTCTGTACCGTATGTTCGGTATCCATTTAATAGTTGCTCAAGGTCTAGCTTATCATTTTCACCGCCGTGTTAAGCAAGTCAGACGGTGTAATCAATTCAAAAACATGGTGGATTGACAAACAAGGTGGATTGAACTGTGCGTCATGTTCCTGTCGATGTTGAGCATGAGTTTGTTTGTTTATTTGTGGGTGTGTTCTGACAGGAATGTCTGCTATTTCATTTTTGTGGTGCTAAGGAGCTTATTAAGGACACAAAGGGTTTTACGAGTGCAAGCTCTTGGCATTAGGGGAGCAATAACGTGACTTTTATAGAGACTTCAATGTGCAGCTCTTCAAATTATGATTGTAAGGCCTTCCTCTTTGCGTTATTTTGGCCTCACATAGTGTTTTCTGCCACAATTGACAGACATTAGTAAAGAAGGGAAATAGTTGTGTTGATTAGAGTTGAAGATCCTTTGAGGGCAACATTTTATACCCAGTATACATACTGTATAATATGTGACTATTATTGAAAAAATCCAGATCCAAAATAGATAATTTCTAAGCTTGTCTAATTTCCGTGCAGAAACTCAACTCTGACAAGTGTACTTTAAAGTACCTTAGCTGCACACTTTTTGAATATATTGTTTGAATGTGTTTTAACTCTGAACTTTTGTGAAAAATCTCAGTGTGAAAAATCCATTTGTTTTCCCCATTCTCATTCTGGCTGCAGGCCGATGGAGTCAATGTTGTGATGACCTCATGAAGATTGAAGAGCCGTCTACCAGAAGATCCACTCTAGTCACAGCCAAGCAGGGCTCCCTCTACCATGAAATGGGTAACATCAGGAGCACACCCACACTCCCATTCGAACATACCTTTCAGTTTTGGCTGAGGCATACTGTCATGGTTGCAAACTTTCCACTAAGATTTTTTGTACATGTGACACGAAAATCCTGTCTATGAAAGTATCTCTGTGGCATGCTCCAGTTAGTGCATTAAAAGGAAGTGCCAGGGGGGAAAAAGGGGAAGACAGATTTAGATGGATAACACGCTTATCACAAGATCAATATAGACGTAATGAGGGAAAGTGTTTGCAATTTGCAGTAAGGAAATGGCCAAAGGCTTGGTCAAACTTGTTTGGAACTTTTGTTTTATTTTTATGCAAACACATGTTTCCTCATTCCTCACAGTTTTAATGGTGCAACTCTTCAAACTTTCCAGACAAATATAGCTTGGCTGTCATTTCTTAAAAAAAGATTGAAAGAGTGATTGAGTTCCTTGATTGTAGTACTGTATTACTAGAGACTAGAATTTTTTTTTTTTTTTTTAAACTTGTCCCCTTTTGTCTTCCTATTCCTCAGTGACTCCCACCTCCCCTGGTGAGGGTCTTGTAATCCAGAACAATGCTGTTTCAGCTGAGATCCGAGCTTTACTCACCACCTACTATGACAGGTAGAGTATCCTCAAATACTGGTCACCTATCGCAACTAATACTAGAGGTGCAACAGTTTTCAGGAATGAACTGTTCGGTACGCCATACACACTTGTGAACCGCGGGTAATTCGGTTCCGAACAGAAGCCAGGCCTTTTACCACACATTGACAGTACGTTATAAGTGGAAGTATCCAACGTGATGTCACCCATTTGTTTTTGGACTCCCGTTTTGAAGCCTTGGGTTTAGCATTTTGGCCATCGCCATCTTGGTTCCAACACGCGTCACCATCATGGTCTTTTGAAACCAGAAGTCACGACAAGTTAACGTTAAACTGTATGTAACGTTAAGTTAACCACTAATGGTAAAAAATATGAACATTGTTTTTCAAATTGGTTTAGTAAATCTAAGGTTACGTTAACGTTACCTCACTTAATGAGTGTTCAACAGTGACAGCGAAATGCAAAACAGGGTTGCAATCACAAGTTAGCCACGCCCTAAAGCATACCCTGCTTTTTCGTCTATTTTAGTGGGACCATCATTTACAAAATTAACATCACGCTGTATTGAAAAAGACTTGAAACTAGCGATTGAGACCATCAACTTGTATGAAAAATTTTTACTGATGTAATAAAGTAAGTGAGAAGTAGGGTCATTTTCTCATAGACCTCCATACAATTGCAGTCCTTTCTGCAACCAGTGGAGTCGCCCAATGCTGGCTATTAGAAAGAATGCAGGTTTAAGGCACTTCCACATAGCTTTCAGTTTTCAGAGCCGGAACTACACCCCACGCTACTTGGTTACAAATCTTCAGCCACGTTATATTGTCCATTCCCGCATCCCGGTCAGTAAATCCTTCTGGCCTACAGTGTTACAAAGCAATTCCCGAGCTCTATGAAGCCACACGTAGGGCAATTAAGAAATGAGCTAGCCCAAACAGTCCATATTGCTCTTGTAAAAGATTGTCGGACCTCCAGGAACACAAAGTTACCTGACAGTAATTACAGGGAGATTAAGTGATTAAGTCAGTAGCCTACAAACATGCGCTGTGTATTAGAACCAGACAACCTACCTGTACTTCTGCCAACACTTCTGGTATTTTTGTCAGTTTAAATTTGTAAGTCCCAACTTTTATTTTGAAAAAGTATTTGTTGATTTTGGCTCATAATGGTATAAATAAACAAAATCCAAATGATGCCAAATAAAGAGGGAACTTTGCAAATGGCAATGGTATGCTGATGATGGTGGAATTGTTATGTGTCAGACGTCTGTGGCCTTTTGCCCATGAAGAGCACCATTCCTTTCTTCAGAATCATCCTCTCTCGTCCAGACATGACTATGGTTCCAGACCTAGTTACCTGTTAGCATTTTTTACAAGCCTCACCTATGCAGAACTGCTGTGCTTACATTGGGCGTGTCTTGTCAAGGAGGGCTCATAGCCTAGCTGTCTGTCAGAACATAGGATCTATTCCATTCAGTATTCTCTATGTGCAGGCCTAATGATAGTGATTACAGCTAGGAACTGTGCCCACACACTGTATTAGTGTATACACTCTTTATTGATCTAAATCCATGTTAATATAAACACAAATTTAGTTGGCTTATCTGTAACTGCTCATTAAACAATCTGACGTTGACTGACAGTTCGACTAATACTACTCTACAAGACAAGTTTCAAAACTACTTAGGCAAAAATGTATTTTTTTCAGCAGCTTACAATTAGGTTTCTGTTCCGACTGGTTTCTCAGTTTTCGGTGGTATACAAATATAGCCTGACAGTATTTTTGGCTTTACTGCATTGGTTCAATTACAACTCTTCTACTGTGTGTCACATTCCTAAATTCAAGTATTCACAATTCTGTTTTGTGAATAATCAACATAATGCTTATAAAAAGCAAAACAATACTGTACCTACCTGTACGGAACCTACTTTTGTATGTTGTTTCAAAATTTGCCCTTCATTGAACCTTAGACCAATCAAGACCCCAAATAAAACCACAGTTTTCAACCACAATGAAGTCAGCAGTCGTGATTCACCTTAAGAAGTAAAAGTAAAAATAGCTTCGCATCCAGATTTAAAGACACACCATTGTCTCAAAGCATGTAAGACATAAAATTATTTGTGTTTCACAGTTTATTTGACTTTTAAAATGGTGAACAAGAGAAGTCGCAATTTTAATCCCAGGTCTAATCCTCATTGTGCAGAATGCTACAGGACATACCTTTGGTGTTCACTCGAAGGATTGTTTGAATAGGAAGGCCAGTCAAGGGTCAGCCATGGTCTCTAAAGGACAGGTTTTAACACTGAAGGTGTCATTTGAGCATGATCTCATGGCAATGTTAGCACACAGTGTTTCTACAATGGGGCTCTTTGTGTCATGTACTCATGTAGATACAATGTACCATGTTAATTATTGCGTGACAAAGTGTGTCTGTCTGCCTTGACATTCTTGTTTATAAACCTTAGAACTTGATGTCTCAACTAACAGATATTCTCCCCAACCCTGTGATTCCTGGCAGCTATGTCTCCAAAGCTCCACCAACGGTATCACGATTCTGTTAGAGCTAAAGAATGTATGTCGTCAAAGCTTTTCCAGTTGAGGCTGTGTGTGTAGGACGTGACCCCACGTTTGGCTGAGATTGGTTGCGCATAGTAGTTGGGCATGGGCAAAAGTACAGGTAATTGAAGATGGGGATTTCCATTCAGTGGGAGTTTATATCAAATGAGTGTTAGTATGTATTCCTGTTACTACTATTCCAATGCTAGCATACAGTGGGGCCAAAAAGTATTTAGTCAGCCACTGATTGTGCAAGTTCTCCTACTTAGAAAGATGAGAGAGGTCTGTAATTTTCATCATAGGTACACTTCAACTATGAGAGACAAAAATGAGGGGGAAAAAACAGGAAATCACATTGTAGGATTTTTAAAGAATTTATTTGTAAATGATGGTGGAAAATAAGTATTTGGTCAATAACAAAAGTTCAACTCAATACTTTGTAACATAACATTTGTTGGCAATGACAGAGGTCAAACGTTTCCTGTAAGTCTTCACCAGGTTTGCACACACTGTAGCTGGTATTTTGGCCCATTCCTCCATGCAGATCTCCTCTAGAGCAGTCATGTTTTGGGGCTGTCGCTGGGCAACACGGACTTTCAACTCCCTCCACAAATTTTCTATGGGGTTAAGGTCTGGAGACTGGCTAGGCCACTCCAGTACCTTGAAATCCTTTTTACGGAGCCACTCCTTCGTTGCCCGAGCGGTGTGTTTGGGATCATTGTCATGCTGGAAGACCCAGCCACGTTCCATCTTCAATGCTCTCACTGATGGAAGGAGGTTTTGGCTTAAAATCTCACGATACATGGCCCTGTTCATTCTTCCCTTAACACGGATCAGTCGTCCTGTCCCCTTTGCAGTAAAACAGCCCCAAAGCATGATGTTTCCACCCCCATGCTTCACAGTAGGTATGGTGTTCTTGGGATGCAACTCAGCATTCTTCTTCCTCCAAACCCGACGAGTTGAGTTTTTACCAAAAAGTTCTATTTTGGTTTCATCTGACCACATGATATTCTCCCAATCCTCTTCTGGTTAATCCATATGCTCTCTGGCAAACTTCAGACGGGCCTGGACATGTACTGGCTTAAGCAGGGGGACACGCCTGGCACTGCAGGATTTGAGTCCCTCTCGGCGTAGTGTGTTACTGATGGTAGCCTTTGTTACTTTGGTCCCAGCTCTCTGCAGGTCATTCATCAGGTCCCTCCGTGTAGTTCTGGGATTTTTGCTCACCGTTCTCATGATCATTTTGACCCCACGGGATGAGATCTTGCGTGGGGCCCCAGATCGAGGGAGATTATCAATGGTCTTGCATGTCTTCCATTTTCTTACAATTGCTCCCACAGTTGATCTATTCACACCAACCTGCTTGCCTATTGCAGATTCACTCTTCCCAGCCTGGTGCAGGTCTACAATTTTCTTCCTGGTGTCCTTCGACAGCTCTTTGGTCTTGGCCATGGTTGAGTTTGGAGTCTGACTGTTTGAGGCTGTGGACAGGTGTCTTGACGAGGTCAAACAGGTTCCATTAATACAGGTAACGAGTGGAGGACAGAAGAGCTTCTTAAAGAAGAAGTTACAGGTCTGTGAGAGCCAGAAATCTTGCTTGTTTGTTGGTGACCAAATACTTATTTTCCACCATCATTTACAAATACATTCTTTAAAAATCCTACAATGTGATTTCCTGGATTTTTTTTCTCATTTTTGTCTCTCATAGTTGAAGTTTACCTATGATGAAAATGACAGACCTCTCTCATCTTTCTAAGTAGGAGAACTTGCACAATCAGTGGCTGACTAATTACTTTTTGGCCCCACTGTATATGACATTACACCGGTAGGACTTTATCTATGTATGGGTGTTACCAATATATTTATTTAGAGAGTGTATTTATACCATCTGTTATTCTGTTTCCGTGCTATATTTATCAGTAAGAGAAATGCTCACAATTCTGTGGGCAAGGTGCAATGGGGAAGGAAGCATGCTCTGATGAACGTCCAATGACCAAAACGTCCACTAATAAAGACTGTGTCTTGCAGTGCACATTGAGTATCAAAGTTTTTGCAAGTGTCCTAAAAGTAAACGATTAAAAAACAAGGTCTCTTTTTGTTACAAGATTAATAGATTAACGGATAGGCATCATCCATAGATGTGAAACTCGGGCCAAAAATGTGGGGGTTAAAATGTCCCTGGCTGATTGGCAGGGCTGAACGCTCCTGCTGAGTTTTGATTCACATTTTATAACATAGGTGCAACACGATGCACAGATCATGGACACCCCTTGGGAAAGCTTTCAGGTATGTTAAGCCAGTGTAGCCACTAACATAGACATTTCTCAGCTTTTTTCAGTGTGGCTTCATCATAATTATATTGTCATAGTAGATTACTTCCAAAATTCTCTGTCCCGCTGAATATATGGTGCAGTGGTTAACATGATGGCTTAGATCCTGTGTATTTATAAATGAATTAGTGGCTCAAACTCAGATTGTTCATGTATTCTATAAATTATGCCTAATAATATAACTTTTAAAGTGAACCCCACTTCTGACCTGGGCAACATACTATGCCATGATAAGGGACTGGTATGTAAATTGTGATAGGAATGTAACAGCATGTTGTTACTTTGAGAAAAGAACAAGATCGTAATAACCCCATTGTTAGTCGTACAAATGTAATTGCATTCTGATAGGAGAATAATGAGTTAGCGATGTTAACATGCTGAACAATTATAAATAGACCTCACAATTGTTGAAACTATTCTATGAAGGCATTCTAAGTGAATTAGGAACTGATTGTTAGACAGTGGAGCTTCCCATTTCTTTGTCACTGTGTATTTCCTTTCATATTGGCAGGCAGCCATCTGAATTGAAGCTGCACCTTTAGCTGGCATTTTAGTAAGATGGGTGTGGTTTGAAGTTTGATGCCAGAAGCCATTTTTTATTAGATATTTTACCAGTTTTGTACTTTTAATGGCCAAGGACAACACCATTTTGTTTTCAATGGATTTACTAAATAATGTATTTTAAATATGTTTATTTGATAACAGCAACACCTACCACAACAAAAGTAATGATTATAACAATACTATTAGTATTAGAGAGAAACCAAAAAACTACTATTATATGTATAGTATAAGTACTATCAGTAGTAGTAGTGGTAGAAGGCAGAATAGGAGGAAAGATTACATACAGACCCTCCTCTCTTTACAGTTATTGATGACCGCTTCACATGAGAGCAGTGGAAACTGTGCCAGCATCTGAAGTCGGACAGCACTATATATTTTCCTTCCTCTGCAAGACAGTAGAGTGGAAACAACTGGATACCCATATTGTCCCTGCATTCCAACCAGCATCTTGGCAAAAACAATGTACAAACCACTCTCAATTAAGTTTCTCGTCTCACTTCCAGACCAGTATCCTAAACCCTATTTTCGCTCCTATTTATTCCTAGCTATTAAGGTGAATATACTGTATATTGTTTTAGAATATTGTTACTAGTTGTGACAGAAGGATGCCATAAAATTAAACAGTGATCTGAAATTAGGTAAAGCGTTTTTCTGTATTGTACTCTTTATTGTTTTGAAGTGACTCATTAGGTAAGTGGTAAAAGACTGTCATTGTACCAGTAGTGCTCAGGTACTCTAGAGTACATTTTACCCTTAATGCGCCATACTGTTTGTAGTAACATTGCTTTTCATTGCATTTTAACTATATTATATTTGGTAGATTACTGTATTGAGTTTTCTCATGATATGTTGCTCTGTGCAAGTTATTTTATTTGTATGATTGATATTGTTGTATGAAATTATTATATTAAGTATCTTGTGTTTTACAATTTTAGCCCGGAACATGTCAGCCGTTTTTTTTGGGACAATTTTTTTGCGCAATTTATACCATCCACTTTAAACTGGATGATACTTCGGTACATACAATAAAGAAAATATACCAATATGCATCTTTGATTTCCCAGAATTCAGTTTTCCACCTTGTAAGTAAGGTTGTGTTAAAAAAAAGAAATAGCACACTTGACTATTTTAACTTGATCTTAGTCTGAAGTTTTATTTTGAGAATAAAGCTCCAGGTTATGACAATAAATGAGATACCATCATTTCAGCACCCTGTTGCATCATTTTTAAAGGCATGTGGACATTGTGTTATTGTCTCTCTAGCACTGACAGTATTTCAATTTCTATTTCCTCCTGCCATAAATCCATTGTACACTTGTCATTGTATTGCTGTATAATTGTTGCCTGTTTGTATGATTCACATTCCTAATTATTTGTCATATTTATTAACTTGAATAGAATCAATTGGGAAAATCTGTATAAACATTTCTGTATGTGTTAAAGCAGGAATTATCCCACATTAACATTCTGTTTGTTTCAAATGTGACCAGAAATATGGGTCTGAAGCATTGAAATATAGGGTGTGAAGGGCCCACTCTCCTTTAATTGAAGTTATTCACTTTGAGTCAATAGGACCTATAGAACTCTCTCTCATCTTCTACCGCTTATCCTGTTTGACAGGGTCGCGGGGGGGCTGGAGCCCATCCCAGCCAACACAGGGCGTAAGGCAGGGTACACCCTGGACAGGACGCCAGTCTATCACAGCCTATAGAACTACATATGGCAATATGTATGATGCCATTTGATGGCAATTGGTCTACTTTATCTTCTTCTGTTTTAAGGAACTAAAAGTATGTGGACAAGCTAACAAACATAATTATTTTTCCAATAAATATTAGATTATCGCAAACATGGATGAGTTTCGGATTAGTATCTCTGGCCTGGTTTGTGGCATTAGAAAGATCCATAAACCAGAACTGAAAGGACTAGGGCATGAATGATTCCACATTAGTTCAGACCAGATAGTAGACCAGTGGTGCAGAAAGGACTCATTGAACATGCAGCAAATAAGGGGCTTACACACAAAGAGACAGCACAAAGAATCTAAAACACGAACAAATAACCAAAGAACTCATGGCAGGGTAAATCAGCACAATCCGGGGCTCATTCCGAATTTTGTATTTTGCTTAAGCACCTTCCTACCCGAGTGAAATGACCTAGAAGTAGCTAAGTTTGCAGCCATGTAAAGAGCTGGTCGAATACTCGAAATGCATAGGCAACGTGATTCAGTGCGTCCTGGCTTATGTAGGCTACTTAAGCATATGGAACACGGACTGGTCCATCCTTTCAGAAAGGAAAGAAGAAAATGGCGCTCCACAATTCCTTGTGGCAGCAGCATTCAGCTGTTCACGAAAACAAACAATCAACATGACCGACAAGGGCCGCAAATAATAATCATAATAATGCAGCGCTTTTCAAGTATTTTCCACCCTATGCCATCATTTTCTAATAAGCTTATGCCTCCTATATTTTTACCATTCAACAGTTAAACCCAACGGCGAATTACGAATGTTATGCTACTGTTGTATGATCAAAGTAAAATTGTTAGCCAGATGATATTGAATTAAGAATGATGATTAGTAGTAGATTTGTAGGCCTATGTAATGCATTCTTGCATGTATTAAGCAATTATTGTAGGCCTATGTAATGCATTCTTGCATGTATTAAGCAATTATTGTCTACAATCCTGTTAGTTGGGATTCATGTTGATAAATATGAGTTGAGTTGACAGAGCGGTGCAGCATGAGCAGGGTGGAACATTCTTGATGTGACCGACAAGGCAATGTCACCGACAAGGCATCCATTTCGTTTCAATTTTATTACTGGTAGGCAATAGCCTAGCCCATGGGTCGGCAACCTTACACCAAGGGTGTAGTTCCGGCTCTGAAAAGTGAAGCCTATGCAGAAGTGCCTTAAACCTGCATTCGTTCTAATAGCCAGCAGAGGGCAACTCCACTGGTTGCAGAAAGGACTACAATTGTGTGGAAGTCTATGAGAAAATGACCATGCTTCTCACTTACTTTATTACACCAGTAAACATTTTCCTCACGAGTTTATGGTCTCAATAGCTAGTTCCAAGTCTATTTTAACATAGCATGATGTTCATTTAGTAAATGATGGTCCCACTTAGAGTAAAATAGGCGATAAAGCAGGGTATACTTCAGGGCATGGCTAACTTGTGATTGACACCCAATTTTGCATTTTGCTGTCACTGTTTAACACTCATTAAGTAAGGTATCGTTAACGTAACCTTAGATTTACTAAACCAATTTGAAAAACAATGTTCATATTTTTTACCATTAGTGGTTAAAAACACAATGTTAGAATAAATATATTTTTAACCATAAGTGGTTTACGTAACGTTACACACAGTTGTACGTAAAATTGTGGTCACTGCTGGTTTAAAAAAAAACACGATGGCAATGGCCGTTGCAACCGAGATGGTGATGTCCAAAATGCTAAACTCGAGTCTTCAAATCATAATTCATATTCATATTCAAAATTGTATTCTCACTGGTCAGAATTGTAATTAAAGATATCCACAATAACATTCTTACTAGTAGAAATTGTATTTCAAGATATCTACAACTTTGATTGTACTAGTCAAAACTAAATGTAAGATATTTTTAAATCCTTAAAAAGTATAAGTGGCCATTTTACCATTTAATCGCTAGACTGGATAGGTATTGCAGATATCCGTAATTCTATTCTTTCTAGTCAAAATGAACATTTCAGATATCCACAATGACATTCTTCCTATCCACAATTGTCATTTCAGATATCCACAATGTCATTCTTCCTAGGACAAATTACATCACTTTTGCCATTCATGTGTATTGGGCTTTCAATTTCAGATATCCGCAGCGTCATTTTTAATATCTAGAATGAACATTCTGGATATCTGCAGTATAATTCTTACCAGGAAAAACTCCCATTTTAGATATCTACAATCCAGTTGTTACTAGTCATAATTTTTATATCAGATATCCAAAATGAAAAACAGTTATGGCAAGCCGTTTTAACATTTAATCGCTAGACTGGATATATATCCGTAATTCAATTATTCCTAGTCAAAATGAACATCTGAAATTGCATCATAACTAGTCAGAATGCCAATTGTGGATATCCGTAATTACATTTTTCCTAGTCACAATGTATTTTGGATATTCAAAATTACATTATGGATATCTGGAATGGTTTTTCATTTGGGATATCTGAAATTCAAATGATGACTAGTAAGAATTGGATTGTAGATATCAGAAATGTGAGTTTTTCCTAGTAGGAATTCTATTACAAATATCCAGAATGTTCATTGTAGATATCAAAATCGACGTTGTGGATATCTGAAATTAAAAGCCCAATACACAGGAATGGCAAAAGTGACGTAATTTTTCCTAGGAAGAATGTCATTGTGGATATCTGAAATGTTCATTTTGACTATGAAGAATTTAATTATGGATATCTGCAATAAATATCCAGTGTAACGGCTTGCCATAAGCGCTGTTTCTGAAGCAACTAGCTTATCAGTTGCTAGCCTCGGTTCCAGCTCCAGCCAAGTTTAAAAGAACGAGATTTGGAGGGATGGCTACGCGAGACTAGCTAGTTGACTGGTTAATGTTAGCTAGCAAGCTACGACAAACAATGAATAACTGGCTATGAAGTATACTAAAGTACCGTCTCTGTGTTGTAGTTGTGAAGCACTAGAGAAAACAAAGCCTGGGCTGTAAAGTAATGGGCCGATTACAACAGCAAATGTAACTCTAACAATGGTATAGCACGACAACTTAGCAGAAAGCAACTCGTAGACCAAGGTTGTGTGTGAACTGTGGCGACCATTGACTGTATATGTAAAGGTGGCAACCCGTGTTTTTCCGGGTCGAAAGTGCGGTGTGAAAGTCGGACCCGTGTCAAAGAGAGTCCATTCCAAAATTGACTGACTCTATGTATTTATTGTGATATCTAGTTACTTTTTTTATATTAAGAGATTAATACGTGAAACCACACCCAACAATACAAATAGGAGACTGCTGGATACATTTATATTATGAGCACACAGTCCCTACAAAAAGGTGTTCTGTTTTTTATTTAGACTTACAGTCTGTGATAATTCGGTATGAGTATGTTTTAACTGTATTCCAGAATTAAAATGGATGTTTAATAATATACTATAGCTGTGTCTCAATTCAGGGGCCACATCCTTCCAAGGTTGCATTTGACCAGCGAATACGTCACAGTGGCGCGCCGCGGCTGTCCTATTTCGAAGGCTCCTTCAAATGCGGCAAGAAATAAGGCCTTCTCTTCCCAAATTTGGAGGATGCAACTGCTGGATCCTTCGTGGTCCCACCTATCCCAAGATTCATTGCGTGCCGGTGATAATTGGATACAAGCGTCGTGACGCAGGGGTAAGGGTGGGAACAGCTGGTGACGCAAATAGGAAATCCTCAATAGACCAGACCCTCTCATTTAATGCGTGCCTTCGTAGACAGTGTCCTTCGAAGGATGCGGCCCCTGAATTGAGACACAGCTTATAAATGAACATGCATATAAGAAATCGATTATTGGGCGGAAGATTTATCCGTCCTGGTATTGGCATCAGTAGCGGATCCTGCTATAGGGGACCTAGAGACACGTGCGCGTGCACTCTTCTTTTCTCCGACGCACCAATCTGCTCAACGCTCATGTCGTGGGCATCCGGATTCGTTAAAAAAAAAAAAAAAAAGATTGTGTGTACCACCACAATAAATGGTTGGATTAGTCTTAACCCTTGGTTGAATGGGCCAGGGATGGGCAATAATTAAGTCACACACATACAAGGTTTATGAGACAGACAGAAAAGCAAATGCTATCTCCTTGCCTATGAAATGAAATGAAATGAGTGAGGTTACTACCTGCTAGTTAACGTGATAAGCCCCTTAGACAACAGCAGCGTGTTCGTGCAGCCAACAGAAGAAGCTATAGTTTTTACAACCCGTCCCTATGTGATCTTGTCTAAGGCACCAAATGATTCAGAACCGCCAATGATTTGACATAGCATTTATTTAAAAACAATTCTGTACAGCATTAGACAGGAAGGTTGCATAGACACGATTGGCAATCGAAAATGGCTGGAGCAGAAGATTGTGCAAATGCTTAGGAAAAGTCAAATAAAGAAAAAGTGAAGATAAAAAGGACAATCTTTAAAACAAATCGTAAGGACTTAGCAAGTGTCTGTATTGGTAAGTTAAGTTGAGTTCAACAAACGTTTAAAAATGGGCACTCTTGAGTACTGAACTAGTCAGTCAGGTGGAAGGTGAATTTAAGTCCAAATCTGCGGTTACCTCTCTTCTGAAATATAAGCTCAGCTAAAGGCTTGATTGGAAAAATATTTCCAATACAAAGAGTGCAAAACAGGAGGAAAATACCTTCCTGGGCCAAAAGGTCTGTTGAAGCTGGTCTGACAACCTAAATAGTCAAGATATACATTATTTTGATGCAAAGGCCTGGATAAATGCTCAAATATTCTTAATACCTACTCACAATATTCAAATGTGTTTGAGGCAGGTGGGGTGAGCGCATGTGTTTTTCATGAACCTAGCCAGACAGGTTAGACTCTGCTCTTTCACCAGAACTAGCCTTGTAGGTTAACTTAAGTTGTTCATATAAAAGTGACTTTAAGTCTTGAGTTAACGTTAATTATAAACAGATCATAATAAGGCTGGGATTTGAACTTAAAAGTGTAACATTCTAACACATATTCAGCATTGTATTAACTTAAAGCAAATTGACAGTATTTATTTTATGATGTCGTATACCAATTTCATGAAAACACAACATACCATTTTAATAAAAGTGTACTCCTTGTTAGAGCATGAATGACAAAATACCTTTACTAAACACCATCAAACTACTTTTTCAGACTAGTTTTTACTGTATATAGTTTATTTACAAAATATATTTACAGGGGTACAACAGAAAATCGAAATGTGCATACACTGTATTGGTTTCTTTGCATGAAAATATTAGTTGCTTTCAGTTAACATAACATTTTGAAGTCCTGAGTTTAGTACCAGAAATGTAATTAATTAATTATTTTAGATGCTGTTGTATATTGTTCTTCAAATATCAGACATTCAAGGTAATAATAAAGTTAATGACAGTTAAAAAAAAAAAAAAAAAAAAAATTCAACATTAGTCACTGCATCAGGAGGAGTTGGAGATAAGCCTCTTTAGCTTTATAATCTCTTCAGTGGTCAGAGGCAGCAGAGACGGAGAGCTGGGGTTCACCATGAACACAGCTGGGGCTCCCATCCTAGACTGCTTAACAATGTTTTGTGGGCCATGAAAAGTCTCCTCCTCATGCCATTGATCCCATGGGGGGGCATCTCTAAGACGATGACTTTCTGGCTGTTGCTTGTAGTTGAACAATTCACATGGGGCTTTGGTATGACAATTGATGTCTGAGGAGTCTCGACCTTTATCCTGGTCTCTGTGATGCTTATTAAATATCAAGTTGGACAGGTTAGCTATCATGGAGGAAAAGGGTGGACTGGTTCTGAGTCTATCGTTGTTATCCGTTGTCGCCGAGAAGGGGGCATTGAAAGGGACACTTCCCTGCTTGGTGGAGGCGGATGAGGCTGTCATATATCCCCCTTTGATCCAGTCTTCGAACACTGCCAGAGGGATCTGAAATTCCATGCGACCACCGTGCTCCATGGGCGGGTTTAGAAGAGAACGGCTGAGATTGAGTGGCCCCATGCTGGGTGTGAGGCTCCCCTCCCTCGCTTCTTCTGGCTGCTGTCAATAAGTCCTCACGGAAAGGCTGGAGGTGCCTGAGACTCTTTCCCTGCGGCTGCTCAGTGGTTCAGAAGTGACAGATTCTGTGTTCAGGGTCTGGCCCAAGTCAAGGCTGGGGTTGTAGGAGGATTTCTTAGAGGTGGTGGTGAGGTCGATGAAATTCCTCTCTGCAGCTATGGGGATACTACTGGGGTTTGCTTGGTCCATCTCATCCTCCAACGGCTCCTTGGACTGGTAGAGAGAGGAGACTTGGTTCAGGAACTTGGGGGGCTTGTTGGAGATGGTCGGGGTGAAGGAGGAGGCCGTGTGGATCCTCAGCTCCAGGTCCGATCCCTTACGGCTGAGGTTGAGGGGCTCAGAGGATGACTTGTAGCGCTCAGCCAGGTTACGGAGGCGTTCCAGGGGTCGGGTGGTGCTATCCGCCGGGCTTCCTGGAGAAGAGGGGTAGAGGACCTGGTGCTGGGGAGCTGACGAGCTGCTCTGGGGGATTAGAGGTCGCGACACAGCAACGTAAGAAGGTGGAGGCTGTTGGGGGTGGTAGTAAGGGTGGTAGTGGACAGGCACAGGTCCCACCCTCACACGAGAGTCAGTCAAGAAGCTGTGGGGGCTCTGGTGGAGAGACAAAGGAAAGAGGGGTTCATTACATAGATGAGTGCGTGTGTGTGTGTGTGTGTGTGTGTGTGTGTGTGTGTGTGTTTTATCGGACATATACCTGGTGCAGAGGAGTTTGCCAAGCTCTTTCCTGCTTGGCTGGCTGAGTGCGGTCCTCCTCACTCAGGCTGCTGCAGGGTAAACGTTTGGTCTGACGTGGCAGAGCATCCATGTATTTGCCTCCTTTTACGTGACATTCATATGGCAGAAGCAGCCTGCAGCAATATCAATAACAGGTATATTACTGTAGATAGTCAGGAAGCAGCATGCATGTGTCACCAATGATGCAAATCTGGTTATTCTACCTTAGATGGGTCTCTTAAACGTGTGCATGCAAGCCCTATGTCTGTTATACATGTATGTGAGCAGTCTCTTTTCTTTTTCTCACTCACATACAGTCACACACAAACATAGGCTCACCTCTCATAGTGTCTGCGGGTACAGGTGGCTGCACTGGTGCTCCGTGGGTTCCCACCCAGCGTGTTGTACACCTGCTTCCACAGCTGGTGCGTGGTCACCTGGAGAATGCAATCAGAACAAGCCACTGTAAAAACTACTGTACTACTGTTTTTTTTTTAAATTTAGAGTTAGATTGTTGATTTTTACTCCAAATGTTTGGAACTCTACTACTCAGTTCTCCTTTACAATGAACATTGTGTCTTTACCTGGTGGTAGCCACCTAAGTCCCTCACAGTCATGTACATCATAAACAAATCAACTGCAAAGGTAAGAAAAATAAGTTCATGGCCACTTCACTGGAATGAACTTGATATATGTATAATTCTGACTTTTAACAGTATTTAGTGGTATCGTTTACCCATGTGTTCCTTAATAATGTAAAATACAGTTTTGGGTATGTGCATAAAAATTGTGTGTGTGTGTGTGTGTCTGTGTGTGTGTGTGTGTGTGTGTGGTTGGGCTCTTACTTTGTTTGAAACCAAGATGAGGAATCCTCTCTATCGGTGTATCTCTCCTCCTCATGAAAAGGTAGAGGACTTTCAAAAAGGCGTCCTCCCTTATTTCCACCTTTGTTTCGTTGGTTTGGTCCTCCTCAGTCTCCAAATAAGACATCTCTGCCTGACAACAAAAACACAAAACAATCACTCATTATTGTTAGAACATAATGTATTGATGACATCCTAGATCCTGAACTTTTCTTTACATTTTTATTGAATTTGCATAGAAATATAAGAGGGTCTAGTAAAATAGCAGAATGTGTAAAAATGAACAAACTCTTTATCTGTATATATCTGACAGAGGTGTGGTTATACTTCCTTTATTGATGCAAAACATCTTCCCACATTATTACCAATGATCAAGCACACATACATCTTTTTTATGTCTAATACAAAATGTAAACTTTCTTTGGTGATACGTTAAAGTTACGTAATTTTCTTTATATAGACCATAAAATATAATCATGAGAGAAAGCATTTTTCTATCACTAGTATTCTTTGTTCCTGCTGACATTTATAAACACATTCCCCCATTGTATAAGAGTTTAACTGATGACCACCACAGCGTTTGATCACGAACCTCACCCTAAATGATGACAAAGTGTCTTCATGCACTGAAGACCCACTGTTCCCAATCACAAACCTGATAGATGCTTGTTAAACAAGGACTTCTTTCTAACCGGCCATCAAACTAAACCCTGTGTTAATCCATGTCACACTGGTGCCCATGCTAACGCCCTGTTTGACAAACATTTCACTGTGGTGGACTGATCAATGTAACTTCTGTTTTCCCAGTCTATGTCGCCACACATACGTACTTCATATTAATAAAGCATGTCAATGAAGCAGAAGAACAACATTTTCAAATTTTCTGCATCTGAGTTGTGAAACCAACCTCTTAGTAAACATTTTTTTTTAAGACCAACCGCTTCACTATTGATGTTGTCAATATAGGGTTGAAAGCCAGTCCGAACTACTCGCCTGCTTGTTGTTACAGTGAAAGTGATCATAAGAGTGATTTTGCTGGTTTAGATCCTTTCTCATTCTCAGTGTAAGCGCTTACAACTAGCACACTGTTTGGTCATTTTGTAGTGTAGTGTAATGTTTAGGGCAAATCCACATGCTTCTTATACCATACCAATTTTGCATGAGTCAGTGAGTTTATAAGAAGAATACAAATGAGTGAAATGAGGGCTAAAGAAAATGCCTACTATTGAGTTTTATAATTTTGACAAGCATAAAATATATTTCTGTAAAATAAACATTAAAAAACAACTTTTGTTTTACGGTTGCAAATTATTTGTCGTAAATTGTTGATTTTGCTGTTTATATCATCTGCATGCTTGAAAGTAATTACTGGTTCCATAGTGATTACATTCAATATCTACTATAATATTGACAAACCAAGTGTTTGATTATTTTTGCATCATTGTTATTTATTAAAATGCTGATTGGAAATTGATACTTCACCATGTGTTCTGACACACCTGTCACATTTGCGTATACATTTAATTATCCAAGTGGAAGATGTATGTATGTATAGGCTGTTGTCCTCCCAATTCCATTTTAACGATGAACAAATAGTGGGTGTTGATGTTGCTTACGATTGTTCTGAGTGCCAGGTTGAGTCTGGGTGGTTTTGTTCTCAGCTCAGATGGCAGTCCACCGGCTCTACCAAGCAGTCTTTCCTGTGGCGGGCACTGGCGGCTGCTCCTCTATACGAGTTTTTGTGCCGAACAACGACGGTTTCGCCTCTGTCACAAACACACATGCACACCTGTCCTGTTAACTGACTGACGTCTCGCTATGCTGTCCATGGGGTTGTATACCCTACCTTTCCTTTTTCCTTCTCTGAATTAGGAGTATGACAGGTTTAACCTGCTCATGGAGGAGTGCCAAGGCATTCACACAGGAATATCCTTCATAATTTGATAGAACACAGATCATTTCAATTAATTCGATTTTGTTGGCGTGAGAACAGTCTTTGTTTTTTGTGAGAAATGTGATGGGTCTCAGTTTCTAAAATCTGTACGTGACTTACATGCTAATAGACATCTGATTATTAAAGTACTCAGACAATCATCATTACAGATAATCACCAAATGCACTCAGTAGAACTGCAAAAAATACTGCCTGACAACAATAATAATACATATATAATAAATATATACATACATATGTACATATATACATCAAATACAAAAAATACAACTCAATTATTTGATTATTGTTTGCACTGTGATAGTTACATTGGAAAACATGCAGCCTTTAAGAGATGTACTTGATCTCGTGTGACTATCCAACGTTTGTGGTTGAATGTAGTGTTCAAGGAAATGAAAAGGAATAAAAACAAATATTTACAGTATCACATTGGGCGTTCTAATTCTTGTGGTCAACGTGGTTGTTGGTAACCTGAAGCAGGTAATGCTTCAGTTTGGGGGAGCCTTGTTATTGAGGCTCAAGAGTGACTGTTGTGTCTGTTGTGCAGATAAGTAAAGACCTTAAGAATTGTATTCTCTCTCAAGTAAATAATCAATCTATATACCAGGCTATATACAATTGGGTAATTTACATAGGTCTAATCTTATGGTAGTTTTTAAGTGGGAGTCCAAAATGTTATTTAAACAAATTGTATGATCAAATAAAGATAAAGATTAAGATATAGGGGCATCTAAACCTTGCTGGCAAACAAGATTAGTTTGGTAAATTAACTTTATGACAAATAATGTCAAAGCCGCAATTACTTCAACAGTCAATTTGCAAAAGTCAGACAACTGACATGGGAGCCAAGCAGGGCTATCATTTGTTTTCAGTTGGTTCAGTTGGCTGACTCCTTTGGTGTGGCACAGTCTTCGTGTATGATGGTTAAGGGTGACATGATGACATTTTATGCTTTTGGGTTGTGGTGCTGGGTCAGGGGTGACGGAAAAATGATTCAGATTCTGAAAACAGATGTATTTCTTAAATCTAGTTAGGTTTACTTCAATCAAACAGACATCAAACCTACCATGAATATACTAAGCTGAGCTCAGTCCATACATGTGAGTGTGTGGTGTATAGTGTGCATATGGAAAACATGAATGTGGTGAAAATCTGAGTTTTATCACCGACTTTTTTAAATGGACATTTTTTCTCAAGATTATTTGAATAGCTGAATGATCTCTCCCAAAATATTTCCCTTTTACAAACCCTCTGTGTGTACGTTAGACAACGGGAAAAGTAAGACAATGTGATTCTTGAAGATATCAGATGACTGTCATTAAACTAACTAGGTGGAGGCAGTTCCTCATAGCTTGGTGTCAGGTTACAGTATGATTTGCTGTCACGCTAACAGGTTTTCCAGAGACACGTTACTCTGTGTTATTGTAAGTTATCTTCGTTGAGTGGCAGCTTGCATCCGTGAATCAGTTATTTGTTCTCTTGCATTGTGCTGTACGGAAGCCTAAAATCACAGCACACTAAGCTAGTGGATGTAGCAGAATGTATTCAGATGTATCATATATTATACAATATGATAGCCCATTGTTGACAGTTTAAGGATTTCTCAATAACAATGCAATACAATTACAGGACATGGCATATGGAAGATATCGAACATTCCAAACAAAAACTTCATCATAAATCAGGTTTCTTAATCGACAACAAAATGATCCTTAGCATCAGTAGACCTCGTTGAATAATATGTTGTATGAAATATACAATAATCTCGATAATCTCTTTAAATACTATTATAATTTAAATTACAGCTCCAAATTTTATATCCTAAGCATTCAGCATGCGTACAGAAGTTACACGTAATTAAGATAAATGCCCACTAAAAAGCAAAAGGGGAAGAACATGCAAGGCTTTACTAGTCTGCATGTCCAAAACATTAAGAAAATCCCATAAGATTATTTTAGGCACTTGCGTGCCAAAGATGCAGAATTAACCGTGATATAGTCTGTCAATGAACAACAACATTGAACAATGAATTTAGGACAGATCACATTGTACTAAAAAAGACGGCGGGAGAGGGAGGCAAATTTGCACACTCAGTAGGCCTTTGTGTTCCTGTGAATATGTGCATGTGAACATCTCTCATTCCGCACATTTTACAGCCACAGAAAGACAACCGAGTTCTCCTATCTGAGAGTTGAATGACTGATAAGAATCATACGGATGACAGACACAGAAAAGTAAAACTTTATATTTACTTATCAACACCATGAAACGTCACAACAGAAAAAAAAACTGAACTCAAGAGCAGAAAGCACAACCTACAATTAAGAGTCCAAAAGGATTTCAGACCCTCAATATGACCTACGCATAGAATAGCCAAAAATTGTTGCCGTGTTTGTATGACAGAATAATGTCCCATCAATGATCCATGTATCTATTGTAAAGCAAAACCAGTTTTGCAGTTTACAGTTATTCTCTAAACCTGTAGTCCTAACCCCTGTAACATTATCCCATAGGGCAAACTGTCAAGTTATAAAAGCAGTAATAGGGCACCCCGGAGGCTCACCGGGCTAAGGCACACCATAAAGACTAGTCGCAGCGGCTCGGGTTTCGGGCCCCATAACACAACAGAACAATTTTTGTATAGGTTTTAAATAAGTTGTTTAATAGAGCTCTATTGTAGCATTACAGTATATTTTCCGGTTTTCTTCATCATATCCAATGAATATTGGATAAATAGTGAATTTTTTAAACAAAAGACTGGCATAGAATAAGGTAAATGTGGTCTAAAGTAAAAATACAGAAGTAAATACATATTTCTTTTATGAAGTAATAATAAGTTACTTATGAAGTACAACACTTTACTGGATGATAATCAGTATTTGTGTCATTGCTTGACGATACATTTTGACCTGGGTCAAATTTGACCCCATAACACTATAGGTGTAAACTATTTTCTACCACAATAGGAGGGCTAAACTTAGCAACCAACAGTACATTACACGTAGGGGTCATGCTGTGCCAACTGTATGGTCACGCACCAATCCACTCCATTTCTTGTTTTCAGGCGGGTGTCATAAGCTCACACTCCTAGCACGCACATCCTCAGGATGCTGATATGATAGGAGACAGGACATACTGTTCTATGAAGCTATTAGATTTTCTCTCTCATGCATCAGCCGTACTAAAAATCAATACATACATTCATTTCAGAATTTTATTTGACTATTTTCATCCTTTTGCCGCAATGGAAGCTGATTTTCCTTGGCCGTGTTTGGAGAGGCAATGTCACTACTGTCTGAAAAAAGACAGAGTGTGCTACGGGACATGCCAATCCGCTGTGCTGTATCTGATCTCAGGTATCTGTCAAACGGATGTCACATAAGGATAAGATGTTGCTAATGACAGTCTGTGTGTCAGAGCACGGATACATTTACATTATTTAATAATCCAAAAAGACACTTAACAAAAAATAAGAAATAAAAATGAATAAATACATTATAAAGGGCTTAAATAGCAAACAAAGACAAAATCTATAATAATAGTAGTAGTAATAATAACAATATTTATTTGTATAGCACATTTCATACAGCAATTGCAGAGAATAAAAACAAAAAGTCAGTAAACCTAGCTTTCAAATTTACTCTCACAGTTGTAAAATTCTGTAAAAAGCTGTGCTTTCAGAACAGGTGATAAGTACTAGTTCAATCAACTCTGAGTTCAGGTAACACTGAGTTAAGCTCGTGCATGAGCAGATAAAAAGCCTTCATCAATGGAACGCAGATAACCTCAATCATTATGGCAACAGGACCAAAAACATCACACGCATGATCCTCCTACTTCACGCAAGTGGAGTTAGATATACTCATGACAGCGTATGCCGAACTCGAACACATATTTAGAAAAAAACACATCACCAGCAACTAAAGAACGTGAAGTTGCGTGGCAAAGAATTGCGGCCCGTGTCAATGCATGAGTCTTAACCTAAGTTAACAAAGTTATCTCGAGTGCTAAATGTATTCAACATTTATATAGCCTAATATGTATGCCTATGCGCGTGTGCGCATGTTGTTTATATGCAGGTGCAACCCACCAGGCACAAAACGTTCTTGGTAGTAACTAAAGAAAAAATATAAAAATATAGTTGTTATAATTTTATACAAGCAACTGTGATGACATGGCTACATAACAATGTGATTTATATTTAAGTAGTGAATTTGTGTAATTCCCATTTACTGAATATTTCTGCCATCCCAACAGCATTAAGTAGTAAGTATTTACTATTGTCTATTTCAAAGCAACACCTAAATGTCTTTACACACAGAAGTCTCCACATTTGTGCTTACTGGATGTGTTAAATTTTGACCTCCATTATAGCCCAGCGAAAAGGTGAGAGTAGGAACAAAGATAGACCGGAAGATTGAGAGCTTTGCCTTTTGGCTCAACTCTCTCTTTGTTACAACGGTGCGATACTGCGACTGCAATACCGCTCCCGCTGCTCCGATTCTCCGGCCCAACTCACGTTCCATTTTCCCGTCACTCGAGAACAAAACCCCAAGATACTTAAACTCCTTCACTTGGGGTAAGGACTCATTCCCTACCTGGAGTAAACACTCCATCGGTTTCCTGCTGAGAACCATGGCCTCAGACTTGGAGGTGCTGATCTTCATCCCAGCCGCTTCACACTCGGCTGCAAACCGATCCAATGAGTGCTGAAGGTCGCAGGCTGATGGCGCCATCAGTACCACATCATCCGCAAAAAGCAGTGACGTGATCCCAAGCTCACCAAGCTGCAGCCCTCCTCCCCGCGGCTGCGCCTTGAAATCCTGTCCATGAATGTCACAAACAGAATCGGTGACAAAGCGCAGCCCTGTAGGAGACCAACCCTCACTGGAAACGAGTTTGACTTACTCCCGAGAACCCGGACACAGCTTTCGCTTTGGGAGTACAGAGATTGGATGGCCCTAAGTAGTGACCCCCTCACCCCATACTCCCGCAGCACCTCCCACAATAGCTCCCTGGGGACCCGGTCATACACCTTCTCCAAATCTACAAAACACATGTAGACCGGATAGTCATACTCCCAGGCCCCCTCCAGGATCCTTGCGAGAGTAAAAAGTTGGTCCGTTGTTCCACGCCCTGGTCGGAAACCGCATTGTTCCTCTTCAATCGGAGGTTCGACTATCGTCCGGACCCTCCTTTCCAACACCCTAGAGTAAACTTTCCCGGGGAGGCTGAGTAATGTGATGCCCCTATAATTGGCACACACTCTCCGGTCCCCCTTTTTGAAGAGGGGAACCACCACCCCGGTCTGCCACTCCTTAGGTGCTGTTCCTGACCTCCACGCAATGTTGATGAGACGTGTCATCCATGACAGTCCCTCAACACCCAGAGCCTTCAGCATTTCAGGGCGGATCTCATCAACCCCTGGGGCTTTGCCACTGTGGACTTGTTTGACTACCTCAGTGACCTCCACCAGGGAAATTGGCGTTGATCCCCCATCATCCTCTAGCTCCGCCTCAACCATAGAGGGGGGATTTGTCAGGTTTAGGAGTTCCTCAAAGTGCTCCTTCCACCGTCCCATCACCTGATCAGTTGAAGTCAGCAGCGTCCCATCCTTGCTGTATACAGCTTGAATGCTTCCCTGCTTTCCCCTCCTGAGGGGCCGGATGGTTTTCCAGAACAACTTTGGTGCCAGCCTAAAGTCCTTCTCCATGGCTTCTCCGAACTCCTCCCACACCCGCTGCTTCGCCTCTGCCACCGCCGAGGCTGCAGTCCTCCGTGCCTGTCGATACCTTGCAACTGCTTCCAGAGTCCCCCGGGATAACCTATCCCGGAAGGCTTCCTTCTTCAGTCGGACGGCTCCCCTGACCCCTGGTGTTCACCAGGGTGTTCGGGGATTACCGCCCCTTGAGGCACCCAAGACCTTGAGACCACAACTCTCAGACGCGGCTTTAGCAATGGAGGCTTTGGACATTGCCCACTCTGGTTCTATGCCCCCAGCCCCCACAGGGATGCAAGAGAAACTCCGCCGGAGGTGCGAGTTGAAGGTCTCCCGTACCGGGGCCTCCTCCAGACGTTCCCAGTTCTCCCGCACTACACGTTTGGGCTTACCAGGTCTGTCCAGAGGCTTCCCCGGCCACCTGACCCAACTCACCACCAGATGGTGATCAGTTGACAGCTCCGCCCCTCTCTTTACCCGAGTGTCCAAAACAACAGCCCTCTCATCCACCGGGATAAACTCCAACATAGAGGCACTCAGCCGGGGACTTATAAGTATCCCCACTCCCGCCTTGCGCCTCGCACCTTGGGCCACTCCGGAGAAGAATAGAGTCCAACCCTTGTCCAGGATTGAGGTACCAGAGCCGAGGCTGTGCGTAGAGGTAAGCCCCACCAGATCCAACTGGTAGCGCTCCACCTCCCGCACAAGCTCCGGCTCTTTCCCTCCCAGAGAGGTGACGTTCCACGTCCCCAAAGCCAGCCTCTGCCACCCAGGTCTGGTCTGTCGAGACCCTCTACCTTCACTACCACCTTTCTGGCAGCGCACCTAACCCCATTGGTTCTTCCCGCAGGTGGTGAGCCCACGGGACGGAGAAGTTGAGACGGTGATGGTGTTTTCCACGTTGCTTCTTCGGGCTGTGCCCGGCCGGGCTCCGTGGCAAGCCCGGCCACCAGGCGCTCGCTGACGGGTCCTCCTCCTGGGCCTGGCTCCAGGAGGGGACCCCGGGCTTCCTCCGGGCCGGGTATCTACTCTTCTTCCTCGCTTGTCCATGAGGTGTATTTGGGACCATTCTTTGTCTGGCTCCTCGCCTGAGACCAAATTGCCATGGGAGACCCTACCAGGAACACAAGGTTCCAGGCAATACAGCCCTCAGGTTCACAGAGGCACACAAACCTCTCCACCACGTTAAGGTGATGGTCCCCAATTGTAAGTACTCTTAATCCTCAAATGATTTTTCTGAACGGCTTGAACACAGAGATTGTTAACTTTCATTACAGGAGACTGATGCTATAACAATACTTGCACCTTGAGTTTTTCCTGACAGGAGGGTCTATCCACTTCCACAGCACAAGTTGGCTGCTGAGAGATGTTGTTCAGGATTGGCCCATGACTTACGAAACTAAGTAGACTATGCCACTGAAATGTTGACGTCCCTACAACTCCCTACCCTGTGAAACGGCAGTACAACGTTTACTGAAATAAAAAAAATGAAACAAATAAAAATAAAAATGGTTTCGAAGTGGACCGCAGAAGGCTTCAAAATGCAAATGCAGAAGACTAAATTAGAAATACAACTTCTGAAACATCAGTTACAGGTGGGTGGGGTACCCACGTGACGATTTTATTTGTTTTAACAACATTAATATAATTTTTACTTGCAAGAACACTGAATAACAACAGCCTTGTTATTTATTTGATACTGGGGAGGTCAGGGGGTCAGTCAGCCATCAGTCAGTCAGTTATTTCAGGCTTCAGGAGAAGAGAACCGTTTGCAGGTTAGCTTCACAGAGCTTGGAGTATGTTGCCGTGGTCGTTTCCTGGCTTTTGGAAACCGAAAACCCAGTATTTCCTTCAACTCTTGAGTGAACTGACTCATTTGTGTCATATACTGAATGTATTGATAATCAAAAGGACACAGTTCAAATGAAGAAGGCAATCTGATACCTCAGCTATTTGAGGTGTTCTCTCCAGGTGCTAGAATCTCAACACTGTCATGATTTGATCTATGATGTGAGATTCTGAAATACGGGCTTGTGTGGTCAAAAGGTACAAAAAAGAGATTAATCTGGGTACACTCAAAGCATCTTTGAATACTGCAACAGCCTGTCACTGGAATGTTGATGAAATGCATGTTTTAAAGAGGAACACTTGCCCCAAGGTTTATACTTTATTCATTAAGTGGTTTGTTAAAAAAAAATAAAAAAAGCTAAAGAATGCACTAGACTTAGAAAGCAATACTCTGTGTATTACAGTATCGTTATTATTAAATGTTTGGTACAGGGGTAACCTAAATCTCTTTTCCAACTGGCACGTGTCTCTACAACAATTTGAAGCCAATTATCATTGTTAGGGCATTGATTGCAAACGTCACGTTAGGTGCTTGTGTGTTAGGTGCTTGACTCCAAACAAAAACAAACCATAAACAAACTAAACCTCTCGAGATTGCCTGTTTAGCGTGTTTTGTTTTGCGTATGTTAGTGTTTTGCGGATCTGTTAAAATATAACAATATACAACTGGGAAGACCGTAATATTATAAACTATGAGCTTATAGAACGTTAATGAAGTTCTGATTGTGATTACCGCAAACCTTGAGTCAGCAGAGTGGGGTGTAGGCCCATAACCCAGAGGTCGATGGATCGAAACCATCCTCTGCAATGAGACCTTTTAAAATTTGTTTCGTGTTAGATAGTTGAGATCTGACTAATCAATACTGATTATTACCAATTAGTTATTTTTCTTATAAACATTTCAGCAGCAAAGGCCTTCTGCAGCAAGCAATGCAACAAACAAACACATGTGATAAAGTTATGTTTCAATTGAATTCGTAGATAATACTCTAATTTGGAGAACAATAGGGTAAGATCTTTGAACTAGGGTTAGACAATGAAAACCCAAACTCTGAATAAATGCAATTAGAATTTGAACAAAGGTGCCCCTTCATACCGACAGTTACCGTTTAAGTCGATAGGATCGTTTTTAACTTGACGTAAATGTAAATAATTAGGGGAAAACAAATCATCCACTATCGTATAACCTTTACTCAATTTTAACATACAGGCTGTTACAGTAGGGGAAAAAAAGTGATGTAGGATTTTGAACTGTAAAAAGTTAGGAATTCTTGGGATGCTACTCTGGCGCCATCGTAAGGTCGACACAGAATGCAGAAATTAGGAACGTCACAATGGATAGATGCACATGTTGCTAAGCAACAGCATGCTCTAACAGGTAAAGGTTACATTATTGCTGTGACATGAACAAAATAAATCATAAAAACTGGTTCTAGAACTTCAAATTCTGCGCAGTTGAATCAAGGTAAGAGTAGTGGAAAAACTTAAGGAACACTCGAATGCACCTTAAGTGACCAATTTGTTGGGCCTATACCGTGAAGTATTTCTAAAATAAAAAATGTTCAAGGTTAAGAAACATAGATACAGCCAAAAATACTACCAATTTCTGTCATGCAGCAATCTGGGGAAAATATCGTAGTTTCGAGTTTCGGTTCTCTAATGTTAACGGCTGGGTATGCGTTTGCTTTGCTATATAATTACTGAAAGCTTTCGATCGTTCAGTGTGATGTCAAATATCCATGGAAGAACTGAGAAAAATGTCCCATGCTTCGGTTGCTGTTGTTTCAAAGAATTTAAAATCAGGGAGAGCGTCGTTTTTTATCTGCTTCACCATGGGAACCAAATCGTTTGGACTGCCTCCCATTGAAATGTATGTTAATCGTCGTTGACTTTAAATATGAATACACTCCTTGGAACAATCCAGAACATCTCGTGTAACATATTTTTCATATTATGTCATATCATATTCCTCAATAGGAGCCCTTCTGCTTGCATGCTGTGCCCAAAAAGCTGAAATGAATTGTGCTGTTTGTTTACTTCTCCATAAAACTGGTACTTTAAAGTAAGATTTATCCAGACGTCTTTAACAGTGTATTTGGCAAATGGTTCAAAGATTAATCAGACCGGAGGTAATGATGATGGGAAAAAAAACGATGAGTTGTAATGAGTCTGAGTTTGTTTTTTTTATTAATAAAATTTCCGCCACGCCAATACATTCTACACATTAACATAGGTAAAAAACGCTACGCTATCCCAACGCTAATGTCAAACTCCGTCTATGGCTATACTGTTAAGATCAAAAGTGTAAATCTCCAAAGTTTTTCAGGTTAACATGTCTCGGTCTGCAGCCAAGACACGGGGAGACAAGAGTCGCTGTAGTTCAGTTCCGATGTCCGCTCATACGCCACCAGAAAATGTGGAATCAGCGGACATTGTCCCGGGTCGTCTGACAGAGAAAGCTTGGCTCTCTATGCTGGCACAGGAGGATGGAGAAGAGGTGGTTGCAGAGACTCTAAGCAAGCTGGAGTCTACTGTGTTGGACAAATGCTATCAGGTGTACCTGCAAAAACAGGTGTGCAGTATTTAATAAAGCATTGTTTCAGACGTGTATAGGCTACAACCCTCTCCGAAGTTGCTATAGTACAGTCCTGGGGTGCAAAACATCTAAGTAACCTGGACATTGGGTTTAGTATGAAAAATGCCATTTGCTAATAGAGTGGCATACTGTACTTATGGGCCTTAAGTAACTACCAAGGTTGCTGATTAAAGACGGAAACCCAAGGTTGCCTTTGATTTTACGGAATGTTTTTTTTACTGCTAAATACAAAAATAATGTCATACAATTTCACAAGCACAAAAATAATCACCCCTTTCTCAATCGCAACTCGTGGCGATTTAGGATGTCACGATGGATTTTAAAAGGTGTATTTGACTTTGATCTCTAGAATTGTCTGCCAATTTCCTTGTTTTGTCACCCCCTAGTTCTGACATGTGGTCCAGATTCTATGCATGGTAGATGTATTCAAAAACAATTTCTATGTTTTTTTTCTCCACCTGTCTTTACCTAGCGGGTGCCTTTTACAATCTCTTGGGCCAGGGACCGTCTTCTCGATATTATAAACTGGCAGTTCTTGGAGAAAGACAACGGGGAGGAGAGCATGTCTTTTTGGGAGGAGGACCCAGAACCTGAGCCCTGTGCCTTTGACGCCTGGGCTCAGGGCAGTGTGCCAGTGTGCTACTCTGGAGCAAGCTCCTATACACCACTGCTACAGGTACAGTAGATAGGAAGCGATCACCTGGCCAAGGCGCAAATTCAAATTTTCACAGAAAAAAAAACGTATTATATATTTTAGAAATAATTCAATTTGGCTTTAAACGTAATAATCATGTTTTCATCTATTGTGAGTTCTCACCTATCAGAAATCGTATTTGGAACTAGACACACTTTCCTTACATTCTACCATTATAAAGACAAAATTCACAATGGTAAACAAACATAATAGATTTGCACTTTACTGAGCTCCCAGATATACATGGGTCATTTACTCTCTCCTCTAATCTTTACAGGAGTTACTAGATTTGCACTCAGCCAAGTCAGACAATTTATTGGATCCAGATTCCCAGAGCGAGACTTCCACCGCAGTAAAAACAAATAGATCCTGCCTGGCCCGAAACGTTTCTGAGATGGGGAAATTGGAGTCCACTGAGGGTCTCCAGAACACCTCCCCTTGCCCTGCTGGACCATTTAAAACCACACAAAGGAGAAAGCAGCCTCAACCCTCCCCCAGCAAAGGGATTCCATCACTGCCTAAGACTCAGAAAACAAGGCCTGTTGAGAGCTTAGCTCAGGGTTTGATCACTGCCAGGCTTCTTGATAAGGCCACCCCACCAACACAACCCTGTGAGCATAGAAACCGGAATATTCCTGTGGCTAAGAGACTGAACACAGCCAACCTTCCTCAACACCAAGTGTGGCCAGAAGTGGAAGTCCTGGAGCCTCGTCCCTTATGGGGAACCCCAAAGCTCAACGAGGTTAACCACAACCCAGTTAGGCCAGCCACCACCCCTCACCCAGATCTCCAACGATTCCCCAACAATCAAAGAAAGATCCAGGGAACTTGGGGAAAAGAGCTACATGACGATGCTAAGCCCGGAAACCTGAAATCTGGCTTCACTTCCGACGCACTAGCCCTGGACACCATAGCGTTGGCCCGGGGGGTCGCTCTCAGGGACCCTGCCTCAGTTGGAAACCAGGAGGAAATCCACCCTACCTGGGTTCCCCAATTGCCTGAGCTAAAGCCCGTTAGGAGCAGCTTCCTGCCCCATCTGTGGTCTCTGGATCAGCTGGTGTCAGGTCAGAGACCTAGAGTCATCTCTCCAACTGGACCACACAGAGCATAAGTAGAGAGAGCAGTCAGGTCAAATACTCCCTCACACAACTTCTTGTAGCGGATGTTTTTCTTCTTGAATTTCCATTATCGAGATAAATATGATGCATATTTAGGAAAACCAACATTGTAATGGATTTTTTTTTTGCACTGGAATTTTTCTGTGACATTGCCTGTATTTTCTAATTTAAGTATAATACAAGTAACATTTTGTAAAAAGAATGTCACCAAACTTTCATTAAAAAGAAGAGACCTCAAGGCTGTTTCTATAGAAACAGGCAATGAAAAAAGGGGTTAAGAGTAGGTCATAAATTCTTGTTAGTTATTAGAGAACTGTGTAACTGTAAGCGGCATGCTCAATAAGTGATCCTCTAACTATGGTTCATTGCCAATGAAAGAGGATGGCATCAGAGCAAATACCCTGTTGTATGACAAGAAAGTCTGTCTGATGTTGCACTGCCAGATGACTACCACTTCACTATTGAATGAAAAATAGCAACAGTGTGAATATATCAGCTGCAATAGAAACAAAGGTAATAATGCCGCTTGTTACTCACAAAAGCACTTCGTTTATTTCAAAATCCAAATGGAATTTCAAAACACAGGGGAAGGTGATTTTCTGAAATGTTAAGTTGTAAAACAGTATAACAATGCAATTGATGATGGTTCAGTTTTGACACAGCACTCAATGAAGTGTGCAGTACACACTGAAATATCGAAGTTGTACGAGTATAATGGAAACTGTACATTTTAAGTGTATTATTCATAACAATGTAAAAACAAGTGACAATGATAAGACCCAAACAAATTGATTACATTTCATGAATGAATCTGCCCCGTCTACATGCTGATTCTGACCTTTGAGGCCCACTGTTGCCAGGGAGCCTGTAAACACAAAAACACAAAAGGGCTTCTAACGTTAACGAATGGTGTTGCTATTATTCATGACCAACAAATATTGTAACTGCAGATGCTAAAGCAAAGTGTAGTGCTTACCTTTTGATTCATTCAAGGGTTTAAGCTTCCCTTCCAAGTTGCCCATGTTGAGGACATGGTAGCACCAGAACAGGACAGCCGAAAGGTCTGTCGGGATGTCAGACCGGACACCATCACTTCTTTGCACCCAGAATGGAATGTCCTGAAAGACAGCCAAACAATCTATCAAGTTCAGACTAGGCTCCAATACAAAAAGGCAAACTCCTGTAAAATCACAAAAAAAACACAAACGACAAATCTGCCACATTACAGTAATTACAAAATCCCCCCCCCCCCCTCCCCAAAAAACAATGTTCTTACCCAGCATGACAATATATGGCGTGAAGTTCAGAGAAAGCTGGTTCAAGACAAAGAGTATTGGGTATTTCTTTCAGCAAGCCCACCGAAAACTAAAGTACATGGCCAGGAATATGGGTTTGACTGTGCTTGGTCTGACCTCTCACCATAGACCTGCCCGGAAACGTCTCCTTCCGGCAACTCTACAGGTCACTGAAGTACGCAAGCTCCCTCACCACGACAAGGTGACAGTCAACGAGGGAGACCACCCACTTACCTCCCACCCACAATGCTGTAACCCATAACCCCATCTATCGAGATACCCAAAAGAGGAACATGCTCACGCAGTTTGCCTACGCCCACGGTCCCGAAGGCTGGGGGCCCACCATCCAGACCTAAACACCCGCGCCACACCAGTTCAAGGACGGACGCTGTGCACCGCATCTTCATAACACTGTTTGCAATACCACAGATGGCGCCTTATAGAACCGGTGGCCTCTTTCTCTGGAACATGTCAAGGCACGGTGCTAGACGGTGGACGGAGAGGACCCGCCCCGCGTCCAGAGAAGGCCTCGCCGCTGCCCCCTCACCCATTGCAAACTATCACATGTTCCACTGCGACCTACTCTCAATTATCCCCTCAAATGGATTATTACCCCAAAATGTATGGCCTCCCAGCCTCCGCCACATCTTAGTACATGGCAAAATGTGTTTTCTACCTAAGATGGGTGTGGTGCAACAGTCTTCTTACCTTGCCCGAGGTGGTTGCTGCAAGAAAAGGGGTTATACCTGAACACAGTGTAGCCTCCCAAGCCCCTGCCATTCTGTAGCGTTTGGCAAAATATGTTTTCTAAGGGTGTGGTGCATCTCGGGCCGGAACAGCTTGTTGTCTGGTCCGCCTTCATCCGCTGTGGTCCTTCCCTCAGAAAATGGACTGGAAAACAAGCACAACAGGTTTCAAGATCATAATCCATGAAAAAAAAAAAAAAAAAAAAAGTACCAAAACACACAAACACACACACACAGCCAAGCCATAAAGTTAGGTGCCAGACTGAAGGACATGTAATAAAGTCCTAATGCTAAATTATGCTCCAACATAAATGAGTAACACATCCACTTTGAGTAGAAACGCAAAGTTAGAGCTACATTATGTGATTTAGAAGAGTTATAAATAAGGGGATTGGGCTACTTACAGTGCGACGAACCTGCGAACAAATCTGGGAGCACATGACTAGAAAGAGAAGTAGGTTACTGCACGGAATACAACATAATATACATGTACATACATACAAAAGAATAAACACACCCCACCCTGACTTCCTACACTCAGCTATTCTGCCATGCATGGACTTTTTTTCTAAAGATATAATCTATTTTTCTAAAACCTAAACTCTGGAACCCCCACTCCCCACCAAAAAGCCTTTCAGCTAATTATGTTTAATGGAGAGAAAACTTAGCCTGGTCCAGAAGTGCGCCCCTCAGGTCCGGTTGGTTGGTCGGTCGGTCGGCCGGCCGGCTGTAAAACAGAAATGTCTCATTTCGAGAATAGATCAATTCAGACTCAAGACTGACCACTGTCAAATGGGCGCTACAGTAAGATCGCCCGAATCTCCAGAGACAACAGTATTAGGCCCTATGCCATACCATCCAAACTTAAAGCGGTGCTTTATGTATCTATGGCACACTTCTAATTTGTACGTTTTAACACTCAAAACTAGGATTTCAAGTAACTTAATGACAAACAAACATTTCTCAATTGATCAATAATAAGTTATGATAAATAAAATAAAAAGGTCATGCAAAAGTGCAATACACTTAAACGTCCTTGGAAAATCAAGTCACTCTGACATAGAAGTTTACAATGTCAAACTATTAATGCTTCGTGGACACAGAAATGTCTTTTTATTTAATCGAGGCCTTTAGATCAACAGCCAGCAGGCTAACCCCGCCATGCCTCAACCAAACACAGACTAGACGCATCGGTATGGAAAATTGAGATAAAACAAACAGTTAAGATTGGTTTAATGTTGCATTCATAAACCCCCGATTCTGCGTTAACGTTAACCTCTACTTACGTTGAGGTGAAGATCCTTTCTTCACCAGGAACTTGGGGTCTGGTGTTCGTCGCGGCAGCCATTAGCAGGTGGTTGGCCTTGCCTAGCCTAGCTCACACTCCAGGCCAAACGCCCAGCACAAATCACTGAGATGCTAACCCACCTCCCTGCATTTTCTACACTTACTATACAGTGCCATGGACTTCTAAACTTTTTGTTCTACTGGCTAGTTTCCTATTTTATTTGATTCTATTTTATTTGATTCTATTTAATTTTCTGTCTGCTTTAGTGCTACATTTAGTCTATTTTAGTTTAAGTGTTAGTTTTTGTTAGTTTTAGGTTTAGTATAGTTTAATTTTATTTAGGTGCGCCTTTTAAATGTGGAATTAGCATCTCAGAAATGTTGCTCTCCCTACGCTACTAATCCACGATCCAGTCCGTCGTGGTCGAAATGCTGTGAAGTCACCACCACGTTTATACTGTCTTCTTCTTCTTCGAGAATTTAGTGGCACTGTTGGCAACCAACGTTTGTAGCATTACCGCCACCTATTGATCTATTGTTTTATTTTTTTTAAAGACAGGGTTGTATGCTCAAACAGGCACTGTTAGAAAAACTATAATAGCACTGCCATTCTAAATCACATGTTAACCTAAAGAATATGGTATTTTAGAAACATGCATTCGACACAGGGTGTGATCTGTGTTTTTACATCTAAATCTACAAGTGTTGATATTAAATTATAGTTTTTCTCTAAAGAACAATTTCTTTAAACTGTCTATTTTAGCAATTGATTTCCTAATAATTTACGATATTCCTGCAGTCTAACTTTTCTTTTTTTTAAGAGTGTAACATACATCCATGATGTGGATTGATAGGTTAGAGATGTATTTGCACATCATAAGGCTATTGTTTGAATTGTAAATTGTCATAATAATAATGATAATATTTGTACAGCACTTTTCTCAACAATATTACACAGTATTATTATTTATAGACTATTTATAGATGATACCAATGTTCTATCCGTGGGTACATACAAAAGACTTTTGGAAATTGTGGAAGAAGAAATTGAATCTAAGTATTAAAACAAAAAGAAAATCAGGATCATAATAATACACTTAAAAACACGTGCTTAAAGTACAAAATCAACTACTTTATTTTTATAAAGACCAAATTTACTCCAGTAAATAAACCAGGAGTTTGAGTCTCTCTGGTATAAAAAAAAGCACCATTTTATGTCAAATACAAGATACTACTCCAAGAAGTAACACATCAAAAATTACATTACATTTCTTTGAGACTGATCGAATACAAATGAGAAAATTTGAAATACTTTTAATTAAAATACTGCCCATCTCTGAGCAGCACAAAGTCCACAGTGAAAGCCTTGGGAATAGAGTTGTTGTAGAGGTTCACGGTGGCCAGGACACAGACAATGGGGGCTGCTGTGCCAATCCTCTGTGTGACATGTTCAGCTCTACATCACTACACTAGCCTTCAGTGTCTCATAGAGGCACGTTATCTCTTTGGTGCTCGGGCCATAACTCCCTGGTCTCTTTCTCTGACCCTTTCTTCACATCTGAACCATCGTTCAGACTTGAACATCCATTAGGACGCCCAAATCTTGCCCTTACATATGTTAGTGATTCAACTGAACAGATTGTAATGAATGGCAATTCAACTTTGATTACCACTTTCTTACTTTAGGAATCTAGATTCTGAAAAAAATAGGCTTGACTTCTATTTAGCGCCGACTTTTCCTGCTGCTGTCCCCGGCCTTTCACCACACATGTTGTGTCGACTCGTCCAGCATCGATGGTGATGACATCCCACTGGCTATCTTTTCCTCTCCTCTGGCTGAGCTTCCCCTAGAGCCTGTCCTTTCTCATATTCCACCTGCTGCTTGTCAAGAAGCCGTGTTTGACCTGCCATTAGGAAGCCTACCTCACCGAGTATTAACTCGGCGACGGGCTCTCAGGGCTCTTTGACGTTCAGCTACTGTCTCACCCTGAAACTAGGAGTCTGGAGATTTTAGTTGTTGGAGAGTCAATTATCACATTTTTGAAACTGCGCAGTGCCATTACGTACTGTCTCTCAGGAGGCAAGACAGCTGATTTTATTGACTTGATTCCTGCTCTCCTCGACATCCATCCCTCTGTCCATACGGCACGCAGGCACAATGACATCATGGCTTGGCAATCCACGAAGCTGCACTTCAGACGAGATCTTGAGTCTCTTACCTATACAGTTGAGAGCCTAGGAAGGAGATACATCTTGTCTTGTCCCACTCCTACAATGTCCAAGGGCTCTGAGCGTTTTAGCCATCTTTAATCTTTATGTACGGATGCAAAATGTTACTGCTGCCATTGCTCTTGGTTTTATTAGTCACTTTGATTACTTCTGGACTGAGCGGGACTTGTTTAAATATGATGGACTGCATCTTAATAAGAAAGGAACAGGGATACAAACAAATGCTACACACTTTATCAATCTTATTGCTTTTAGCCTTGATTGATGGCTTCCCCTGCAAGACCCTGCCCTGCGTCCCACCCCGGTACTTCTAAGCCCGGTTCCTGACCATGCAAGTCCTGCTGATGCTGGTTTTGTTTCCCCCACCAATTCATCCATCTCGGTTAGGATCACTGTTATGCAATCAGCAACACCTAGATCTACTCACTGTCCAATTAGGAACAATCTGTTCACAGTTAGAACCACCTCTTCAATCCCTGCTATTGATTCTGCTAATTTCTGCCAACTGAATGTAAGATCCCTGACCAATAAATTCTTTATCTGCCAGGATTTTATCACAACCAACAATATTGACATTTTTATGATCACAGAGTCCTGGATAAATCCAGATAAATGTGCCCCTCATTGAGTCAACCCCTCAAGATTATTTATTTTTCCAACAGCAGTAAGAATAACGGGACAAGGCGGTGGGCTGGCAGTGATTCACAAAAATGTTTTTAGCTGTTCTGCAGTCTCGTTTGGGAGTTTTTTCACTTTCGAGAGTCTTAGTTTTGTGTTAAAGAGTAAACTGCTCATTCTTTGTGCTTTGATCTACCGACCTCCAAAACTGACTTCTGGTATCATTGAAGAAGGCTCTGAACTTTTATCACTCATTCTGACACAATGAGAGTTATTTTTGTCGGTGATTTTAATATCCATGTTTGTTGTCCTTCCCCTCCTCTCTTGCTTTTTATTTGAGTAAACTTTTATAACCGTTTAATTTGACACAACATGTAAAGCTCACCAGTCATAACAAAGGACACACTTGACCTTGTTCTCACCCTTGGTTTTTGTTGAAAATGTGAACTTTGATTTTGCTGTCTCAGATCACAAAGCAGTGATTTTCCAGACTCCTCTCCTCTCTGCCGACCCCAAACCTAGCTCACTGATTTGCCCTCGCTTCCTAACCTCCTCTGTTCCTCACTTCTGCAAGCCTTCAATGCCGCTAACACATCTGTCAATTCTGGCACTCCACATGGCATCTGCGTAGAAGAGCTTGTTAGTATTGTTAATAGCACTTCCACACACATCTTAGTTATAATTTGACTGGGGCTTCAAAATCTAACTGTGAAATTATAACTATGTATATATGTAGTATGTTTGAATGGCAATCATAACAGAGCTAACAAATAGTCTTACGCATCCACGCATACATGAAATGCCTATATATATTTAGCTTGCTACTCATAAGAAAAGTAAAAGTACTACCTGCATTGGGCCATTATGGTTGGTCTACAAATAAGGATATGTGAAATAGCACACTGCTGTGAACTAATTTTGGTTTAATTCTCTATTGTAGGGATTTATGGAGCCATAGACCAAGGTCACCTAATCCAGCTGCTCTGGAGGAGAAAGCAGTAGACAGCTGACAAGCCTCGGCTCATAGCAGAGTAGGACATGGACTCTAAGGGCAGACTTCTCAAGAAGAGAGGATCTCCTGGTCATGAAACTGCTACAGAAATATCATGACCGTAAGAGGACGGGAGAAGAGGACGAGGATTCTGATCACCAGCCAAGACCATCAGCAACGTCATGCACGTTAGTCCAGTTTTGTTGTTGTTTGCTGTATAACATATAACTATATATTATTTTATCTTTTAATTATTTATCTACAGCCCCTGCAGTTTACCTTTACATCTCACAAATATAAGTATGATAAATATTTATTATTCACACTTCTATTACTTGTCATGCAATTCTGATGTTGCACGGTATCTGGTGGTGTTCATATTTTAATAAAGTGTACAGACTATCAAATATACAGACTGTATATTTTAGAATTTGTGTCTTTTTTAAGTAGTCGTTTTTAAGTAGACATAGTTTAATTCTGTTAATACAGCTAATCATAAGGATTGTGGAGAAGTCAAGTCGAAAACATGAGATCTAACAAAACAAACATTCTAAGTCCTTCTTTTGTTCTCCCCACTTGCCCACTGATCGCTAAAATGCTCATATCTTTTAAACAAAACATCCTATTTCTAATCTGTTTGCAGTTATACATTCTACATATAATTGTGAAAATGTCACACACTTTCCTCCATCTTGTGGAGGAATGTTGGACTCGGGTAACATATGGTGGATGAATATTGTTTTGTGTTACATTTGTGTGTTAAAGCTTGTTGATATAGGATGATTAAAATCACATAATCCTACATTTGAAAGAACTACTTCTTTTCTTCAAAATGGTATGTACAGCTTAGTTGTGTGATGCAATATGAGCACACCACAAACGTTTTAGCACGTCAACTTCATATTCTGGTAAAGAATAGAATTTTGGAACGTTTTGGCTCAGGCTGGAAAGGCTTAACTGCTGCCTTTTATTTAATTTGTTGTCTTATTAATTGTGTGTGTGTATGTATATCTATCTATCTATCTACATATACAGAGCCCTCCACAATTGTTGGCACCCCTGGTAAAGATGAGTAAAAAGGGTTAGGAAAAAAATCACCTTTTGGTGAATTAGCTTAATCTCACACTGGAAAAATTAGAAAAATCCAACCTTTAATGAATTAAATGTATTCTGAAAAAAAAAAAAAATCCCTTGTCACGTGCTGCCATGTCTCTATGTTGTTTTGTATGTCTCTCCCTCTATTCTTCCCACTGTCCTCTGCCCAGGTCACGTTCTGTTTGCTCCCGTCCTGTGATTGGTCCACCACCTGGCCTGCCACCTCGTCAACCAATCAAGCATCACATCCCCTAACCATCCCATGTGTTTATATATCACCTGTTTAATGTGTAGAGAGAGAGAGAGGGGGGTTACTCTTGAGAGAAACTGTGTTTTATTGGCAAAGGGAGGTTGTAAAAGTATTAAATGCAAGGGTGCCAATAATTGTGGAACACGTGGTTTTGTTAAAAATTATATTCCTTGATGAGGGATTTTTTTTTCTCAGGATAAATTTACTTCAATTAAAGGTTGCATTTTTCTCATTTTATTCAGTGTGAGTAAGCTAATAAAAAAAAAGGGGAATTTTTACAACCCTTTTTACTCATCTTTACCAGGGGTGCCAATAATTGTGGAGGGCACTGTGTGAGTGTGTGTGTGTGTGTGTATATACAGTGGGGCCAAAAAGTATTTAGTCAGCCACTGATTGTGCAAGTTCTCCTACTTAGAAAGATGAGAGAGGTCTGTAATTTTCATCATAGGTACACTTCAACGATGAGAGACACAAATGAGAAAAAAAATCCAGGAAATCACATTGTAGGATTTTTAAAGAATTTATTTGTAAATTATGGTGGAAAATAAGTATTTGGTCACCCACAAACAAGCAAGATTTCTGGCTCTCACAGACCTGTAACTTCTTCTTTAAGAAGCTCTTCTGTCCTCCACTTGTTACCTGTATTAATGGAACCTGTTTGACCTCGTCATCTGTATAAAAGACACCTGTCCACAGCCTCAAACAGTCAGACTCCAAACTCAACCATGGCCAAGACCAAAGAGCTGTCGAAGGACACCAGGAAGAAAATTGTAGACCTGCACCAGGCTGGGAAGAGGGAATCTGCAATAGGCAAGTAGGTTGGTGTGAATAGATCAACTGTGGGAGCAATTGTAAGAAAATGGAAGACATCTCATCCCGTGGGGTCAAAACGATCATGAGAACGGTGAGCAAAAATCCCAGAACTACACGGGGGGACCTGATGAATGACCTGCAGAGAGCTGGGACCAAAGTAACAAAGGCTACCATCAGTAACACACTACGCCGAGAGGGACTCAAATCCTGCGGTGCCAGGTGTGTCCCCCTGTTTAAGCCAGTATATGTCCAGGCCCTCTGAAGTTTGCCAGAGAGCATATGGATGATCCAGAAGAGGATTGGGAGAATATCATCTGGTCAGATGAAACCAAAATAGAACTTTTTGGTAAAAACTCAACTCATCGTGTTTGGAGGAAGAAGAATGCTGAGTTGCATCCCAAGAACACCATACCTACTGTGAAGCATGGGGGTGGAAACATCATGCTTTGGGGCTGTTTTACTGCAAAGGGGACAGGACGACTGATCCGTGTTAAGGGAAGAATGAACGGGGCCATGTACCGTGAGATTTTAAGCCAAAACCTCCTTCCATCAGTGAGAGCATTGAAGATGGAACGTGGCTGGGTCTTCCAGCATGACAATGATCCCAAACACACCGCTCGGGCAACGAAGGAGTGGCTCCGTAAAAAGCATTTCAAGGTCCTGGAGTGGCCTAGCCAGTCTCCAGACCTTAACCCCATAGAAAATTTGTGGAGGGAGTTGAAAGTCCGTGTTGCCCAGCGACAGCCCCAAAACATGACTGCTCTAGAGGAGATCTGCATGGAGGAATGGGCCAAAATACCAGCTACAGTGTGTGCAAACCTGGTGAAGACTTACAGGAAACGTTTGACCTCTGTCATTGCCAACAAAGGTTATGTTACAAAGTATTGAGTTGAACTTTTGTTATTGACCAAATACTTATTTTCCACCATCATTTACAAATAAATTCTTTAAAAATCCTACAATGTGATTTCCTGGATTTTTTTTCTCATTTTTGTCGCTCATAGTTGAAGTGTACCTATGATGAAAATTACAGACCTCTCTCATCTTTCTAAGTAGGAGAACGTGCACAATCAGTGGCTGACTAAATACTTTTTGGCCCCACTGTAAGTGTGTTCGGTCTAACCTTAAGAAAATCAAATCTTAGTTTCATGTCCTGAATCTCATGGAAAAGAGGCATGCTCCTTAGCTTTTAATGTTTTTTGAGTGAGGGAATAAATCACATTTTAGACCCTCTTTTACAGTACTTTAGTCAAGGTGGAGGTCTGAATTCCTGGGCCCGTCGTTGGTCTAAGATGAACATATCTCAGTGGCCCAGTAGGCCCTGGGCTCAAGGCTGAAGCATGTTGTTTATTACAGACCTCTCTCATCTTTCTAAGTAGGAGAACTTGCACAATCAGTGGCTGACTAAATACTTTTTGGCCCCACTGTATATATATATATATATATATATATATATATATATATATATATATACACACACAGAAAGGTTAACTAGAGAGACGCTAGCTTTTTTAACTCTTGTCTAAAAAATAGGAAATAGTAAGCTTGCGTTAATAAGCAACTTCAACAATAGGGTTATTATTAATTACAACTTAAAACTATCCGCATTGCTCTCTCTTTAACACTCAAAAAGCAGCTAAATAACTTGTTTACTTTTTGAGCGCTAAGAAACAACTCTGATATACGCTAAGGAAATTTAACTTAAACATCAAACTCATGGAACTTGATTTTTGTCTGTTTTGAACAAAGTAGGATGGCGTGGGGGTTTTGAAACCTTATTTTAAAACATGCAGCGACAAACACTATGTAGAAAACATTTCAATCCATTTACTTAATTTAATGACAAAATAGACCTACAGAATAGCTACTGTATCTCATTTCATTCTTGCATACTAAAACTATCATTATATTGAGGCAGACCCCTCAGTAAAGACATCAAACAGGTCTATCTGCAACATTTGACTGCACAGAGAGGGAGAATCAATAAATCCCATAGGTAGAACGCCCCAGGCAAAAATGTTTGTTTTTCCAGGTGAATGCAAACAGATATTGGGATTCCTTTCCTACAGGGATGCTCCAGAAAGCTGCCCAAATGTTCACCACTGTGTAAACTGTGGATGAGGGAGTGATGCATGTCAGAATGGTGGTAACCAGAAAACTAGTTTTGTCCAACCATAACAGGTGACAATAACATGCGTTTATCTTCAAAGAAGAAAATAGGTTTAATACCAAATTCACATTACATTTCCAAACCTTAAAATATTTTGTAGAAATCTTTCCTAAACAAAATGTTGTGTAGTCCTTGGTTATGTAATTGAGTGTGTCTTACTTTGCCTCTTGGTGAAGCTTTCTTTTACAGTTTTTTTTTTATATTCCTTGTTACTGTCAGGAACCAATCTTTGTTGGAGACGTGGTCCTTCACAGACAAAAGACAAATAAATCTGCAGCTATTTTATCTGCATATTTTCCGTCAAGCACCTGCCTGAGGTGATCAATGTCAGGTCCACTAAAAGTGCTATTAGGTGAAAAAAAAACTGCTTTAACTATCGTTGGTCCATATGACCCACAAAGGCACCAACTCTATGGCATAGTATGTGACATTTTGTCGTATTTTAATTAGGCTACAGATTATTTCTTTGGGAGTGCCAACATCACATTGTGTCCAGTCTGCTGTTTGCAGGCTGATTTTCCCATTTTGACCTTTTGACCAATATCAAAAGAAATTGCACAAAGCTTAGGACTGAGTTCCACACAGCTCTCTCTCTCTCTCTCTCTCTCTCTCTCTCTCTCTCTCTCTCTCTCTCTCTCTCTCTCTCTCTCTCTCTCTCTCTCTCTCTCTCTCTCTCTCTCTCTCTCTCTCTCTCTCTCTCTCTCTCTCTCTCTCTCTCTCTCTCTCTCTCTCTCTCTCTCTCTCTCTCTCTCTCTCTCTCTCTCTCTCTCACAAACACACACACACACACACACACACACAGGACAACATTTTATTCCAATTGATTAAGTAATTTTCTGGCAATGTATTGCAATTATAACACTTCATACAAACATAATTCCTGAGCTACATTAGCACAATGCCAGATGATATAAATGCTTACACCACAAGGCCTATAACAAATAAGGTACCTAAGTCACCCAGGAATAGCGATATGTTGACCTATGGTTCTTGCCACACCCAAAACCCTACCCTGCTCACTTTCTGCATTGATGTCTCCAACAAACCAAGCTTGCGGCTTTCCACAGCTGGTGACCACTGTACACGGTGGCATGAATACGGGCACCAAGTGCACTTTACATTAGAGGTATCTTCTCAAATCAAAACACCTTGCCCCATTCCACGTTCGCAGCCAAGGCGCAGAGCCCCGCGACAGAGGCCAAAGGCCACCGTTTATTGACTCTACCCTATCCGCAGCCAGACTTTTCTAAGTCCCCCTAAACACAAATAACTGACAGATCTCCTGCAACCAGTCTAAGCATGTTACAATACATACAAGGATCACGTCAGCTACACCCTGAACAGCAGGAATCCCTTTCAGTACAAAGCAGAATATAAGGGTAATAGCCCCTTACCTTTTATATAAGGCGCCTTCTGCTTTGTCCTGAAGTCAAGAGAAGCCACGCAGGTCAGATGTCCAGCAGCCTCTTGTGATCCCATCCTCTTGCTGCCAAAACTGTGGAAGAAAACAGAGTCTTCAGGTTCTTTTAGTATGTAGCATCAGGCTGTAAGAATGTATTAGTTATATCATAGCACAATCATGGACAAAGGAAATATGACTCGTTTGTCGATGGGTTGCCCATGAACACAACTACCCGATGATAGTGGTTCACTACCTTGGTGGAGAGCCCCGCACCACAGTCTGCACAGAATACTTATACCCTGGCAACAGCAACATGATCCTGGCAGAGTATAAACAGGTGATACTAGAATTGGGTGAACCAGTAACAGTTTGAACCCTTATCAACTGACCAGACATGGTGGTACCAGTATTCCTAGAACATGCGTAATATGATTACATCACTGTAATAACTGATATGGCAATCGATAAGCAATAATTATGCAAGTCATAATATGGAAATATGTGATTCTTTCAACATTACTATGATTGGTTGTACATCTTTCATTGCTAGAGTGATGTGATACTGTTTTTGCCTCTCCTGAGATATTCTATACTTTGATTTGGAATACTGTAAAACCAGGAATAAATCTGAAATCAATATGATTGCAACAACACTTGATCAGTCTAAACAGGCAAGAACATGTGGGGGAAATGCCACTGGCTGTTTAAGACATTTAGAGTTAGTAGCTTGTATTAACAGAAGATTTAAATTATATTAGTGATTTATTACATTTGTGGGCAGTTATTACAATTTTGAGAAATTCACCTTCCCACAAATGTAACAAATCCCTGCAAACGTAATAGTTATTACGTTTGAGGGAAATACCGTTTTACGTTTGTGGTAACTGCTATTACATTTGTGGAAAACGTATTATGTTTATGGGATTATTACATTAAAATCTGCAGATTTATATTACCTTTGTGGTTTATTATGTTTGTGGGATGTTGTTACGTTTGCAGGTCTAACAGACATCTTAAAAAAATGCTGGTATTGACAAGCTAACTGACAAAGTAATAGTAGATACATTTTCTCATATTTAAATGTTGAGACATTTTTAGTTCATACCTACCATTACTTACACTACAAACTGTAAGGAACCATTTTTTATTTTAACATGCCATGTTGCCATAGAAATTGCTGTAACTGCTGGTCACATTTGTTTACATTTAAAGGTTATGATTCCGTTGTTAGTACATTTTATACTGTCCTTCATGACGCTCAAATAAATGAATGTTGGCAATTAACAAAAGTGAAAAGTGGTAAGTCATCTCATATTTTTGGGGGACAGAGAAGTAATTGATGAAAGTAAAAATATATATGTGTGTATCATTTAATTACTTCAATTTTTTATTAGCTAAAGTATAGCATTTGAAACAGCAACAGCACTTTACTTAACTTTGTCTTCATTTTAGATTAAATTAAAACTGTGTCCTAATAAAACATATTTCACCCACAAGGGTAGTATTTAGACAAATTAACTACAGCCCAATTAATCGAAAATGACCGAGGAAACATAGAATATATATATATTTTTAAGTCAGTATGGCTGCCTCCTGTTATCTAAATATTCCTTCCATTGTGGTGAAGCCAACCTTTACTGGACTAGGTCTAGAAAACGGAAAAAAGTGAAGTGCTAATATTGAAAAAAAAAATGTGCTCACACAGATGCCGTTGTTGATGGGATGGATATGGACCTTTAGAAGTGAAATGAAATGGATGTCGATGAAGTGCTAGCCAGGCTGGAGGTATTGGGATTAGAGACCCCTAGTCCCTCCCCTTCTATGATGAACATTGAAAACAAGCCTCTGGTAGTTTTGGCCAATGTGAACATAGCAGGAAAGCTTGATCAGACTCCCAAAGAAGATAACGAAGGACATATAGATGTGGACGATGGAGAGGAACTGGCCCTGCTACAGAACATATATCAGATGAGGAAGCAACTGTCAGATATGAAGGAACTCAAAAAGACAAAAATACAGAGTGCCAGAGTATCTAGGAGTTCTAGGACGTGTGTGATGTTGGAAGGAGAGATCAAAACCACAAAGAAAGAAAATGCCTGTAATCCCATCAAATCTCCGAGAAGCAAAGGCCTGAAAAACCAGCGTAGAAAGCTAAGTGTATATAAAGATGTCGGTAAAGATTTTGATATTGGTGACTCTGACTCTGTGTCAAATAATGGTGAGCAATTACCGACCTTAGATAAGATTGTGGGCATTGACCTGTCTGAAACCCAGGACATGCTCATGAACTGGGGCCTCATGGCACCTACAACCAATACGAACCAGCCTGAGCCCATAACTATGAACAAGCCCACAGAACTCGATTCCAAGTCAACAGGGCTCTTTGGCATACTGAAAAGTAAAAGGGATGCCTTCTTCAAAACCTGCGCTGAGAGAAAAGACGAGAAAGACAGAAAGAAACTCGAAGAATGGAAAAAGACTGAAAAGTATATGAAGCAGAGTAAGCAATGGATAGAGACCAGCCTGCGGAGGCTACAAGATCAGAAACGGGCCAATAGTGCATTGCAGCTGCAAGCTAAAAAAGATGACTTTAGAAAGAAAAATCTTAAATCATATGAGAGAGCAATGTCCAAATGGGATGAGGCAGAAAGTAACTTGCAGGAATTTCAAAGGCTATACATGCCTGTAAAAAAGAAGTAAGGTGAAAGGGTTCCCACTGAGAAAGAAGAGTTTGCAACAAAGTAAACAAATATATCACTATCCACTCAAGTATCCTATTTCACCATTTTCTAAATTCACATATATTTCTTTCCCTGTTACAACTACCTTCACCACTGTAAAAAATAATTCTGTTGTCATGTAGATTTTAAATAATTTATGCTGTAAAATATATTCAATATAACAGTGTACTTAATTTCGTGGAAATCATTTAAGTAAATGTTTGGAATCAAATTCACTTAATCTAGTTCAAATATAGCCTAACCATTCTGTTTATGTACTTCCAAATAGCGAGAATATTGAGTGAATCCAACCTAATGTTATAGGCTAGTTTTGAATTAAAAAGCACTTCCTGTCCACACTATTTTAGAGGACGTTTAGACATTATATACATATTATATACATAGCCTTGTGAGATGAAGTTCTATGATGTTGTTAGACTTTGTTTTTAATTGTTATTTTCTTGAGTTATGATGACACACAAAATATTTCAGCATACTATCTTGACTAACCCAAACTTAGTTTTGTGTTGCTTTTAAATAAACAACCATGAACTTCATAAAAAATAAATTTGTTATAATTTGTTATAAACCAAAAGATAGCCTATAAGCATGCTTATATCAAATGGATTAGGTGTCCCCCCCAAACATCGTTACATCACGATCTTCTAGCAGGTAAACATCGCCATGTGGATTTCAGCATTGCCCAACAGTGCCGGCGTCCATCGATAAACTGTATACAGAGCTATAGGGCGCTCATATAGAGCACTTCTTCACTCAGAGCATTTCACTGAATGATATATGCCAGGAGGTAGGTAATAAACGTAATTTTGGGAGGAAATTATTTTTTTGGCTCGAAAATTTTACTTGCATACTGCTCAATTAAATATGCTACTGAACTTAACACAAATGACGATTTAGTACAATTACAAAACTTTAACACCAACCTTACATCACTACAATTACAACAATGTGACGTTTATGCTGCATTTTACCCTAATGAAATCCAGCGAGAGCACGTGCCACAGCTTACCTGTCCCAATACTTCACAAACAAAAGAAAGTCAAGGGGTGTGTCTCACCAATTAGCGCCCCATAAACAACAATACCCGGACTATTAACGGGGACCCCACATTTTAACATACTTCCATCTTGGTTGTGAGACAGGGCTACAATAATATCTCTGGGATTTTACTGCAAACTGGTTACTGACTACTACTGGGGGCAATAATAACTGATATCAGTCATTTAGTATTCTTTTTCTTGATTTTCCTCTTATTTATAATTTTCTGTTGCAAGGTGGCCTAATTATAATTAATTTATTGTTCACTACTCAAATGGAAGACATTAATTGTGACATTGATATTTGAATCTCGACCCAAAGTATTTTCCCACTCTACAATGTCGATTGATGTGAAGTGAATTAGTAACACAGTAGCATAGCGATATTGATTTACAATTTAAAAGTGTTGTCAAAATAATTAACAAAACACTCAGTTAATCAGTTTAATTGAAATACACAGTTTGACCCCGCGCGGCAGCATTGGATTCTTTAGCTAAAACTCCTTAAACCGTTTCCCATTCGTTCTCAATGGTAGTCCTAAACCACTACGGATGTAATATTCTCACGGCTTCACGTTGATTTCGTGGCGCTGTCCCGAATGTTAGTGATGAAAGACGTCATTTGGTGAGGAAAACAAACAGAAGAAGTACGACGAAACCCAACGACCAGAGAGCGTCCTTAGTCACTGATTATAAACTTTGTTTTTTTAACTTCGATCATCTTTCTTTCAAGTACATAAGGTAAGATTTTTCGCGAAATCGTTTTATTGTCTCGTTCGATGTTTCTCGTGTTCAATGTGTCACATAGCAATTCGAACGAGTTAGCTTGCTAACTTTCTCAAATGTAATGTATGTTATGAAATGGCATGTAAGTTGTATACCGATTACAATATAAGACGCTTTTGACGACGAGTTCGCTCCCAAAGTCTATTGCTTAGTCAAAATTAAATTATATGTATTGTCTTAACACAATGTGAGGGGAGGGGAGGCACATAGGGTCATACATGTTATAAAAAGTACAGATATGGAAAATACAATCATGCAATACACGTTTGTAATAGAGCTGTGCAACAATAACTTATTGTCATCCTGAACATGGCAGTAGTACAAAAAGAGTAATTGAAGTGGAGGCTAAGGTGCGTGTTGATATGAATTATAATTGTACTTCTACAGGAGTTGCTTTGTTTAGCAATCCATTTGCATGTTTTTCATATTAATGGCTAAGTCACACAGGCAGTGCCTCTGACTGAGGACACTATTGAGAGGATGGTGAGTGACATCCTGCAGAGGCAACAGCAGCACCAACAACAAAAGAAACCAAAAAAAAACTAAAACATGCCTTTCCTGTGGCCAGCCCAAGTCCAGGTTTGAAAATGATGGCTCATCCATCCATTTCTTTTATCAGAGTGGCCACACACGATATTTTTACTGCTCCACCAAAGTCCACAAGCTGTATCTAACAGAGGGCCTCACAAACCCCAGAGTGGAACTTGTGGACTTCATGGAAACCACATTCTTCCAACGAGAGCTAGCTGCAACCCCCAAAAAAGTGCAGGACAAAAACATAAAACGGAAGGCAGCAGATGTGCAACAATCAGGGCGGTTGTGCAGATTCTGTCACCTTGAAGTAAAACAAAGCCCCAATAGCCCACACATACACACAGGATTCCCAGGAGTAGCAGGGAAGTATATTTACTGCCCTGCAAAGGTGTTCTCCCTGTATCAGGCCCAAGGCATGGAGAAGGAGCTGACCTGGGGGCAGTTCCAGGCCTCTGTCTTTTGTGTGGCTGAGAAAAAAAGATGGGTGGCTGAGAAGGGGGGATGGTTGATATTAGTGATATGTAAATAATGGTGTGTTATTAATAAATAGCTGTGTAAATAATGGTGTGTTTATTAGAAAAAGCTATGTGTAAATAATGGTGTGTTAATAGTAATAGTGATGTGTAAATAATAGTGTGTTAAGTTATAGTGATGTGAAATAATGTGTAAATGTGTTTCTTTTGAGCTCGAGACCTATTTATTACACCATAAAACAGAGTTCAGATTTTCAATACGTGTCTCGTGTTTATTGATATCATCTACACCTGAACACAGATGAACATTATTGATGACCATAGTAAATAACATTTCAATCGAATGGAAATCTGTATTAATTTGAATTCTTACTTTTCCGTTTTTCCATGACAAATGTAATCTTGATTAACTTGATATAATTCACAAACAGTTAAAAAGCACACTTAAAAAATAACAAAGAATAAAAAAGATATGGTTGTGAGGTGGTACTGCATACCTGGTCTCAAGGAAAAGTTACTTTAAGGTCAAAGTGGTCTGTTACGCCTATCCGCGACTGCCCTGAATAAGCTAACTGTTCAAAGTGTAAACTAACAAGAAAAAATTGGTTAGAGATGCCACAAAGTAGGTGGCAATGCCTTAACCGTATGTGTGTTGAAGGCCACAAGGGCCTCTTCCATCCTTGTCAAGGGGAGTGCTAACCTTCTCTCCTTTCATACAACACAGCAAAGGTCTCTGCGTGAGCTGTATATATAGGTATGATAAAATAAGTCGTTATTGTCAACGGTGTGAGTAGTAATTGCAATACATTAATTACATATGGTAATTACTAATATCGTATTTTATTATAGCTACTTTTACTATATATATATATTTTAAATGATTTTTTTGAATTACTTTCGATCTGGTATAAACCTTTTACCCAGCATGCATTGCCCTAAACACGAACGATATGTAGACTTTTGGTTGATGAAAATCAACAAAGGAATCATCTACACTTTATGCCAGTATCAGGACCTCAATAAGATGTACAGATTGTCGTGTCGTCTCAGATTGTATTTTCGATGAGGAAAAAGTATAGCATACTTAGCGAATTATGTCGTTTGTTCAACCAAAGTTATGCAGTATTTTCATCTACCAGCAGAGGGCAGCCACTCTCCATCATTCAATACGCTAGTGTGGTGAGCAGTCATGAATACTTGTTGGGCAATCAATGCTACTATAAGAATTTGTGTAGTTATGTAGTTAGGACACACATCAAAGACAGGGCTAGAAAGACGAATATAATATTTCGATTTTTGTGACCATTCACATTATGTCTTCTTGGGCTGCTTAGAGTTGTCCCACTAATGAGGAAAGCAGTCATGGAAAAGCCTTGCACACCTAGAGCTTGCTATCTGTCTGTAAAATGCATCAATTTCTCAGCTTAGACTGCAGGCTTCAAACCGTCTCTCTCTCTCTCTCTCTCTCTCTCTCTCTCTCTCTCTCTCTCTCTCTCTCTCTCTCTCTCTCTCTCTCTCTCTCTCTCTCTCTCTCTGTGTGTGTGTGTGTGTGCGGGTGCGTTTGTCATCACACACGCACATACAAATGCACAGTGGCATGAATATAGGATCAACAGTGCTAATCTAACTGTATAGACAGATGCAGTAAGTGTGGTTAGGCATGCCCAGGCATGTCATGAAATCAGATTTTAGAATAAACAACATGAAAACGGAGTTATATAGGTACAATAGGAGTACAATAGTGTCAAGCCATTTTCAACAAGCTTACCCCTCACAACCAGAAGGATTTGAAAAGGCCTGCAAGTACTGAACGAGGAGGAGCCAAAAGTAGTTAATTGCAATATGTGTTCAATCTTTCCATTATAAAAAGTATTAAGGACATTTTTTTTGCCAAGTTATTAATCTACAACTTTGTAGTACAGATTCAACCAGCAGCCCTTTAGATCCTTGTGGACCAACATTACTGACCACATTAGATGACCGTGTTGTATAGATGCTGCTGTAGTGGTGAGCAAGTAAGATGAGTCACTTTGGACCATTAGTCATTGTAGAATACAGTTGAGCTAAGGGTGAGTTAAGAGTGAACACAACCAATTTCAGCTTTGTATGATTAGGTCATTTTGCTTGTCAGGTACGCTTAAACACAAGCAGTTTGTGAAAGGCCTAACTGGTTGCCAAGATGAGGGGTCTACAAGCAGAATGAAAAGAAAACACAAACTTCATCAGCTTATACTGCAGACCCCGCTGTTACTTATATGCAAAGAAACAAACGTTGACAGAATACTACCTCTTTTTATACTGACTTTTAAGAAACTCTACTAGACACAATGGCAGTTCATTATGATATAAGTGTTCAGGTTTTCCTGTGTTAAAGAGAAAGACATTTTGGAAAAGCAGGCAAAGTAAAAAATGTGAAAATGAAAAGTAGGTCACAGCAGCTGGTTCCTCCATCTGGAAGAGATATGCTGTCACTGTGAGTACAAAGCTGAGGTAGTGCTTGGTTGGGGCTTGTCAGTAGAGCTCCACTAAATGTTCACCAGCACCAGTCCCAACCCAATCCCCTAACAACTGCATTGTGACCTACCCACCATTGTGACGGCCCACCAACTTCCTCCATGGTCTTATAAAAATGTAAGCAAAATATATAATCCACAAACTGAAATAATAATAATAGTAAGAAATTGTTTTATTTATATAGTGCTTTTCTAAGACCGAAAGACGCTTTACAGAAAAATAATAAGACAATAATGCTCAGACGGAGAGCAACACACTAGAGTACAACAGTTAAAACAGAGATGGACAGAAAGGCTAACAATAAGGCAAGGACAACTACCAATAGGCCAAACAATGAGTTGACAAAGACATAAGTAAAATAATAACTGTTTTAGGGTTAGCCAGGTCATAATCACATAAATGTTTAGGGGTAGGCCAGATTGAAAAGATGGGTTTGAGGTGAGATTAAAAACTGGGTAGTGACTTTGAGTTGCGAATTTCAGGAGGGAGAGAGTATAAATATATACCCAAAATGACTGCTAAGGACCTGACAAGTTTGTTGCGTAAAATAAAATGGGAGGAATAAAAGCACAATTATTGTGAACCTTTTTACATTGCCAATGATTGTGCAGAGACCCCTGAAGGATTTTACAATCAGATTAGGTGTGCATTTGTGTTTGTCTTTTCACTACTGTTGTTTGTTATTTTCTGTTGCTGATTACAGAGAATAATAAAATATTTTATTTGAGGGTGCCTTTCAAGACACTCAAGGTCACCTTACAATAAACAGATATGTGAAAATGAAAATAACATATGAATAATTCAGCCGCTCGATAACAATAGAAAAGATAGTGTTGAAAACTACAGGGGACATTACTGAAAACCAGGGCACACAGGATGAGAATTAAAGTGAGTACAAATGAGTTTGAACAAATGAGTTTGGAAGCTAATGCTCACAGGTCAGAAACAGCAGCGATAGCTCTGACCATAGAAATTATACTTTGTCTCCCTTTCACTCTATTTCACCCTTACAAAGTAGGTGCCAATGTTAAAATGATGGAATCTCTGGACCCTCTGGATGCACTTCCAATAATGGTACATTTGACCACATTAGATTACATGGTTTGTGAAAAATAGTAAACCCTCAAGAGAAGAAAATGTAGAAGATATGTATATTTTCCCAAATTACCGCTGTCCACAAAATGTAATCATTTTAAATACAATACGTAACAGGAAATGAGTAAAGAAAGAGAAAAAACGGAAAACGTTATTGTGAGAGCACTTTGGAAATGAAAACAACTCAATTGGAACATGCAACAACTTAAGCCTGTAAATCAAAGGTACTGTGGATTTAATGTTTGCCAGATAGTTGCAGACGATCTATCTTGTTAGTAGATTGTTCTCCAATGTTAAATTTGCTTCATTTGAAGTGAGTTTTCCTTTAATAATTTCTTGACTGTATAGGTGTTGTGCAAGCGCACCTCATTCCATACATTTAATGAAGTAGGAAGTACAACTTCCTACCTGCCAAAATAGTAGCCAAAATAGTATATGGGGTAATATTTAAATCTGAAAAGTTTTTGTTGGCACATCTTTTATTGCAAATATATTTCCAACAAACTATTTGCAACATACAGTATCTTAATTAGCACACAGGGAATCAAACATCACTTTTCACTTGACAGACATCCACAAGGCCTTTTGTTCACTCTGCCAGCATCTTGTCAGTGCAGCATATTGAATTTATATAGTGTCCAATCCATCAATAAGCCAGACAAAGAATTTGTCATGTTTACTGATGGATTGGAGTTTTTGAAGCATAACTACAGTGGTGCGTAGTAGTCCTTCTCCAAATTACTAACAGCAAACCAACATGGTATGTGCTGAGTGATTCGCACTGAACTTGTTGTCATACGAGTGCATAGCTTCCTTTGGAATTTCTACTATTAGGTTTCCTTGATCTGTGTTTTAAGAGACCAATTGAATGATTTGAATGAATACATGGTGAAATGTGTTGCAAATGGACAGGTTTTTTGTAAGTCTCTCACGCTTGCAGAGGGTCTTTAAACAGGACATTGAAATGAGGGATAATCTACAAACCCATTTCTTTTTTAAACTCCTGGTGGTGCAAAGCTACTCCTATGTAAATCATTATGGTTAGGTTAGAATCACACTTTAGGTTTTGTGTGGGAAAAAAAAGGCTTAAGAAGCCCTCATCACTGATGCAACATATGACCTGTACTTACATAAGGTATAGTCCACCATTTTGGATGCCTTACCTTATTTCCACGTTCCTGGAGTGGTCCCGACTCCTCTAGTTCATTTTACATCCACTTTGGCTGTAATTTAATATGCGATCACAAATTAGCTCCAATGCAAACCTTAGCAAAGTAGTAAAATGGGAAATACAGCCCAGATAGATGTTAAAATCATCTGGACGAGCCGGGACAACTCAGAAAGACATGGAGTTAAGGTTAACCATCCCAAATAATAACTTTAATAATATACAGCATACGTATATATAGTATAATGCAAGAACTATTCCTTTAACACAGATGGAGAAGAGAGGTAGGGTAAGGGATTAAAACTGATCTGTCTTGAACCATAGGGGTTAACTGACTGACGACCTCTGACCTACTCATTGAGCAGTGGCTTTTGCTGTCTCGATTATATAGGCCTTGGTTTCCGTGCATGTTCTCGGTGCGTGTTGCTCCCAGGGATTTCAACTTAACCCATAAAAAACATGAGAGGCCAACGATGGAATTCCTCTGGTGACCTCCCAACCGCTTTCCAATAAAACACAGAGGAACATGCTCTGATTGCATTGACTGTCATTCCCCTTTTGAAGGAGGTCTATTGGTCATCTATTTATTTCGTAACACTATAAGAGTCATCGTGTTCTAATAACTCATACTATGAATCACACTTTGGCATTTGGAAATGAATACCTGGATATTTGCATGGGATCACTGAATCCGACAGCATATTTTCATGGCAGCACAATGGAGAGTCTGTTTGCCAGAGTGCTCTTTGCGGTCTTACGAAATATTTGGAGGGTCTCTTTTGCTTCCCATAAACTAGGAGTTTCTACCACGTGTGGGCAGCGGAGTAGGCTGAATCCTTTGACACTTCTGGCGCGCCAGCAACCAGAATGCAGCCAACGCAAGGCTCATCTCTGAATTAAAGCCAAGCACAATAGGCAGACAAACAGACCCGATAGAAAGGTAAGTTATGCTAAACAATTAAAAGCATAAGCGCATCTGCTCTTTTTTTCACTTTTGTTTCAATAAACACTCTCTTTTCATTTATCTTTTGTTGGATCTCAGAAGCCTCATACGCATGTATTTTACTTCCCCCCGTAGCGTTAAAGATCTTTGTTTCACTCATAGTCCATCGCTTTTAAGCATTTTACTAGGCATTTCTCTTCTTTCTTTTATTTTATTCTCCTCAACTTTACACGACACTGAGAAACGTGTTTTTGACATTCTGGCTTTTGATCATGACCTCAACCTTTTTCTCCCTGCAACCTTTAAGAGCTCTAAAAACTCCCCTCGGACATGAGGGAAGTCCATAGGGCTGTGTAGCAGGGAAACCCTATGGAACATCACATCAACCCATCAGCACAAAACAGGGCTTTGTGGACGCTCTTCAGGGGATGCCTCTACCAGTAATGTGCTGCTTGCAAGGCAGAGACGCCTGTTAAAAGATGAATTGCGGAGTGCTTCCTGTTTTGTTTATTTCTATTGATTTGTAAATGTCACTATTGACAGCAGGCAGAAAGATATACGTACACCTAATATGATGATGATGATGATGATGATGATGATGAACTGCCTGTATTATTCATCATTTCGAACTAAAACAAACAGTTTTGAAATTGTTGAATGTTAGAAGTATCAGGTGTACTTAAATAGCTAGCAGAAAGGCTGTGCTTGTAAGGAGCTCTGGAGCACCCCTCAGTAAGGGTGTGTCCCCTTCAGGCCCCAGCAACTCATCAAACCTCTCAGCTTTGGAGATAGGGAGGAGGAAAGGTGAATCCCTCTGTCTGTTCTGCCTATATCATCATGTGGTGGAAATACAAGCAGCTAGCAAATGCGAAGCACTCTTCAGACTGAATCTTTATTTGCTCTTTTGAAAAAAAAAAAATCCAAAAAATTACTCAGCACTCGTTTGCCCTATTAGTGCTTTTTTCTCAACATCACATACCGATTTTTTTATTGATGACATTCACATGTTACCAAGCACATTAAATGAACAGCATTCTGCACGTTAACTACTGTGCCTAACCCTGAGAATATAGACATAACCTGAAAAATATGACATGCTCTGAAATGGGAATGAAAGGAAGACAGGTTGGTACCATGCCTCATGACTTCTTATATTGTTATGTAGTAGCTTTAGAGTGACAGGAGGGGTGTTGTGTGCTGGATTGGCAGACCAGAACCCAGTCATTTCCATGAAGATGCCGCTGCTACTTTGTTACGGCCCCTTTTTGTTTGCCAGGAGGTGACACCACATGAGGATGTTACAATGTAAATACAATTAAATTAAATAAGATAAAATAAAATGAGAGTAAGTAAGATATTAAACAATACATGAAATGGCAACAGTTAAGAGAAAGCCATCAGAAGTGAATTTTAAGAGGAGATTTAAAAGAGGATACTGAGTTTGTCTGCCTGAGATCACCAGGCAGGGAGTACCACTGCTTAGGGGCCCGAACAGCAAAGGCCCGGTCACCCTTGCTGTGGTAAAAGGATTTATAGGTAAATGTAGAATGGAGGAAGCGATATTGGGCATTATGGATGAAATTATCCACTATGGCTTACAGGAAAGTGTAACTCAAATCTTTGAATGGGATCAATTAGAGGATGTAAAACACATACTGTTATATTGTAACAAACATAATGCAGAAAGGGAAAGATTGACGAATATGGTAAGAAGGAATGGATGGGGATGGGATCTGGCAGGTATGCTAGGAGCAGGGGATGTAAAATGGGAAATAAGCAGGGTTTGGTTTAATGAATGAGACCGATTTAGCAAATGGAATAAAGAAAATAAAGATAAACCTCATGCCACTACACACTCCGATACAGTAGGTGGCGGAATGTGCCATCATAGCTGGTTGCGAGCCTCCTTTGAAGTCAAAGACGAAGAAGAGAGGAAAACCACTTGAATCTCAGCGGGTGATCCTTGGAAGATGCTCATCGTAGACTAGTCCCAAATGGCAGCGCTGAACTTGAAGATGGAACTTGGGAGTTTGAAGCTTCACAAATGCTTCTAAATCCAGATGCCAGCCGAGAATGACTCTTGATACTAATTATCAGAACTCAAGCCAATCATACTTAGGCAATGAGCGTTTGGCAGGTTGTAACTCAAGCTCAAACTCAAGAGCAAAATGAAAGAATAGATTTACTGGATACATGAACTCCTCTACTTCAAAATGAAAAGAACAGAATTCTCCCCCGGACTGACAAATGGAAGTAGGAACCAATCCACAGCCATTTTGTTTTAAAACTTGTTTGGACAGTGAGCATTGTGGCAGTTGTAGGACCCAGTGTGGTGAGTGAACTGCAGTTTAGGAAGACCGCGTTCAACTATTGAGCGTAGGCGAGTGTTGATTGGTGGCTGTTGCCCGAGTTCCCCGCCTGAACTAGCTCTGCCAAGGCGTCGCCTCATTAGTCCACAGATGTTGTGCCTACCCCTGGACAGATGCTGGTGGTTTTCTTTTACTACAGGCTTTTAAACTTGGCAGACATTATCAACCTGAAACCATATGGGAAAAATCGATATTCAACAAATGGCACATTATCTCACATCCAAGCCTTTATTAATTAAGAAAAAGCATCAACATGGTCATATCATTATTTAAATACTTGGTCGGAATATTAGTCAGCAGTATGCCCAGCCTTACATGGTATCCTTTCTAACTGTGATGAGGTGAGGTGATGCTCACAAAGGCAGCCTGGTTGAACTTGCATGGGGTCTTCAATTTCATGAACCCCAGAAAGTTTTATATTAAATGAAACCCACTTTTAACTAAACATTTCAACTGAAATACCTTCTTGGGGAATAAAAGTCAAACTTTTCTAAAAACTATCTAGAGTGTATGCTTTATTGGTATTGGCTCAAGTCAAATAACTGTCAGCCAAAAAGGATTGGTTTCCTTTTCAGGTTTGCCATCATTTTCCCCGTTGAATTACTGTCAAATGTTGTAGAGGTGAAGAAAGAAAGAAAAATGAATAGCTACTTGGGAAAGTTTTAATTGTTCTCAAATGGGCTTTAGATCAATATGGGAAGTTGTGTTGATTGTATTTGCTTTATGAAAAACTCTGGAGTATGAAAAATACTGGAGTTAACTGGAGACTACAATATGGTGATGCAATCTCTGTTGTACTACAGGGGTAAGCCTTTTCAGCTTGAATGCAGTACATTTGGTTTCAAGTGTAGGGAGCAAAATGTTGTACTGGTTACTATGCTCCTGTCAAACAGTGAAAAAGACATATCAAATTGTGCATTCATAGCCAAGGCTTAGTGTGCAGCCCATGCATTTTTAGCATCTTTTTAGATTTTCTGTACTGGTAAAATCCCCAAATTACCCTAAGCTTTTAAAACACAAACTAATCAACCAGGTTGAGATACATACTCAAATGGAAAGCCATTAAGCCATAGGAATGCCCTGAAATAAATGGTAATTTACTTTGCATAGGAAGCAGCTAGGCAAAAGTCGGACTGAGCAATGAGAAGCTCATCTTAGCGCTGAACCATCAAAACTGTAACATCCAATGTATTTTGTTTCCTCTTGAAGGTTAGACTATTTCCACTCTGTCAGAGAAATAGTAAGCCGATTTTGGGATTTTGTACTTTCGAATTGGCCCAGCATGCGGGCAGCATAACTCATCTAACGTAAAATCACATCTCCCGCTGTAATAGACTGGACATCTCATCAGGGCATAGTGCTTATCCTTGAAGCGTTAATATTGTTCACTTAAAGTTGAGTTTGAGGGTTACAGTAACAGCTACATATTTAAAGGAAAACAGTTTTAGTGGGTACAATATCTGAAAGTCAGCCCCCTAGGTGCCCCGTACAGATCCGTTCAGCTTAGAGTCAGCAGAATGCCCCGAGAAAGTGCCTTTGTGGTAGAACCAGCCAGCAGACACAGAGAGTAGGATTTAGATTTAGATAAAAAAAAGTCCAAGTTCACGGTTATTAAGAGCCTTGGAGCTTGAGTTAACACCAGTCAGTGTGGTAGGTTTCTTTCATTGAGCTGGGGATCCAGTGTCTGTGTGGACCGTCTAAGGAGTAAGTCTTTATATGGAGTGAGAAGAGAGAGCGTGCATGTCTGTGGGTGGGCCAGGGACCTTCATAGGCTGGGAGACTCGAACGAGGTCATTTGATTTAGCTCAATGCTTAGCCGCTTACAGAATCTGCACACCTGTAAAAAGCTCAACAGGCCACCTCAAAACAGTCACATGTTTTAGTTACAATGTGTGGCAAACCCTTTACGAGGCCAAGTCTTGAGCTGCCAGATAAACAGAATTTAATTATTCAATAAAATCATACAGTTAGTCCATGTAGTTTATAAGGTATTCTCTAATGATGTCATCAGTGCACCAAGTGAGTCAGATTGGGTCACTTGGACTATTGTCCTAGGTCCAGTTGGCGTGTAACAGGCGCTGGGTTAAGTTTTGCCAAGGCTCAGTGTTCAGTCCAGCTGGGCTATTTATCAAGTTTGCTCCCTACCACACGTCCATATTCTTTACGGAGGGCCACACTTCACTTGGTTTACATGGCCATCTCTCTCTCTCTCTCTCTCTCTCTCTCTCTCTCTCTCTCTCTCTCTGTGCTGCGCCAATTTATTTACAAGGGGGTTGCCTAGCAACCACCACAACACTGACACCCTCCACCCAACACGCACTCATGCACAATTGTTTCTCTCTAATCCCTCTCTTTCACTGTCTCTCGCTCTCTGTCCCTTCAGCCCAGCAATAAAAGAGTCGTTTGCTGTTGACCCATTTAAACAGACCCACATCTGGTGCTGGCGGCCTGCATGCCTTTTGGGATGTCCAGGTACCCTTGGTAGTCTGGGGTAAAGATGTGCACAGGAATTCAGGAATCATTAGTGGTTCTTGTAGGCGTGGGGCAGACTTTCATTGCACCCACACAGGTTAACACACACACACACACACACTCAAATAGCCGGCCATGTCCTCGTAATAGAGACTAGTCTTTTTTTTCCATGCATGGCTTGATAACCCTTCCTTAGAGGTGCGCTGAATTATTCCGTCAGCAATCGGTCGTGATTCTGACAGCGCTATCAACTATTGAGTGAACTAATCCATGTGAGATTGCCTCACATTCAACATTGTTTTCTGGCTTAGTCCACTCTGGGACTCTGATCCACTGCCTATTCCTTCTCTTCCTCTCTCGTCCGAAACGAATGTTGTCTGGAGAAGCAGAAGCAGGATCAGAGCTTAGCACCTCCGATCTGCCATGACATCATCCAAGCACACATCTGGAACCGCTAGAGGTTGTGTGCGCGTGTGTTTGTTTGTCTCTGTGTGTGTCAGGGACTGTGCATGTGTGGGATGCTGTGTTTGTGTCGTGTGTAATATGTGTGACCTGTATGTGCTTTTATGCACGTGTGTTTTTGCGGAGGTTTGGGGTTGAGTGGTGGGTAGATGACTCATGATTAGTGTGAGGTGAAAAAGAAAGAGGGGGAAATAAATGCTTTCATCTCACTCCGTAGACAGAGATGAGAAGCATTGGTGATCTTTTGTAAAACATATTTTACTGCTGGAGTACCCATGAATCTAAATGCATGGCCCCTAAATCACACCTCAACCTTAAACACAGTTTTTAAGCTCATTCATTCTGGGGAGAAAAGCCCTATTTGATCTAGTCCCAAGGGTCCGACTCTGGGGAGTGTAAGGTATCAACGTATGAAACGTTCTCCTCCATACAGCGGTTGAAACAGAATGTTCCTCACCCCGTCAATAGCCGCTCCCAGACCAAGAGCCCGCCCACTGGCTTCTCTACCAATGGGATCTTTCAATCGTCGTTTGAGCTGCATTTCTTTGCAGAAGTGAATTTCCCTTTTTGGCTGTTTTGGGGTGGTCAGTGTGAATGTTTGAAAGATGTAGCACAAACATAGGCTTTTATTTTACTTGCCACTAGGGAGCGCACTATTCAATTACTAACACTGGAGGCAGGAGATCCGACTGACTCCTAAGTGAGTATAGCTGTATGCCCATTGAGTGTAATAGGACACCGTTTAATGGCCATCTAGGCTGAGGCTTTCTTTGATGCGTTTATTTCAAACTGAAATGTTAGTATGTGAGCGAGGGCAGAGCCAAAAGAACAGAGGCTTCCCTTAAACATCCGATGGGTCTGGGCTAATGGAAGCCTGGCAGACAGGAAATGACAGAGGATGGAAGGATGAGTGGCAGAGAGAGATACAGAGGAGCGGGAACGAGAGCTGTTCACCAGATGTCCCCACATCTACAGCGGTAACCTCTTTCCTCTGCGTCTCCTCACCTTTCCTCCTCACACGAGAAGGGCAAGACAAGGAATCAGAGAGAAAAGGTAAGATTAGACAGGACACAGCAGGAAACCAATCAGATTGGAGGGGAGGGAGCATAGAAAAAGATATTAGAAGTTATTTTAGGGTGAGCTGCCAAGAGACATGCCAGAGAAACTTGCAGTAAGAGAGGGAGAGGGAAAGAAAAGGGGGAGAAGCGTGTGGAATTTCTCCAGAGCACACACGTGTAAGGTTTGGAAACGTGTGGAGACTTTCTCTTTTTCAAGCTCTCTGTACCCCCTCCTCCTCCTCCTCCCCTTTCCGTCCCACGTAATTTACTTTCCCACTCTGTGGGAAGCAGAGACCTAGCTGCACCGCTGCCTCCAGCCTGGCCCGTAGAACACGGAGGACCATGTTACAGCAGTGAAGCTCCAGAACCCGATCTCCACTGAGCTACAGCTCGGCACCCCCTCCAGTACCAGAGACACTAGCTCATGATGCAGTGAACTGTGGAGCATTCTTCTTCTCCTGCCCCCTCACTGTCTAGCAAGCTGTTCCCTCCCGATAGCCTGGTTTGTAGTAGAATGTTCCAGAAAGAGGAGCCGATTGCTGCAACCTCTGGTGTGTGTGTGTGGACTCCTCCCTCAGCTCCCTATCAATTCCTCCCTTCCATAAACATGTGTCATTTTGGCAAAGATCCCTTAGCCCAAAACAGGCCTTCCCCATGGGCAGAACCATGGTGCCCCAAAGGACTGTCTATCCTCCGACGTGGAAAAGCGGGAAAAGTCCTGACTCAAGGGGGTGATCAATTCCTTTCCTGCTGAAGGATTCCCAAGCAATATCAGTCCACAGTGATGATTATTCAGCTCTAACAATCCTCACTGATTTTGTCGTTTTAAAGAGAACATGATATTGACCACAGCATAAAACCAACCAGGGCCTAATCTGGATGGGCATCAACCCTTAGTCAAATGAAACGGAACATGTTTAGATTAAGTAGTTGTACAGCTGATCGCCATCCGTTTCTCTGTGCCCAGATCTCCTGCGGTTACTCTTGATACTTGGAGAGCCTCACATTTTCCATGTTATTGTTTTCTCTTTCTGGTGAGTTATTACTGTGCAGTGTGGAGAATTCTGCCAGGCTGCGCTCTGTCAAACACTTGTGTCAGAACTTGGCTTTCGGAGTGCCCGTACACCATTACGTCACTCTCTGCTCAAGGCTTCCACTTAGCTCTTTCAGGATGCCTGGCTTGTTGTCCGTTCCTCATTAAACGAGAGGAGACATTGTGCTCATGGTTACCAGGGAGAATCCAATATTATTATTGTACTTGGCGCAGATATGGCTGATTGGCCTCTTCCTCGTTAGAAGCTGTTTCTCATATGTACTACATGCGCTGAGTATGAAACCTCAACCTTAGCATAGGTTCTTGTGGTGTCTGGAACAAAGACCTGACTGATGACGAACGAGCGAACACACAGCTGGATCTTTGTAAATCCTCTCTCGGAATAATCAGCTCTGTCCCACGGTCACAGTAACTAACGCATGCAGCTGTGGTGAAAACTTGAGGCTTGATCTCTCTCTGTCTTCCCAGCTTCACAATGTTAGCTAAACCCTTACAAGGCAACCCTCCATCAGGCAGCACAGCACCGCGGCCCCCTCCGCCTTCCTCCCCCCTTTACTTCCGTACCCAACTCCCTGGAGACCGTCCACCCCAGATGGTGATAGGTGAGTTGTGAAAAGCTACTTTTCCTCTAACAACACCACAGCACTCCCGAGGAGAATGAACAGACACACTGCCAAGGCAGAGCACTGCTTGGCTTGAGCAGTGCCAGGGTGGGGAGTGTGAAGGCTCACCAGGGGAGGAAGAGGTGTTAGCGGGGGTGAAGGGTAGGAGACGTGACCCACCGGCCCCTCCGTTGGCTCCGGGATGGGAATCCTGACTGTAATTTGGTCGAAGGCTTTCGGGGGATAAACATCTGATCAAGAGGATGAAGTCGTCATGTTTGTGCCTTGTGTTTTTAAGAGTGTGAGTGCACGTGTGTGCCTGTGCTGTGACTGTGTACCAATGTGTGTGTACCAATGTGTGCAGGACTCTGAATGGCTGGCGCTCAATACCCGCCCTACTTCTTAGAAATCCACCTGGTAGTAATTATCAATCAAACACACATTAAGGCAGTCACAGTGAGAAGCACACAAAGTAATCCAAACTTCCTCTTCACTTTTCCCCATTCTTTTCTTCGTGGGTTTAGCAGGAGACCATCAGTTGAAGACATCTGAGCCAATGGTTTGGAGCATTCGAGGAAGCCTTTTACAGAGCTCTTTTCTTTTGAATGGGATTACCTTTGAAAATAAACAAAAACTGTGGTGCCTACTCTTAAAGCAACACTGCTGTTTGGGTTTTAGGCTATTTTCCCACAATGCATATGGAAGAACATTAACAGAGTTGATGGATGCTATTCAGCGGTCGCTTGTCTATCAAAGTAAATGACTGTGTGTGTATACATAAATATGTTCTCCTGTAAAGGTAATATGTGAGGAACTGAATAAAAATAAGGCGACAGGAATCCAAGTAAGCTCTCATGAGAGATAAACAAGAGCAGAGAGGAAGACGTTTTTTCCCTCTCTCCAATTGCCTGTGGATCCTGGTGAGCGACCCCGTTCATTCACTCCACCCCTTCTGTTTCTCCATCACTCCACCCCTTCTGTTTCTCCATCACTCCACCCCTTCTGTTTCTCCATCACTCCATCCTCGCTTCCAGTTGACAAACCCGCACCCCTGACCTCTCGCAACTCAGGGCCCCAGGCAGCAAAAACAAATGAGCTCACTTTCCTGTTCCCTAGCTTCTTCTTCTCTCTCTCGCTCTCTCGCTCTCTCCCTCTCTCTCCCTCTCTCCATGTTTCAGGTTAGAATTACCTCACAGTATTGGCGAATGGATCTGCTCTTGGCGAGACCTCAATTCCCCCACCTGCCACCCACAGTTCACGTCTGAAAACTACTGTCTCCACCATCTCGATGGTCGCCCCTCTCCTGATCTAGAAAGACCGTGGCATCTCCTACTTTGCCACCTCTCCAAAGAGCAGTATCCTGCCTTCAGTGGCCCCTTGTCCATTGAACCAGACCACACATGTTTTTGCCATCGACACACATACTCACAAACACTAGGCACATGTGTCAGTTCCTTTAAGATCATACACTCAGTGGCCTCATTGCAGATCTCAGAGCAGCACATCCGGTCATTCTCTTGGTGAAGCCCACCGTGGCATTTATGCTAAACTGACACCGGGAAGCTCTCCTCCTGACCGCCATTCTGTCCATGGCTGAGATCTTCAGTGTTCTGAAGAAAGAGAATTTAGGGAGTCAAATTTGTCACGTGTTTGCAGTAATTGCCCCAACTGAAATCCAATGGCTTGGGGTTCCCATCATGGTTACAAGCATGTACTGCTTTATAAAACAAGGATGTCTGTAGTAGCCATGGTCTGTGAATTCCTTTCTTACAGTTTCTCTCCAGGCTGTCCTCTGTGAAAGACTGCCACCAGCCTTACCATCTGGGCCTCTTGTCCTTCTCTCAAATGTTTGACCATTTATTTTATCCTTTCTTTTTCCTTAGCTATAGGCCTCTACATTCTATTCAACCAAGTCCTGTAACACCTTTTCCATATACATTTAAGGGTGTTTAAATATGTTTGTGCTTGAGTGTTTGTTACATGCAGACATACCCCATGTTGGATGTTGAGTTCTAGTTAAACACTGCACAGATGTGAGGGGTGGGAACACAGATTGAACGCTCTCCAGACCTTTTCTGTTTCTGTCACTTGTTTACAGACAGCTGTAGCCATGTGTCTGATTATGTGTCACGGTGTGTTTATGTGTGCATGCGACCCGTGCGTGCATGGACGCACACGTAAGCACGTGTTTGTGCACTAGAGGGATGGGGGTGGGGGGTGGTAAATATGGGCATTTAAATAAACATGACATTCTTTCTCCATCGTCCATACACATTCATCTCTCTCTCTCTCTCACTCTAACTCTCTCTTCCTCTCTTTCTCTCATTCCCCATCACCTCCATACCGACTTCCCCCACTCCTGTTTCCTCTTACCCCCTGCTGGCTTCTTCTGTGTTTTAGCTGGCAGACACATATCAAGCGTTTAAAATGGAAAAACTCACGTTACTGGCGCACTGCACATGTTTATATTTAAAACCCCTTCCCTTTTTTTTTCTTTACAGAGCGCATCAGAGGAAGAAATAAACCTAGGGGAAACTGCTGGAAAGTGTGATTCAACTGAAAAGGTCTGGCCGCCCCCAGCCCCCACCTCCCAGGCAGCCCATAGTGATCCCTGTGTGGAACGGGTCTGGCTGGAGAGGTATGGTTCTGCTTGACCCGTGAGGCCGGTAGTGGTGGAAAGAATGTGCCGTCCAGCCGGTGAATGCGTTAACATGGAGAAAAAAGCTCCCTTTCCCACCAACCCAAACCCCTGGTCCATCGTTTGCAGTGTGAGGAAGACGGGGAGAAAGGGAGGAATGGAGAAAGAAAAAAGCCGGTAGATGGAGAAGGAAAGAGGGGAGAGAACTTGAGGAGATAAAAAGAGTTTGAGGGTAATAAAGAGAGTAGCGGAAGAAAAGAGGGAAGATGGCGAGAAAAGAGAGAAAGAGTCCCATAGGTGGAAAGTCAGTCAGGAAGAAGACAACGTGAAGCACGTTCTCTCTTGCACATTCTTTCAGTGTGACCTAAGCCTCCTATGACCTCAGTCATGGAGCCCTCATGCTGTGGAGCCGTGAGGGGGGAGAACAGTCGACATGCAGCCCGCCTAGGGGCCTCTCTTTTAGGATACCCCCCTACCTCCTCCTAGGTGATCGCTCTACAGATCTGTCTGCCAGATCTCCCCTCTATCAGTGGCTATAATAACTGTAAGTGCCTCTGGATGAGAAGTGCAGATTTAAAGTCAACCTCACAGCTGTAATCAACAGGGAAAATATCCCCCCCAAAACTGAAGAGAATGCAGAACAAAAGTTTAAATATGAAAAATTGGCGCTTTCGGAGGAAATATACAGGTTGTCCTGGGTGCCTTTGGAGGTAAACTCGAGATTGAAAATATTTCTTCCTCTGAATGCTTACATTATAGAGACGAGGAGGACAGGTCAAGGGAAGGACTGACTACACAAAGCAGAGTCCAGCCTTCAACCCAAACAGCTAAGCAATGCTTCCTGTTGGTAGAGTAAACAACAGGCCCACCCACCTGGCCTCAGTGTGTGTGTGTGTGTGTGTGTGTGTGTGTGTGTGTGTGTGTGTGTGTGTGTGTGTGTGTGTGTGTGAGAAGGCGTCTACTCTAGAGGCACAAGGGCTGGGGTCTCACCCCCGTTTTAGGACCAGCTTAAAGGTAACTGTTCCACAATTGTCTGTCTGTCTGTCTGTCTGTCTGTCTGTCTGTCTGTCTGTCTGTCTGTCTGTCTGTCTGTCTCCAACATTGACAGACTCCGTATCCTGAAAAGACACAGGGGACAGCTCTAATTCTACATGGAGCCAGCTTCGCTGTTGGGGACAACTCCCCCCACCCCCCCGAGGAGAGGGGTCTGCAGGAGGTCAGACAGGGAAGCGTCCCACTGGACCCCCCAGTGTAAATCAGAGCGATGGAGGAGGACACCCAGGGGAGGACCTGGAGGGCGGGTCAGAGAGGGCCTGTCTGCCCAGGGATAGGCTGATCTAGCTGGGATGACTCAGTAGCCAGGCATCCTTGGTTAGACAGAACATCCACATCAGCACAGTGCCCTGCCAATCCAGAGGATACAGCGGTAACGGTCTGGATGCTGCTAATTTGATGAGTTCACAGTGAACTTTAATCCTAACTTAAGACCTGTGTTCCTAACTGCCTCCAAGAAACCTTTTCCAGTAGATTCTTTGTCTGTTTATCAGTGAATTTGTGTCTGTGTGTGTGCTTAGGGCGACTGATTTACGTTTGTAATCCGTAAGCATGGTGTGTGTGTGTGTGTGTGTGTGTGTGTGTGTGTGTGTGTGTGTGTGTGCTCGTGCTCGTTTGACTCTGTAGCGGGGCCCTGTGTGTTTATTTGAGGTGGTGATGGATGTGAGGAGAGGGATTCTAATGTCTTTTGCAGACTGTGGACTTTAATAACAAACCCACCAACTCCCCCTGACCCAGGCAGCACGGCACCCCACTCCCAGCTTCCTGCTCCTTTCTATGGAACTGCTCTCTCTCTTCTTACTCGAGTTTCCTTTTCAATTTTTCTGTCTGTCCGTCTCTTCTACCTCGTCATCGCTCATAACCCCCCCCCCCCCACCACCACAGTCTCATTTGATTATGTGGCGGACAATCATTGTTCACTGCATTTCAGACAGACTGGAACAGGCCCACTTGTACTGTAGCTGACATTATCCCTCCTACCTACCTGCAACCTCCAGGTATCCAATCTGACTTCACAAGATGCTCCAGCCTATAATGATTTATCCATCTACAGTTTATTTTACATATATCATTGCTAGGTCCGTATGCAATGATCTAAAGTATACACTTAAAAAGTTCACTTGAAGTTCAGTTAGATTTACCCCAAATCTTTCAAAAACAGTGACTCTTTTTTTGGTTTTACATCCTGCATAAAAGTATATATGAAAAATGTTTAATGTTGTATAATATTGTAATTGGCATTTATAAGAGAAAAGTTAAGTAAGTCTAATTTTATTGTTTGGCCTGACGGCTGGTTGTGAACTGGTAGTTGAGTAAAGTGCTTATAAGCCCACACAACACAGCAACACACAAAGCAAGACCATCGCTCAAGAAATGTAGCCACAAGATATTGTTTCAACACTAGATACTAGTGACTACAAGAAAATATACAATGCTGGGCAGATAAATGTTAAATGATTGAGAGACACTTGGTTGGCCATTTTCTATGACACCACCTTTTAACTTCTCCCATTCATATAATCAAAAATACTTAGATATTTAATTGATAAGGTTAGAAGTTTAAACTTTCTTGACAGTCCAAGGCATGTCAGCTAGAGCCACTGGTGAATAAGGAGAGAAACGTGCACCCTGCAATAAGCAGATCATTATTTTCTGTGTTACCATCCATTTTGAAAATAGTTTCAACAGCAGTGCAATGAGATGTGCTCTGCATTGTTCCACATACTTAAGGGAAGAAAAAAGCCCCCAAATACCAGACAGACTGATTCCTAAACCTAACCGCTGACTGAACGCATCTGATATAGTAGTGTGCAATGCTGTATTTTCTTTCATATTTTTTCCATGATTTCTTTTGCGGAGTTGAGCTTTGTGGAGTTGGATGTGGTCCATGGTTACTCTGGCTCGCCCGCCTCCTGGACCCCAGGGTTTGGCAGTGGGAAGCAGGGGGAGGGGAGACATAGGAGGAGAAGGGGAAGCTAATGGGAAAACCTGCCCCTGTGGATACAACATGCTTCAGCCTTGAGCCCAGGGCCTACTGGGCCACTGAGATATGTTCATCTTAGACCAACGACGGGCCCAGGAATTCAGACCTCCACCTTGACTAAAGTACTGTAAAAGAGGGTCTAAAATGTGATTTATTCCCTCACTCAAAAAACATTAAAAGCTAAGGAGCATGCCTCTTTTCCATGAGATTCAGGACATGAAACTAAGATTTGATTTTCTTAAGGTTAGACTGAACACACTTACAGTGGGGCCAAAAAGTATTTAGTCAGCCACTGATTGTGCACGTTCTCCTACTTAGAAAGATGAGAGAGGTCTGTAATTTTCATCATAGGTACACTTCAACTATGAGAGACAAAAATGAGAAAAAAAATCCAGGAAATCACATTGCAGGATTTTTAAAGAATTTATTTGTAAATGATGGTGGAAAATAAGTATTTGGTCAATAACAAAAGTTCAACTCAATACTTTGTAACATAACCTGTGTTGGCAATGACAGAGGTCAAACGTTTCCTGTAAGTCTTCACCAGGTTTGCACACACTGTAGCTGGTATTTTGGCCCATTCCTCCATGCAGATCTCCTCTAGAGCAGTCATGTTTTGGGGCTGTCGCTGGGCAACACGGACTTTCAACTCCCTCCACAAATTTTCTATGGGGTTGAGGTCTGGAGACTGGCTAGGCCACTCCAAGACCTTGAAATGCTTTTTACGGAGCCACTCCTTCGTTGCCCGAGCGGTGTGTTTGGGATCATTGTCATGCTGGAAGACCCAGCCACGTTCCATCTTCAAGGCTCTCACTGATGGAAGGAGGTTTTGGCTTAAAATCTCACGATACATGGCCCCGTTCATTCTTCCCTTAACACGGATCAGTCGTCCTGTCCCCTTTGCAGTAAAACAGCCCCAAAGCATGATGTTTCCACCCCCATGCTTCACAGTAGGTGTGGTGTTCTTGGGATGCAACTCAGCATTCTTCTTCCTCCAAACACGACGAGTTGAGTTTTGACCAAAAAGTTCTATTTTGGTTTCATCTGACCACATGATATTCTCCCAATCCTCTTCTGGATCATCCATATGCTCTCTGGCAAAATTCAGACGGGCCTGGACATGTACTGGCTTAAGCAGGGGGACACGCCTGGCACTGCAGGATTTGAGTCCCTCTTGGCGTAGTGTGTTACTGATGGTAGCCTTTGTTACTTTGGTCCCAGCTCTCTGCAGGTCATTCATCAGGTCCCTCCGTGTAGTTCTGGGATTTTTGCTTACCGTTCTCTTGATCATTTTGACCCCACGGGATGAGATCTTGCGTGGGGCCCCAGATCGAGGGAGATTATCAATGGTCTTGTATGTCTTCCATTTTCTTACAATTGCTCCCACAGTTGATCTATTCACACCAACCTGCTTGCCTATTGCAGATTCACTCTTCCCAGCCTGGTGCAGGTCTACAATTTTCTTCCTGGTGTCCTTCGACAGCTCTTTGGTCTTGGCCATGGTTGAGTTTGGAGTCTGACTGTTTGAGGCTGTGGACAGGTGTCTTTTATACAGATGACGAGGTCAAACAGGTTCCATTAATACAGGTAACGAGTGGAGGACAGAAGAGCTTCTTAAAGAAGAAGTTACAGGTCTGTGAGAGCCAGAAATCTTGCTTGTTTGTGGGTGACCAAATACTTATTTTCCACCATCATTTACAAATACATTCTTTAAAAATCCTACAATGTGATTTCCTGGATTTTTTTTCTCATTTTTGTCGCTCATCGTTGAAGTGTACCTATGATGAAAATTACAGACCTCTCTCATCTTTCTAAGTAGGAGAACGTGCACAATCAGTGGCTGACTAAATACTTTTTGGCCCCACTGTAACTGTCACATCACATCACATTTCCATACATCAGCTTTAATCTCACGGCACCTGACACCTAAATTGGACATTAACATTCAAAATCTATGCATTGAGTGGAAATGGGTCGAGCAGCCTTACCGATCCATTACTTCCCACCTCACTGTAGGTACAGAGTGCCAGACTCACTAAAGCACTGCAGTGTTCAAACCAGTGTCCGTTTGCTTTGTGTTCCTGTTCGGTGAGTGTTCTCATGTTTAGAGTTTTTGATCATTCAAAATTGAGAACATAGTGATGTCTCTGCACGTGACTCTCTGATCTTTATTCCCTGACAAGATCAGGTTCTACATGTAGCTGACCCACAGGTGGTAATCATTACTGCTGCTCTGCACTTAGGCAAACAGAGTTGTTTGTAGACCACTTGCATTTGATGAAGTGGTAATCTCAGAAAAAAACGTCTTGTTCTTCCAGACAAACGCTGTCGTTTAAACTCTCCTTGGGATTAGGTGGGGAAACCTCCTCGTTCCTTCCAGCAACGAGTCTGTTTCTTCTCATCCCTGAGTCCATCACTTTTCTTCTCGTTTATCAAGACTGCCCCCTTCCAACAGACCCAAACTACACTCACACACTACAGACCAACCTCAACCGCTTTACAAACTATTTTTTGGGAGTGATCATTCCGAATCTCTCTCTCTCTCTCTCTCTCTCTCTCTCTCTCTCTCTCTCTCTCTCTCTCTCTCTCTCTCTCTCTCTCTCTCTCTCTCGTCACAAAGGTAGCAGAATAAGAGAGAGGGAAAAGTCAGTTAGGGAGAACACGAAATAAGCATAGAGTCAAAATGTGGGAGAACTGATCAAAGTAAGCAGTGCAGAGAAGGGATAGAGTGAGTGGTTGAGAGAAGAAAACATAGCGAGCACAAGAGGAGGAGAGCAGCGAGTGATGCAGAAGGGTGGGATGGAATTCTTTCACAGGTCGATGCCAAGACAAATGTGCAGCTGTCAAGGACTTTTCTTCCCTTTCAAAACGTTCTCCTTGTCATCCTGGGGCTTGTTTCAACACAGAGGAAAACAGACAACATGCAAACACAAGGTTAAACAGTGAGAGGTGTGAGGAATAGGAGATGGAGGAGTAAGAATAGCAGGGGGATAGAATGTAGGGACGGAAAGAGAGGAAGAGAGAGGGGGAGAGATGTAAAGAGAGAGTGTGTGGAGGAAGAATAAAGGAGAGAGGACAAGTTAAAGTGGGGAAGTGCTGGGAGGAATGTTGAGAAAGTCTATCTTTATACCAAGTCAACGCGAAAGGAAAGACGAAAAGAAAAGAAGGAGAAGAATGAGGGGCAGAATCCATTTTTTTTCCGTTCACCATGAATCCCCCACCCTCCCTGTGGACCCTGGGCCTATGAACATTCTGACAGTGAGGCAACGGCGTACATATGCTTCTGCTGTTCCACCACAGGCTGCATGCGAGGCACTATAGGAAAACCTTATCTGTCTGTGCATTGGGAGGGGGGCTAGAGAGGGGCGGGCTAACCTTGACGGGGCGGCGTTATCCAACACAGAGCTCCGCCCCGTTGTAGTGTGTCAGCCTACAGGCCAACGCCCAGTCCCCCACCCCCTCTCTCATATGCTCACACGCTGTACAGTGGGAAGATCAGAATGAAGTGGACACATCAGCAAAACCAGAGGCTCTCCTTTTTCATTTTCAAGTTTTTTTCAATTGACTGACAAAAACATAAACCCAGCTGTTTCCGTTTCTGGTGTCATCTCAAATAAGGCCCCTTTCACTGGAAGTATCAACTTAATGCGCTTTTACTAAAACTATGGAAGCCTATAGGGGACTCATTTGAATAAAGTCCCCTATAGGCTTCCATAGTTTACCAACAGTTGCTTGACTGCAATACGTTTGTTTAACAAAAGAAGATAAGAAAGCCAAACCAAATCTATTCCAGTCAATGTCAAGACCTCATCTATACGTTCTGCTGTTGTCGTTGCCGTATGTGTTAAAATGTTTAAGGGGTTAGGGCAGCGTAGTTAGGACTAGGTGGTTAGGACAGGGGAGTTATAACAGGGTGGTTAGGACAGGGTGGTTAGGACTAGGTGGTTAGGACAGGGGAGTTATAACAGGGGGGTTCGGCAGGGTGGTTAGGACTAGGTGGTTAGGACAGGGGAGTTATAACAGGGTGGTTAGGACAGGGTGGTTAGGACTAGGTGGTTAGGACAGGGGAGTTATAACAGGGGGGTTAGGACAGGGTGGTTAGGACTAGGTGGTTAGGACAGGGGAGTTATAACAGGGTGGTTAGGACAGGGTGGTTAGGACAGGGGAGTTATAACAGGGTGGTTAGGACAGGGTGGTTAGGACAGGGGAGTTATAACAGGGGGGTTAGGACAGGGTGGTTAGGACTAGGTGGTTAGGACAGGGGAGTTATAACAGGGTGGTTAGGACAGGGTGGTTAGGACTAGGTGGTTAGGACAGGGGAGTTATAACAGGGGGGTTAGGACAGGGTGGTTAGGACTAGGTGGTTAGGACAGGGGAGTTATAACAGGGGGGTTAGGACAGGGTGGTTAGGACTAGGTGGTTAGGACAGGGGAGTTATAACAGGGGGGTTCGGCAGGGTGGTTAGGACTAGGTGGTTAGGACAGGGGAGTTATAACAGGGGGGTTCGGCAGGGTGGTTAGGACTGGGTGGTTAGGACAGGGGAGTTATAACAGGGTGGTTAGGACTAGGTGGTTAGGACAGGGGAGTTATAACAGGGTGGTTAGGACTAGGTGGTTAGGACAGGGGAGTTATAACAGGGTGGTTAGGACTAGGTGGTTAGGACAGGAGAGTTATAACAGGGGTTGGTGGGGGGATAGTGAAGTTAGTACTGGGTGGTTAGGACAAGGGAGTTAGGAGAGAGGGGTTAGAACAGGGTGGTTAGGACAGAGTGGGGATGCCATGGTGTGACAGGTCTACTGGCGGGTCCTCTGTTGCCATGGTCACTGCAAGTTAGTCACATATGTTGCTGACTGGTGGCAGAACTCGGACGTGTTTGGCTCACCATGTTATGGATACCACGAGGGGCTCACCAAGGGTCCGTCCTCTCATGATGTCATCTCATGATGTCATCTCCATCCACCATGTTTAATGGTTTACCTCATCACTTGATTGACAGTTACACTGATCCAATAGTATAACGCTCCAAAGATCATGAAGATTCTGTTAAGAAATGCAGTTTCATTGTTAACCATAATCTGCTGCTTGAGAAGGAAGCAGATGCATTGTAAAACCATCATAGGATTAGGATTAAGGTTGACAAGTGGGTGTAGGTTGTGCACTAGAGCACTTTATGATGCATTAGTGTACCTTAGAGATAGGAAAAGAAATAGCTAGATCTGCAGAGCCAACAGACATGTCAAACATACCCTGGGTGTCAATGAGTTCAGGCACCCGTAGAGCATTGGTGTCTGCGTGTGTGTGTTTGTGTCTGCACACAATTGTATTTGTCCCTGAGTCTGTGTGTTACAACTTCATGGGTTTTAAACATTCCAAGAATTTCATGGCTTGTTAATGCATGCGTGCGTGCGTGCGTACGTGCGTGCGTGCGTGCGTGCGTGCGTGCTGGGGCTGGGGGATAGATGTGTTGTATAAAGATAGTGAAAGAGTGCGTCCTGTGTAAACAAAACTCAAAAATAGCACATCAGAGTATGGACAAGGGTTCCATAGGAATTCTCCCAATATAAATCTGTCCCCAATGTTCTGTCACTCTCACTATCTCTCTGTCACCTCCCTCTATATATATCTCTCTTTCTCCCTCCCACTTTCTCAACTGGCCTCTGGTCTGGGCTCTGTAAGCGCTTGACGTCCGTTTCCAACTCGGAGAGGATAGGCTGTGAGCCGCTACCTCATGTGGACCAGACTCTGGCCGCCTGGGTGTCCCCATTTGTGTCAGTCCTTGAGAAGAGCAGCTATCCCAGTAAGGACTGCAGCACTATGGACGCCATGCTGACGAGGATGCACAGCGCAATGGCGGTCCAGACCCAGCTGGCTAACGCAGCCAGCAGGCCGGCAAGGCTGTGGTGGCTCTCTGGGGAGTTGGGCGCCGCCTATGGCTGTCGCAGTCCATGCTGCACACAGAGGACAGGGTGTGCTAGCTAAAATGACCCTCTGCTGCTAACATGCTTCGGCAAGCACGCGAGGTTATGCGCTCGGATCTCTCCACCCTCCGGCTTGACAGTACCAAGGGTGAAGTCGGCCATCCTGGTAGGAGATTGGTAGGCTGGTGACGTTGACGGAGCTGGGGCTGAAGCCCCTCAGAATGTGTCTGTCCCTGTTTTGACCAGGTACTTGGGTAACCTGGAGACTTTGCCTACGCCTCCTGGGCCTTATGGCGGCCTCAGTGCAGGTGGTGCCATTGGCCTTCCTACACATACATCCACTACAGAGGTCTTGTCTCCTGCGCCTGGGGCTGCGCCCACAGAGGCACCTACAAGCCTCGATGCTAGTCACCAGGAGGCTGGGGCTCTCAGGTGGTGGAAGACCTTGGCTAACTTGGCAAATGGGAGTATGCTTGGCTTGGTTCTGTGCTGCCAGGTGGTTTCTGTGCGTTCATCCTTGAGTGGATGGTGGGTGGTCCACAATGGCAAGGTCGCCAGTGGGAGCTGGAGCGCCCCCTGGCGGGGTCAGCATATCTACGTCCTAGAGCTGAGGGCTATTCCTCTGGCTCTTTGGCGCTTTGCCCTGAGCCTTTGCCCTGAGCCTTTACCCTGAGCCTTTGCCCTGAGCCTTTGCCCTGAGCCTTTGCCCTGAGCCTTTGCCCTGAGCCTTTACCCTGAGCCTTTGCCCTGAGCCTTTGCCCTGAGCCTTTGCCCTGAGCCTTTGCCCTGAGCCTTTGCCCTGAGCCTTTGCCCTGAGCCTTTGCCCTGAGCCTTTGCCCTGAGCCTGCAGGGCCTTGTGAGGACCGTCAGCACGGCAGCGGCGGCGTGTGTCAACAGGCAGGGGGGATTGGGCTGTGCCCACGCCTTTGCAGGATGGCACACCGGCTGTGGACATGGCTGTGCCCACGCCTTTGCAGGATGGCACACCGGCTGTGGACATGGCTGTGCCCACGCCTTTGCAGAATGGCACACCGGCTGTGGACATGGCTGTGCCCACGATCATTGTCGCTCAGGGCCATGCATGTGCCTGGACAGGCGAACCCGGGGGCAGATCTGCTCTCCAGATCTGCTCTCCAACGGGATCCGGCGTCGCTTCGGTAGGGCAGTGGCCGTGTGGAAGAAAACAGAGTGTTCAGGTTCTTTTAGTATGTATCATCAGGTTGTAAGAATTCATGGAATCCTGTCACAATCATGGACAAAGGAAATGGACTTGTTTGTCTAAGGGCCCTCCTATGAACCACACTACCAGATGATGATTGTGCACGACCAGGTCGACGCCCTGACGCGTAGCTCTGAAGACGTTCCTGTATCTGCAAGGGCAGATGTAGACGGGCAAGTCGCTGCCTACCCTTAGGGGTACGTTGGCAGCAATTAAAGCTGCTCGTGTCAGGGGTAATCGGCTGTCCCGAGGGCGACTGCAACCTCATCTTGCAGTTCCTGAAAGCCCGCTTGGAGGCTTGCACCGAGCAGCAGGCGGTTGGCTATCCCTACATGGGACCTGGGTCTTGGGCTGGATGCCTTACAGATTAGATTAGAGCCCTGAGGGTCTACATTCGACGAACATCTGTATCCAGGAAAACAGACCAGATGTTCGTTTGTTTGAACGCCTGCGTCAACCCATTATCAAAATCTTGTCCACCCCATTGGGTTGTGGAGACGATTAAACAGGCGCACGTAGGCGGTGTGGTCCGCAGGGTGTGTATATTGTACATAAGCTGGTGTTTTCACACAGGGCGCTTGGACACATATTGTTTGTTGGCGGTGGAGTTGGGGGCCCGGGAGCACGAGGGGAGCTGCCTCGACGCTGTCCCCCTAGTCTCCTCGCCTTAAAGAGGTCCCCGTAGAAATGCAACATGCTGTATGGAGCTGGTGGAGAGAGAGTCTCGATACGATAGAGAACGCAGAGTGAAGAGACTTTCTCTCCAGGACAAGGCCGCTCGGATACAGTCCAAATCAATGTGAATCAATGGGGGCATGCGCACCTGGGATTTGCGTGCCCGCGCATGCGGCCACATAGATGGTGTGTCTAAAAGTATCCATGTTAACTGCTCCAAGGGAACAGTTCCCCGTACATATGGAACATATGTAGCTGGTGGAGAGATTACCGTGTAACCCGACGTTGTGTATACCATCATGTTAAAATGACGCGAAGGCTTCTTGAGGTTTGACCTTTTAGCCACAAAGAACTCTAAAGTTTTTAACTATTTACTCTCTCCTCAACTCTAAGGTTCAATCTTACCTTTATTTTTAACATGAATTGATTGAGTGTAAATCAAACATATTTATACTTAATTACAGTGAACGATCGAAACAAACAGCCAACAAAAGTAAGTTATGGTTCAGATCAAATGCGTAAGCACAATCCAACTGGCTACTTGGAATAGAAATGTGTCCACTTCATTGATATTCTCCTGCTGGTCTGAGAGACACCTGCTGTGGTGGCTGCTGTTTGAGGCTGTGGACCGCGATCCTCTCTCCTACCTGGTGTCCAATGATCTTCTGCTCTTCTCTCGTGACTATTCCACACACACTCGCTCACCTGCCCGACATGATATATTTGACATACCATTTTCACTGCTCTTCTTGATTAGTTAAGCAACAATGTTGACTCAATTATGATTGGCGGCGTCCTCCTCGTGGCCATACAGCATTCTCCCCCTTGCACCTCACACAGTCCCACCCCACACAGCCTCATTATGGTGATGATCATTATGAGCCCATGGTCAAAGAACTCACTTTTTCCACACTCGTCAGCCACGCTATAGCATGACTAATGCCAGGGTCTGGGGTTCACATCCTGGGGTTGCATTAAAACCCAACACATTTCTAGGGTCTGACAACACCAGACTCTACGGATCATGGAGGGGGGGGGGGGGGGGGGGGGGGGGGGGGGGGGGGGGGGGGGGGGTGGGGGGGGGGGGGGGTGAGGATGAGGTCATGCACAGTAATGAGTGGAAATGTGTGTTGGTTAGGAACCTTTACCAGTGGCCACGTCTCCACTATGATGACTGGTTGGGAAAGACAGACTTACCTTGCTCAGTGTGTGATACATCTCAGCTCCAGAGGCTTTGAATTCGGAGGTTCAAAGTTCAGGTCACTTAACTCACGTAACTCAACTTGAACTGCAGGAAAAGACTGCTGGTGCTGAGTCAATCATAAGGCTGTGTGGACGAAAACATTATTTACCTATTTGAATCCCATCTCCTTCCTAAGTGTATCCTGTCCCCTCAGCTGTTCCCCCCATGTGGTTATTGCATTCTGCCAATGTACTACTACATGGTTTGGCCACAGATATACATTGCTCGTTTGGTTAAATGCACTTAGGTCATTGCCTCCCTCCCTGTCAAGACTGCCTGCCGGCTTGTTTCTTTAATACGTTTCTGGGTGAACATTTTCATTGTGTTGCGTAGTTTTAATAGCTAAAAGCCAGCAGATTCCATTTGGAAAGAAAGGACAACCCCCTTTAACCAACCACTCCTTTACCCCTTTTCCCTCTCCTCCACTCCATTCTTGTAATTTTCTTGAGATTCTAGAAAGTGCTACCTCACTCTTTCTACAAATCCTTTATTAAAACGGGTGTGAGTTCAGAGTGAGTTGCAGAAGGGTTTCAACTGTGACTAATGTTTAATGTAACTCTATTTATATTTTGTATTCTTATAGTATATAATATTCTTAAAATATTCAAGCTGTTAGCCTTTTGAAAGGAAATGGATAAAATGTGTGTCAGTTGTCTTTAGACTTCCGGTCTTAGCCTGAAGCTGGATCAGACAGAAAATAAAACAGCTCATCCAGGTATAAAAATGCTCTTTCCCTCTAGGCCTGCTGGAAGAGGGAAATCACCAACTCTCTCACTTGTCTCATTTTGATTATTGGTTTCACATGTGTCTGTCTGTTGGTATTTAAGTCCTGCCCTGTTGTCCCTTGTCTGATCATTGCCTGTTGTCATGTTTTCTTTGTTTTCCTGTTCGGTGAGTGTTCTCATGTTTAGAGTTTTTGATCATTCAAAATTGAGAACATAGTGATGTCCCTGCACGTGACTCTCTGATCTTTATTCCCTGACAAGTTCAGGTTCTACATGTAGCTGACCCCCAGGTGGTAATCATTACTGCTGCTCTGCACTGAGGCAAACAGAGTTGTTTGTAGACCACTTGCATTTGATGAAGTGGTAATCTCAGAAAAAAACGTCTTGTTCTTCCAGACAAACGCTGTCGTTTGCACTCTCCTTGGGATTAGGTGGGGAAACCTCCTCGTTCCTCCCAGCAACGAGTCTGTTTCTTCTCATCCCTGAGTCCATCACTTTTCTTCTCGTTTATCAAGACTGCCCCCTTCCAACAGACCCAAACTACACTCACACACTACAGACCAACCTCAACCGCTTTACAAACTATTTTTTGGGAGTGATCATTCCAAGAATTTCATTATCTCTCTCTCTTTTCTTTCTCTCTCTCTCTCTCACCCACAGACAACAAACATCTGCTTCAGTCGTGGAGGCAAGCACTAAGCCGTTTGATGGAAAATGGAGAGAGGGAATGTGTGAGAGGGGACGAAGGGACTGGAGGAGAAGGGAAGAGAAAGCATGAGGCAAAGCATGTGCACGCAAAAGGAGGAGAGACTGGGAAGAAACCAAAAGGTACGGACTACAGAGAGGGGCCGGCCTGCTGCTCTAGACTTGACGTGGCTTTGAGGATTAGGGTTGGAGGGAAGAGATTTGGAGGAAGCCTCCTTAGAACCCAGAGCATGGGCCCTGGGAGTGCAGCACGCATCGCTAACACACGCTTCAAAGAGCAAGGAGCCGTCTAGGCACGGTCTCCTTCTAACCCCCCCCCCCCCCCCACACACACACACACACACACACTCACTCTCCTTCTAACCCCCCCCCCCCACACACACACACACACACACACTCACTCACTCTCTCTCCTTCTAACTCCTGCTTATGCCTTTTATATTTAGTTCCATTTCTATGTCCGTTCTTTGGTCCTTAGGTCATCATTGGATGTTTTGTGATTATTTTCCTATCCCCACCAATGTTTACGATCTTCCGAGAGTGTTGAGAGTATCTTTCCGTTTGCCTCCGACATCCACATGCCTCGCTCGGAGAGGAGCAAGAAACTGGGAGAGAAACAGAGAGAAAAGGCTGCTTGAGTAGGGGATCCAGTCTGAATTTGGAGAGTACCCCTCCCTCTCTCTCTCTCTCTCTCTCTCTCTCTCTCTCTCTCTCTCTCTCTCTCCCCCCTCAGTAGTTTAAGTCCCCAGACTTAATGGAAGCAACAAATTTCCATTTGGGTTAGACCGGGTCCCCAGACGTGTGGCCAGAGGCTTTCACTGACTACATCAAACAGTACTGGCAACAAGGGAGGAGGAGGATCCATTTAACACTTTTACATTATCCTCTTGCTTAATACTAGAAAGGAACTGGATTCCAATTGCTTGGAAAGGCTGTGTCTGCTGGGGATGTCTGACATGTGGAAGTCACCAGTCCCATTAGTCATTTGGAAGGTGGAGGGAGCACTAGAACCTTCCTCTCTGCTACTTACCAACCTGTGGTCGTCTGCATACTTCAGACATTGGCTGTCCCTGTCTGTGTTTGCAGAAAGATTCCACAGCCGTGTTTTTTTTTTTCAAACCAGATGGTTTTTCCATGTGCCTCTCCATCTCAACCAGACCTCTCCCCATCCCCTTCTCTCTCTCTCTCTCTCTCTCTCTCTCTCTCTCTCTCTCTCTCTCTCTCTCTCTCTCTCTCTCTCTCTCTCTCTCTCTCTCTCTCAGAAAAGGCACACTTTTTTTTTTTTTTAAAGGCCAGCCATTTTGCAAAGAAGAATTGCAGGAATACATATTTTCAATTAGAAATGTTTTTGCTGCCGTGAACAAAAGTGAGAACAGCCTGATTGAGAGCAACGTCACGGTTGGTGACGTGGTTACTTCTTTAGTTGCTTCTTTATTGTTTAGCTTTGGGCAGTCTGCATTGGGATTCACAGACTGCAGGTGGAGACCAATCAGAGATGTGGCTCCCTGGGGATATTTTAGAGTTTCCATTAGTGAGCTGCCTATCCTCAAAAAGACGTTTGTGATGCAACCCATCAGATAGTGCACTTATTAAACAGGGATTAGCATACGATGAGGGATGGCATGCTTTGAAGGAGTTGGAGTGTGTTGGAGTTTGGACGCAGTCTATGAAAGAGCCTTCACCATGGTACAGCAAGTTTGACGGATTTTTGTTTGGCGTACATACTTTGCTTTCACCTCCTTTTTAATGTCTCACCCATGTCTTTTCAGGTCCCACCAGTAAGCACACAAACTATGTACGGCCATGACTGGCCCAAGGCAATTAATGACAATTACAAATAGCCAGTTAAAGGTGGGCAAAACAATAAAGAGGTTATCAGAAGACCCTGTGATGGAGTCACAATCGCTTAAAAAAAGAATCTTCGATTGCAACCATTTTTTCCTGCCTCTCCCTCAGAAGCTTAAGACAAATGGCCCTCTGGTTGTCATAGACACAGATAATAACTTGTGGTAATGCAAGGACAAAACAAAGTGACGAGAGGAAGAGGGAGATACCTCCAGACCCATTTCAAGAGCGACATGTGTGTTAGTCTCCACTGAGTCAGAGTCTGAAACCCTCCGCTGCGATTTCCTCCAATCACAGGCCTATTAGTGCCTGTGGCACCAAGACTTGTGTAAGGAAACTCCAGCCACAGCCATGCTGACTCAGCACTACCTCACGGTTCATCAACTACCGGAACACAATGCAGCGTTCAGAGAACATTCTGGTATGAAGCTCATATGGACCTTCAAGGTTGGGACAGAGGGGTTGCTGGAGCCAATAACGTGCTGTGAAGTGTGGAGCTTAATGAGCTCATATGCCCACGTCTGCGGTTCCCAAACTTTTAATTCTCTGGAATCCTTAATGTGCTGTGTGACTGGACAAGGACTCCCATCAAGAACAACATCTAAAGCAGACTTATATTTCATGCTGCCACTGGAGTAAAGGACTAAAGATGTTATGTTTTAAATGTCATGAACACTGTGTAAAACCATTGGCAAACACGGGGCTCACGATTCTGTACCAGTTTGCCAAAATCCCTTTCTTTGTATAAGCTAGAAAACACTTTTTAACTGTTTTGTGGATTTGCTTATTTTGACATTGCTCCATGTGTCTTTCATCTGGTGTTCCATCTGCAAGAACCCCCCCCCAAAAAAAACATCAAAGCTGGGAGGAAAGAATGGCAACTAATTTGATGCACTTTTGACGACAACCCATTCCATCCTGTGGCTTGTGACATCCAAGGTATTTTGACACCACCAGTGCAGATGTTGGGTATGAGATTCTGAGCAGAGCAATGGCCCGCCTGTCCTCAGTTGGCCTGGGACAGACAGACTCACAATACCCCCTCCCACCCTGGACAGTCGATAAGAATACCCTACAGGTCCTTTATTGGAACGTTGTGTCTTGGATGTTTAATTTATGACATCAGCTCTCCTGTAAATGAAAGCCAGAGAGGGAGCCTAGCAGGGGGACAGGGCAGAGCCAAGGCTGGGAACTGGAGCCCACATGCTGGACCCCAGGCCCCGGACCGGGCAGGCTGTGAGAGGTGGACAAGTTCGATGTAGCCTAGGCTGTACACTCTAGAAGTTAGCCATCTGATGGGTGTTTAATACTTGGATTGCTTTTGCATTTTGCAGGAGATCTTTAGCGCTAGGGTTTAGCTCCACAAATTAACGAAGTACTTTGTTAATAGCAAAAGGAGGATCTTTCAACTTAAATTGGATTCCAGACTTGAATGGGTGAATAGTAGGTCCTTTTTCAGAAACAATGATCATTAGGTAATCACCTCATTCCTCATTAGAGTTAGATCTCAACTGCTAATGTTCCAACCTTAAGTTCATAGCAACTGTTCCAATAAAAATAAACAAAAAACGAAATTAGCAGGTCATTCTGAAGAGGTGCTATCACATAGGGTTGATATCCAGATGTAAGAGGTGAAGACAGGCTTAATCCTCCCTCTGTAAAGACGCTGCTGAAGCAGAGAGGCCAGAATTCCTGACGGTGTTAGCAGTGACAAACTTCTGGAACTCTGCCAAAGGTGGTTTCGCTAACAGCTGAAAACTGTCCGTTGGAGAGTTCACGACAACGTGTCAAGAGTGTGTGTGACATGTGAGCTTGCTTACGTTGACCATGTCCCAACTGAGCAGGGATATTTGTGTTGCTCATTTTATCGGCAGATGCAAACTACTTTCACATACTCCTGAGTGTACATACCCATGATAATATTTAGATGAGCAGAATTCCAGCTTTGGGCCTAAGTAAAAGGAACCTTGTTTTGAACGTCTAAAGTGTATAGAATACAACTTGATTCTAAGAACCACACTGCTTGAGATGCTTCGAGCTTTCACGAAGTTCGTCTTAGCACCAACCTTTCCATTAATGACACGGACATTTTGCCGAGTGCTGAGTTTATGTTTAAAACATTCTTTCAAACAACTGGTTTAATGATTCTTTTCGATCTTAGCCGTGAATTCAATCATTGTGCTCAGCGTGTCCTTTGTCTGCATACAAAGTTAGTGTCAAATTGTTCTAACAAATAATCTCCCCTCTGAATGGCAGACAAAATCATCTTCATCCTGAGTTGACAAAGATGATTGCTTACAAATATTTCACACCTGCAGTTCAAAATAAAAGGCATGACTGCATTGTAGTGCATCCAGACACATGAAAAACGATCTATCGTAAATGTTCGTAAAAAATTACTCCTTGAAAAAAGGAGCCATAAATTGAGTTTGCATCGTTTGCTTCTTCCTATTACACATGCTTCACAAAGTGACTCGGTGTTTGTGGAGTGTCACTCGTCAACGCTCTGCAATTAAGAGACCCACTGCCTACGACAAACCCCTCTTGTAAAATGCCTGGATATGAAAAGTCCGCCATGATTACAGCCACCACTACAAACAGCCGACAGGGCGGAGGTGGGCTCTAAGGGCTGGGCTAGGAGACATGGTTAGTTAATGCCATAGACTGCTTTTATTTATGTTGCTAAGCTTGAAAGCTTTTATTTCACGAGGCAAAGCTGTGTCTTGTCTTTCTCCAAATGTATTTCTATGCATCAAAAGCACTTTGTGTGAGTCCCAAGCCCAGAGGTCATGCCATATTGTTTTAAGACGCACTCAAAATAGTTTTCACTGGTAGTCACAAACTGCACTTTCACTAGTCAGAACTGTGTTAAAATAGACACTGGTGAACTCTAAGAATGTATAGATGCTAACACACTTTAAAGATATCTCCAGGAAATGAAAAGTGTTTTTGTAGATTCGTGCTCCTTTCAAAGGACTTAAATATGATCTACTCACACAGCAGATTAGGTATGAGGGCCACATACGTAGGTTAGAACAATATCTTATCATTTGCCCCCTCATAACTCTGACATTAATTTATAATTCTAACAAACTGTATATAGAAAGAAACATATTGAGCTATTGTTAAGTTAGTAAATTATGATAGCGCTCTCTGAAGCCCTAGTCTTGTCCTGACAATATCTGAACATTACTTACTGTGCCAATCCTTTAGCTACGGGTCACTGATTAATTGTAGCTGGCGGACAGAATTACTTGCATTTTTTGATTTGGAAAAATCCCTGTTTGCCAATATTTCCAAGTGTGTGTGTGTGTGTGTGTGTGTGCGTGTGTGCGTGTGTGAGTGTGTCTAGGAGAGTAAAATTCAACAGGGAGAAAGAGCAGACAGATGGGAAAGCTGAGTCATTAGGCACCATATTGTTTTCTGTTATCTGAATAAGAGACTGTATTTAGTCTTTGTGTCAAATATATATAATACATTAAATTTCACTTCCCCCAGACTTAAAATTCAGGCCCCTCAGTTGCAAGTACCCCAAGGCCCGATTATTGTTGCTTTGCCATGATGGCATCTAACAACTTCACATCAGGAAGAATGAAATATGTGATTCTCTACCACGGTTTATTGTGCCTTTGATAAAAAATACATTGAAACATTCTATCAATTTACTGGACCTTTGATTATACATAATGTATTTTCATACCAACTTTAAAGCTAGTGGCCCCTGCTTGATTTGGCACTGCATGTCAGTCATCCAAACTATACTTTACTGGTTCCTTTTGAAACAACATTATTTATCAACATTATTCAGTCTCAAAACAATATCTGTACAAGTGCACACCTACTGTAAAGCCAATCTGTCTTGGGTAGCTGGAATAGCTTCAATATCAAAATCAAGGATCCATCTGGTTTCCTTACAGGGCTGTAGTTGAGTTTCTCCTTCCAGCTTTTCAACGATCTATCATTACAGGGAAGCCACCACTTCAAAGTTGTTGTGTAATTCAGCTTCATCACACGACTGTTATGAATGTTCTGACTCAAGGGCTGGGTAAGATGACTGGGTGTTTTAAGAAGATTTCAAAGGTCTTCCAGGTGGAGCATGGCATACAAAAAGATGTATGGTCATTTGAAAATGAAGTTCACCCATGTTCAGATCAAACACAGAACCTTTTGAAAGCCTGCTGTGATAGCTCATTGCAACAGGCCAGGTACAGTGCCCTGCCTGTTCTCAGCGTTACTGTAGATTTACTTCACTAAACCGTGTCAATCAGAGATCCACATGCTGCTCAGTTGTTGTTTTTTTTGCAGTGGGATGGTATCACACATTCTAATCGGATCAGACATTCAAAGCCTTCAGTCCTAATTCCTTTTGAGGATGGCCTGGGGGAAACGTGCTCGTGGCAAATGTGATCGTCGACTGGCACAGCACCACGGGACTGATGGATTGTGCCTTGTTCTCTGGCACTGAGGCCCAGTCCACTACCTGCCAAAAGAGAGATGGGGACTGGGTGACTAACGGCAGAGAGGGCTAAGCCTGGGGCATGGACCACTAAGCGACTGCTATATTTTCTGCTGATGGCTGACTTGGTACGATCCTGGGTCTAGCTGTATCTACATTATTAATTAAGACCCCCATTCTCTCAGGAGGCCTTCAAGGCAGAATCTCTACTATGGGTTGAAAGATGAGTCATCATCAGGCCATTGGCCCTCAGACGTAACAGAGCAGGAGGAGACCAGCTGGAGGACTGTGAAAATGTTGAGGTTAGTGGGGTGTTGGGAGAAAGTGTCTCTAAATATGGGTATTGAGCTCTAAGACTACTTTAGGGCAGTAGTTGGTAGACTGTAACTTATCATATTTGATGTGAACACATGCTCACCCCTGGGACAAAGTTACATTTGAATCAACTTTAGGTTTCATACACGTTTTTATAATAAGCAAATTTATCACTATTCTGATTTATTCAATTCTCTAAAAATAAACCATAAATCAACAAAAATAGCTAGGTAGATTATTTTCATTTGTAACTTTTTTTTTAGAATCAACTTGGAGCTGTGCTACACTACCAACCCACAGGAGGGAGGGTGAGTGGATGAATCGAGGTCAAACTCAAGCAAAAAAACTGAGGTGTGTGTGTGTGTGTGTGTGTGTGTCTGTGTCTGTGTTTGAGTTTGAGTTTGTAGATGAGTGGGGTAGTTTTGCCAGTGCTGGAAGTGAGTTGGCAGAAGAGTGTGTGTGTGTGTGTGTGTGTGTGTGTGTGTGTGTGTGTGTGTGTGTGTGTGTCTGTGTGTGTGTGTGTGTGTGTGTGCGTGTAATGGAGCCTGAGGTGTGCTGATGAGAGACTGCTGAAAGGTGATTTCAGGTGTGTGTGCCCTACCTGTCTGCCTGTCCTGCAGCGCCTCACCTTCTGTCAGTGAGTGAAACTCTGCAGTTCAGACTCAGCCTGACACCACTCTTTAGGTGTTCTATTAGTGAGTATTGGGACCCAGGAGACACAGACCACAACATTTGATCTAAGCACCAATACTGAAATCAGTCTAATCAGGTTGATGCTCCCAAGCAGTGGACAGACAGTATTCACCCTTCTGTCAAATCTTCAAAGCAACAAGACTCATGATAAAGTGTTTAGTTCCTTTGTCTGATAGAGGAAGTTGTGCAAATACACTCCACATTTCAACAATTGTTTCTCTACCTCCGAGTTCAGCTTTCTGTCATAGGTTGTCCAGTATCTCCCTATTCAAACCATTTTCTATACCCAGAATATCTGACACAATGTCCCAACCTAAACCACTTGACAGCGTCTTCTGCACGGTTTTCAATAGGAGTCTTTTCCACATGACGCTGTGCACAAAAGGCCACCACATTCTCGACATTCCTAGAGACAGTGACACATCAAACTTCAAAACTCAAGGCAAGGTTATTGAAATGCAGCGTTGTAACAACAAACACAATCAAACATTGGTACATGATTTAAAAAAAACTTGCTGAAGATGTATGTTTGCAATGATAAAGTCACTTTACCTGTGAAGGCATTTTTATTGGAATGGTTTGACCAGCAAAAAATACAAATGGCAGAGGCTTCATTGTTACAGATGGTAGAGACCTAAGTATATCTACATTTCAAAATACAAAAATACATTTTAAATGTTCGGGGAAGGGAAAATTGCATCATTCTTAACTATTCATTATATTTGAAGAGCCAACCGACATGAAGAGATGCCTTCCGTCTAGATGTGATTAGACTCCAGATACAGGACTAACCGCTTAAAGACATGTTGATATCTTGCCAGAGTCAAAGGTTAATCACCTTTCCAACCTCTACCGCTCTCCAGCTGTCATTGGTGTCATGGTAACAACGTGCATCGGTCTTATAATAGATAGCCGTGGCAAACATACATGGGCAAAATGGATCGCAAATACATGCATAGTCTGCATATGATGCAATCTTACATCCATTCTGTTTACCAGTGTTTATATGATTTAGTCTAACTGACTATGCAATTTCTACTTAAGTTAAATAAAATAGTTAAACTGATGAATCGACGATAGGTTTGTAAGTACTAAAGTTAGTATCGATATGAACATAGTTTGTGTAGCTTAAAATATATCCAGTTTGCCTTTACCATGTGGACGCCCTGAGTGTATTTTTGGTTGTGAATATAATAAATACAATTAGGTTGCCCTTGAGGTGAGACTGGCGCTGCAAATGTAGGCGTGAAACTTCCAGTGAAGTTTTTATTCCCCCCACAGCCAATGGTAAGACTAGCGTTCAAATGTCGACATTACTGATTTGCTTGCTTTTCCTGTCCACAATCTGACTGACAGCTTTTGGGAAAGCCTTTTTTCTTTCCCTCTTGGAGTTCCAAGGCCTGTCCAGTGACGATTGAGAAAAGGGGCAACACTTCTGATCGGAGGCTCAGCAGCGAAGGGTAGCCTAATTCAGAGGAGCTCAGGAGAGTGGAGAGTGGACGAGTGCACGAGAGAGGGTGTCCCCATCCGTCTACTAGCTGGAGGAATCCACACTCCAAACTTATGGCTGCTTGATAAATATCGGCATTTCCTCCCCCTCTCTTTTTTTCTGGGACCTTTGGCTTCTAGTTCTCTGCTCAACAGAAGTTATCAAAAATAGGCTGCACTCAATTGTTCTTGAAAAGTTATTCCACATTTGCCGTGGACGTCACTGGCGGTCATGGATACCCATATAAGATGGAAAGTAAAACGGAGGATAAGGGACGTTCAAATCACTATAGCGATACTTCTTATTTTTGTCACATCGCAAGCAAGTTCAGGTAAGCTGCAGTTGTGTTACCGTATCCCAATCGATATTCTATACTTTCAGATGCAGCTGTGCATTTCGACTGGTGCGCAACAAGTTTATTTTCACCCCCATCTCCCCTCCATTATTTGCACTCATGTATGTTGTGCTGTATGGCTCATCCGATCCATTTATATAACTCCAATTCAATTGACAAGACTTTTTAGTCTGGGTTAAAAACTGTTATGCCGAGTTAATCTTTTTTTTTTTTTTTTGTCTTAATGTTCAAAAGAAGTTGCGAAAAGATTGTCATAAACGTATCATATACCAATCAATTGCATCCTATTGCATCATCTGCTTGGTAAAATATGCACGATTGTAATTACACGCCAAGTTATATTCAAATCCATCTGCCAATATGGTTTTTCTCTTTTCGGATGAACTTCGCAGCCTCTAGCTATGGATTTGTGCAGCTGGAAACAAGGGATCTACTGCGCCATCTATGGTGCTTTTTTTGATGAGCATACATTTTATGGCCAAATACTTTGGGGCATTTTGAAACAGCACAGAGCTTACATTTGCTGTCTTACCGTTTTTTCTGCAGGCCTGTATTTTGCCAGTGCTTGGCCTATGCCTTGTAATTAAACATTATTATCAAAGCAATTAAACTACAATTATTTTCCTGTAGATGTCAAGATTACAGAAAATATACCAAAAGGATTTTACGGTCCACTAAAGAGGTTTTATTCAGGCACATCTGTTATCTTTTTCGTTAGCTCACTCCATTTTATGCCTAGAGAAGAGTGATGTGCAGTTGTGGTTAGAGGGTGAGAGGTTATCTGCTCATTCTTGTGTAGGCTAACCTCCAGATTCTGTTTTTGCCATTCATGATTGGCTTGCAACAGGCTAAGGAAAGATAGGACCATGCTGGAGATTGTAGGTCTACTGGTATGAAGTGAACTGGAGTTGAAAACTTTGTGAAAAAACTATATTTGATTTTTATTCCGTTTTTTGGAATTGTGTGCCACTAGCAAACACATTTAACCTGCACAGGGATCTAATTCAAGGGTAATTTGAATGCTTTTCCATAAACCTTATTTATCAGATACAGGTCCCAGTGATATGTTTTTGTAAAAAGCTGCTGAGCTCTGGTGCACACAGTCGCGTTGGTGAGTTATTTTGAGGCTAGGGCCCGGTCTATAGGCCTACATGCTTTCTAATATTAGCACTGTGGACCCTGCCACTTTAGGTGGTCTGAGGTCTACTGGTGCCCGGTCAGGAGCCTGCTAGGTAAACAGAGGTAAACAGGTGACAGATGGGGATGGCCTGTGAACAGTTTTCCCCTCTCATTTGTATGTGCTTTTCTGTATTATCCAGATATGAAGTAGTATTATGCTGTGATGTTTGGGATGAATATCAATGTATCCGCATGTTTTAAAACCCCCAGGACAAAGGTCACTATTATAGAAGCTGACCACAGGCTAACTAACCATTATCAATGGAGGCAGCAAAGCAAGAGTATGTTGCATGATGGGAATGCGAACAGCGGCCAGTATTGATAATCCTTCAATTCCCTTTGCATTTTTCCTCAGAAGTTCTCTTGGAAATGCATAGTGGTTTAGTCTTTTGCACATCTTTAAAGCTTTGAAAACACAAACTTGTCACATTTTCAAACCCTACTACTTTAAATCGATTTCTGAAAAATATTTATCTTCTTATTTCACCTTATGATGCTAGAGAATTAGACCTGATTTAGCTGATGCTGCCTCATTAAAAATATTTTGTTAAGGATATGAGTTTATTGTATGAAAACAATAACAATCCAAACACTTGAAAGCATACATTCTTTAAGAGGCTGATCTACAGCTCAGGAAAGCGCTACCCTATCAGGGGAAAACTACTACATACTTATGTGGTGATTTGAATGAATTATCCACGTCCACCAGCAGTAGGGAAGATATGTATACCCAGACCAACCACCTGCCTGCTGGACCAACGAGGACCAAGAGGTGAACTGTCATGTGTGACTCAGGAGACTCGGCCTGAGTCAGCATTATTCACCTGGACCCTCTGAGACCAATGGATCCTCCTCCACTTTACATGTGTTTTAAATGGCATACTTTGTTTTTTTATTTATTCATAGTGATGTGTTTCATTTTCATATAATGGAAGTGAAATAACATTGTGTTCAACACAGTACAAGTTACATAGATATAAGTTAATCTATTTGAAGGCGGTAAACTTTGTAGACCTTATAATGACAAGGGAGATGGACAGACTCATCTGTTCTCACAATGTTTTTCAATTGAATAGTGTCTTGCTCATTAGGGATCACCCATTGTTCTATTTTGTTCTCAGGTCAATAATTACAACTTGCAGACTGAGCCCTTCTAAATAAATACACATTTATATTCCAAATCAGCAGAGAATCTCTCCATGAGATGACCCTGTTGAGCGTAACACAGCAATTACAATAGGAAAATAAGACTAAAGGGGGAGGGGGCGGTTGGGCGGGCTGGGGGGTGGGGTGGGGTGGGGTGGGGTGGGTGGGGGGGAGGTCTGGGGGGGTAATTCAAAGTTCAGAGGCTGAAGGTCATGGCTTTCAGATCACCACCGCTGTCAGGTTTACAGTTTCATTACTTGAAAAACTATTGCCTGCTCTAAGATCAAAGGCATTCTCCTTTAGTCATTTCTTTTGATTCCAGTGAAAACTAAAAACGAAGTGCATTATAGAAACTTGGGCCAAACATCTTGGATGACTGTTGTAATTGATTTCATAATCAAGAGTTATGGGAGCATTTGCTGCGCTACATAATACTCCCATTGGCTCAGGTCAAGATAATGAACGAGACTGACAGCACTGTTTATGAAATGAATTTGTACTGTTAACTCTCAGGAATTATATATTTTCTAAAATGCCCAACCTAACAATGATAATCTAAGGCAGATTGAATTTCTGCAGTTGGATAGTAGTTTCCGTTGGTCCTTTGGGACGCTACAATACAATACTTCACCAGAACATTCACTTTGTAAAGGCCTTGGAACAGAAGTTGAAGAAAAGCTCACTGTTTCCCCTTAGTTGCCCCAGAATCAATAGGACCTTTTTACTGAGCTTCAAACACACATTTCAACATTTCCCCCTTTTTCTTTCATGGTTTGCTATCATTAATTAGAAATGGTTTTTGAATGGTCTGCGTCAATAGGAAGTGTTCCCCTAGGATTGGAAACGCAATGTCAAACTGCTTTATTCATCAACAATACTGGAATAACATTCCTAGAATACCGGGGCAAATGAAATTAATGAGGCTGGATTCATGTCAGACTTAGTGTACAGTGTTTCCTATAGGTGAGATGAAAAGAATGATGTCATATGAAGTCTTTCATTTTAAATCACCATTCTATTAAGGATTTGAGTCGTTTTAAATTCATTTGTCCCTCTTAAAAAAGGGAAAATAAGAAAAGAGGCCCAGTAGTTTGGCAGTGTGCTCCCCAACATCTGGTTCCGATAAGCTCCATTGTACCGTCTGCTTAGCCCCCCAAATAAGAAGAAAAAATGTCTTCCAGATGTTTTTGTCCCAGTCTTGGTTGAACAAGGGACCATGAAATGAAATACTGTTTTATTTTCCAAAAGAAAAATACACCATTCCATTTTGGTTTAAAGCTTTTTTTCGGCACTAGAGCTGGTTCCATTAGGTGAGTTTTGGTTGTAGGCTTTAGGAGCGGGTTTAATTTCATGCAGGTTTCAGGAGGCCTATCCTGGGTCACTAGCTAACATTATTTTTGCGTAAGAAGGTCAACTGGATGACTGAGTCAAAGGTCGCATACAACTGGGCTGCAGCTGTTTTCCATTCATGGCCTCCTTTGCGTCAGAACTTTTCCTGTACAAAAGAGGTTTCCATAGATTTATGCACCTTTTTATGACTCTGCCACTAACGTCATACATGTGTGTGTGTGTGTTTGTGTGATAGAGGTATAGGGGAAGGCTGTAGCTGATGTTCACTACTTCTTCTGCGATCTGTGCAGTTAAAACTCTGCTGTATGTTCATGGCCCAGGACCTGGGGAATAAACGTAGTCAGGAAAAAAACACCAAAAATCACTCACTAATCCTTTCAATCGGCGAGACAAAACACTCTCAAATCAATTAGTAATGGAGACAGATTGCTATCTATAACCTCCAAACTCAGTATGGTTTGTCCTGCATTATCACAGCAGACCTGTAGGGCGAGGTGATGGCTTCTTAATGGCTATATTCTTGTTGCTTTGGTATGGGAACTCCCTAGGGTCTGTTCAACTCGGTGACGTAAGTAACGGGAAAAGCCAGGCTCTTGTGTGTGGCTATCACCGTGGCACTGCGGAAGGAATCCGAGCTAGCTGGACTGTGGAGAGAGGCAGTGACCCTGCAATCACATGTGCCACTTCAGACTCTGAATACAGGCATTATACAGGACAGGCTGGTCGGCGGGCTTTACAACTCTTCATATCAGCTCCAACAACACAGACACCCTTCCTTCTTGTCTCAGGCGCTTTTTTATTTCCGAGCAGATGACAAGACGGGCGATAAAAAGAATAGTGAGGGCTGAACTTTGACCTTCTGCCACAGTCAAGGCAATCCTTTGTGTGACTTTTGTGTGACGGGGTGATCTCGGATTTAACAGTCCATTGCGTGGGTCAAAGTGACCTGAAGCTCTGGCTGGTAGGAACCCTGTGTTGGTTTACTCGGACAGGTATTTGTGATGGGTGGACTGCTTGCAGACAGGTTAGAGTTCATTCACTTTGAACATTTCCAGGGGGACGAGGAGACGAGGATGCTCACTAATGAGCTTCAGGTGAAGGTTTGGATTTATAACTCAACAGGCATAGGTACATCAACAAGTCAGAGTTAAAGCAGCCCCTTAGCCATAAATCATCTCTCCGGGTGTAACTGGTTTTGTCTTTTTTGTCTTTTATGCCTTTTTGAAAACAGTGCTCTTTGTGGTAAAGAACTGCTGTTAGTCGGGAGCACGGCTCCAGACCCTGAACGGAGAGACGTAGATTGTTCCGCTCAGACGCTGTTCTCTATAATGGGGCATTAGAAACGTTGAGCATGGAAAGCAATGGATGACTCATCCTTTCCAACCCCCGTCCCCCTTTCCTCCGGTTGGAGTCTGGGCACTCCGGGGCACTGAAACTACTGAGCGTAAGCACTTTCTCGGGGGAAACTGAATTGTTGTCTGTTTCACTCCAGAAAAACTCATTTTAGTCCGTTCTATTTTTACTTTATGAGGTGATAAAATGTGAAGGGGGTAGATTGGAAAAGACTGTTTGCAGGAAAGACACATACTGTAACCCTTCTCGTTGGGCAGTATGTTTAGATGTGTAATTTATCAGCTCAGAGTACAAGCAGGGCCTTAGCCATGAGGATTTCTAGTTGCCCATTTATGGTTCACCCTGATGTGGGAGAATGTTGTTCTGATTAAAGCATCAATCCTGCGGTGTGAGTCACAGCAGATGAAAGTACAGTGACAGAGGACTGCAAAAGCAGGCTACAGATGTCCTGAGGAACGTGGATGTGCTTTTGGTTAATGAATAAACTCTCGTTGTTCCCTCTATGGTAAACAAATTGGTAAACGCTAAGAAGTGATAGACACAGGTTCACACAAGGAACATGTCAATCACCATGACCTGAGTTTACCCAGATACCACTAAGAGGGCTGCCGATTGGCTGCCTGCGTTAGTCCCTATGAAGCCTGGTGATGGACTGGCACTCAGTGTACACAGTTTGTCTGGCCCTTTGCGTGTGCGCAGTCTGCTGATTAGTCGACCGTTGAGTTGAGAGGGAGCAGTGCCCTGTGATTATGTCCGTCTGCTCCTGCTTCAGGCCACAGCCACACTGAGATCAGCACTTACCCTCAACCAAACCATGATTGATGAGTGACGTTCTAAACTCTCCCATTCACTCCCCCCGTCAGACCCTGTCATTGTCTCTTGTCACTCTCTCCTTGCTCGCCCACCTCTGCCTTTTCATACTTGTCTCTCTCTCTGTCTCTCTCTCTCCTTCTCTGTGTCACACTGTAAGGGGAGACCAATTGTCCGGCATACTTGCAATAGCAGTAAAGCTCGAAAATCATTGCTGTCAAGATGCTCCAATCATCTCTAAAAGATTGCATGAGGGCTTTGCAGAGGATTCTTTCAGATCCCATGAGATCCCATGTGCCCATTCCAGATCCCATTAGTACCATATTTGATTATAAAAGGACCTAAAACAGCCTCTCAAGGACATCATGTATTTATTAGAGTACATCTTTACATTCATTTTAGGGATGATTCTTATATTGGACTTCTTCCTGACACCAATTTTCCTCTCAAAGTAATTTAACATTTACTCTATCACCCTTTTAGCAAAACATGATACATGCAGTTTTGTGGCCAATTATACTGGATAATCAGTTAATTGGGTACAGTTGTTCCTTTCTAGGCATGCTGACCAGTTTTTCTTTTTTTATGTGTTGGTTAGTACTAATGTTTGATGCCTATTATGCAGCTATGGATCAGTTGGCAGTTTGGACGTATTTCTCTGTGGCTTAGTGTACTCCCTGGGAATGGTCTATGGGTCATGGAGTTCGCTGGTGATGATATAGTATTCCTCTTGTCAGACTAAAAATGGAGGCATTGTACTCCGTTGTCCTCAGTATTTGAAAGAACGCAGAGTTTGCTTCCCATCATTCCTGAAAGTATGTAATCCACCTAATTACGCTCAATTGGGCCACAGCAGGGAACGGCCCGATGGTAGAGATTCTTACGGCTGATAGGACCTGGCTGTGTGTAAATCTGTGTTGAAATGTGTTGGGCTTTGCAATAGTTGGAGTAGAGTTTGGGTTCTTGTGGAAGAACAGCTTGCTCCCCTTTTAGAATGGGTCCAGTGGTCTGCTGGCTGGGGGAAATGGATTGTTCTGGAATGTGATCGCTGCCTTGTTTTGTCGTTAATCCTCCAGCAGTCAAGACCTCAGAGCGAGATTTGTCGTGGAGAGAGAGAGAGAGAGAGAGAGAGAGAGAGAGAGAGAGAGAGAGAGAGAGAGAGAGAGAGAGAGAGAGAGAGAGAGAGTGAGAGAGAGGGAGAAAGAGGATGCAAGGGAGCTGAAGGAGCAGACTGTAAAGGAGAAAATGGAGAGATATCCACAGGGGGAACAGAGACGTAAATTGTTATGAATGGGGATCAAATGAGGGAGCAATGACATGAGAAGCTTATGGAGACGAATATATGAAGTGACTAAGATCACCCGAAATAGCGAAGCGTGTAAACTGAAGAGAGGTGAGTCCATACTTGTCTCAGAGAACCCACAGAGGGGCTTAGAGGGAGAATGAAAACCCACCTCGGGGCTCACTGTAAACGGAGTGTTTCCAAGTGCAGCCCTGGAAGCTTGAGTCAGTTTTTCCGTCTTGGTCTGCGGCGGTAGACAGTGATCTATCTGCCTGGCTCTGAGCTTCACTGGGGAGACAATGAAGTAAAGCAGCTGGGCTTCCTCCCCTGCTAAAGCCATAAGATCCCAGCTAAGGCCCGGCGCAGCACAGCCCGGGCCGAAAGCGCTTCTCCCCCTGGATCAACTCCTGGCACCTTGTTGGTGTGTGTGTGTTCAAGTGTGTACGAATGTACGTTTGTGTTCCTCCGATTGAGGTGTGTGAACAACAGCTGCTGTAGGCTTCATCCCAGTTGTTAAACAAAAAATGAGTCCAGACAATTGCACTCAGGTGACTGTGAATGTGAATGTACTGTATACGTGCATTTGCGTATGGACATTATATTATGTTTTTGTTTGGGTGTGTATCCAGTAATAGACAGGTGGTGGTCTTCTGCTAGGTGCTGGAGAGTGTGTGTGTGAGAGAGAGAGAGAGAGAGAGAGAGAGAGAGAGAGAGAGAGAGAGAGAGAGAGAGAGAGAGAGAGAGAGAGAGAGAGAGAGAGAGAGAGAGAGAGAGAGAGAGAGAGAGAGAGAGAGAGAGAGAGAGAGAGAGAGAGGAGAGAGAGAGAGAGAGAGAGAGAGAGAGAGAGAGAGAGAGAGAGAGAGAGAGAGAGAGAGAGAGAGAGAGAGAGAGAGAGAGAGAGAGAGAGAGACAGAGACAGTGTGTGTGTGCGTGTCCATCCTCTGTATTCTTTATCTTGTCTGGTGTTTCCTGTTATTTCCTGGCCGGTGGCCAGAGTTTTCCCTCCATGGAATCTATGTGTCTATGTGGGCCTTGTCTGGTGACGGCCATCAGAATGGGCTGGTCAAGAGCAGGGGAACCAGGCCATCAGATACGTGAACAAGCAGCCCTCCTATACGCCCTGCCTGTCCTCTCTGCTGCTGCCCTGCTCTCCCCTTACACCTCCCATTGGTCTGGGTCACTGGGTTCCTCACCATTTCTGGTGTTTCGAAAGCTGCTGGTATTGGTTTTATTTACTTTAAACTATTTGTTTAATTAAAATGTAAATTGTTTGTAGAGCTCCTTTGGTTGTGGTGTTTGTTTGATTTGAATTTGTGTGTGTGTGCTTTGTTTGTTTGTGTGAATCAGTTAGTAGGAATCAGATTGCCTCTGCATTTAATCTTCCACAACTCAGGACTTTTATTTTCAGACAGGCTGACAGACATTCACCCACAGCACACATGCACACACTTGCGCGCACACACACACACACACACACACACACACACACACACACACACACACACACAGTAATGGAACACAGTAGGAGAGTCCTAATGAGTGGATGTGGTTCATCTGGAAAGGGGCGTAGAGACCTGTTTGCCAGTAAATCAGACTGACTGCTGTGTGTTTGTGTGTGTGTGTGTGTATGTGTGTGTGTGTGTGTGTACTTCATTATATAACAGATAAATAGGCCTCTCTACATTATTTTTGACCAGTAGTATAACTAAAGATGTCTTAGGTTAAATAACATGAATTAAGTTTGCTTTCAAGACAAGCAGATCCAACAACTTCAGGTGACATGACTTGGATAAATAAGTGTGTTTTAAGTAAGGGTGTGCGTGCGTGTGTGTGTGTGTGTGGGGGGGGGGGTCTGTGTTTTTGTTTTCTCTACCTTTTATCTAGACAAAAGCTGATCTGATGCTCAACTTTGCCCAGCCTACAGTACTCTCCCACTGGGCCTATGTTGGCTAACAAAGTGGGGCAAAGACACCCACACAAACACACATGCTCACTCAGAATAGAAGCTATTTAGGAAGGGGAAGTTTTCTGAGTCTACAGTCTTGTTTTTTCCTTGCCCAGCTTCCTTGGGACACAAGGTCCACTCCACGGCTGCTAATTGCTTTTTGTCCTCAGCGCGAGGTCAAGCATGAGCCTGGAGAATCAGACCCTGCTTCAGCAGGAGGAGGAGGAGGAGGAGGAGGATGGGGATTGGTGGGGATAGCAAAAGAGGGAAGAATGTTAATCTCCCCCGTCCCCTGCCCTCCACCCTGTGAAAAGCTCCCTCAATTCAGTGGTCCAGCTCCCCTGTATGGAGTGAGACGATTCAGTTATGAGTCACTGAGTGGCTGCTGTGTGCTGAGGAGGGGGAGGCCGGTGGAACTCAGAGGGATCGGCCACTGTCCTGGCAGAAGGCCGAGAACGGCATTATGAACGTGGCACTCAAGCTTCTGTTCAGCGAGCGAGACGCAAAAAGGAAAGAGAGCGAGGACAGAGTGGTTTCATAACCACATCAAGCCTCTCCCTTTGTAAGCTGCTCTGCACGGTAGTGTGGAAAAACCTCATGTTTTAATTTTTATATTTTTTCTCGTACAGGATTGTTTAACTTTACGAGTTCATTATCCCTCACAGATTTTTCACCTCCCGAATCAGCCTTAGTCTGGAAAACAGGCCCATAAAACGGTCTTTTTTTTTTTCATTCTCTCACTAGAAACTTTCAGCGAAAAGAAACATCATCATGACGGTAGGCCCGTTTTGCTGCACCACCTGTGTGTTCACTACCGGGAAATAGACTGACCCTTTGTGATGAGGGGACTGCTTCACCCAGTGTTGCCCTATGAAATAAGTGAAGCCAGCAAATAGTGCAACACACTTTAGTACAATTTTTCTAGTGAACTCCACATACGGCAACATACAACCATCGCAAAGACAATATTAACAACATGCATTTGTAACAGGAAAAGGCCATTGTCATGTCTGCTCTGTCCATTCCATCATGTTCTTTCCCTGGGAGTCCTGTTGTAAGAGTTTGTTAGACTGCTGGCATCTTGGCGGCCATCTTGGGGCTAGACGGGGCGTGGCCATAATGAGAGACCGAGGGAGTTAGTAAGAAGTGGTACCCAGGCAGAGACGCAAAACACTGCCAGGTCTGGCTTCGCCCTATTACCCCAAGGACCTTGTAGGGGCAACAAGAGAGGGAGATGGAGGCATGCGGTTTGTGTGTGCGTGTAACAAAAACAAAGAGGGAGAGAAGGAGCGAAATGGAGTCGGCACATCCACAAGAAAGCATAGTATTCGTAAACCCCTCTCTCAATTCATTTCCGAAAAGGGCTGAGGCAGGATGATTAAGAAATGGCTAATGCACACAGTTATTTTAGGCCAGGTAGCTACAAACAGTTAGCGCCCTGGCTCACCCACCACTAGGAGGTGGGGGTTGTGGTTGCCCTCTGTTTGCTGAGGGAAAGGCTCCGGGGATATTTATAGTCGGGGTCCGTCCTCCGCCAGAGGCGTTCAGCTCTCCAGGGAGCTGCCGTGCTAAGTAGGCAAACACCTCAGCTTCATGAAGTGGGATTGAGAGCCATACCTGTGGCTTAGGATGTGGTCACCACTTCCTCTCCGGGGGTCGGTCGCCGGTGAGAAAACAGTTCCCCTGTGCACGCGTTGGTGGGAAAGGTCGTTTTAAGTCACCCGTCGAGTTGGAAAGAAGAAGAAAAACAATGCAGGATAGAGTAACCTCTTAAAAGCAAAAGAGTGCACATAAAGAACGAAGGCTCCTTCTCCCTCTTACCTATTCACGAGAAGCAACTGTTATTTTGTCACGCTACAAGTCGCAAGAAAATCTGCCCAAAGATGCTTGGTTATTTTAACCTCCATCACGTCCTGCTGCAAGCGCTTTCTCTTTTAGCCATCTGTAGGCGAACGCCGCTGTGTTTTTGTGTGTTGAACGCTCGTCTGGTGGCAGGGTCTCTTCAGGTATATTTAATGGGCCCATTGTGCTCCCTGGCCGCTGATATGTTATGTTATCCCCTCTTCCCTTTTCATTCCCCTGCTGCCCTGGAGCTGTTAATTGGCCCTCTCCCCCTCCATGGCCCCTGGTCGACCCATTGGCCCTCTCCCCCTCCATGGCCCCTGGTCGACCCATTGGCAAAGGGTTCCGGGGGTTAGTCAAGGCCCAGCGCGGGCAGACGCTCACACCAAAGGGGGTTGGGGACACTCCGGTTTCTTTCTACACGACAACTTCCAGCGTCGAATTTAAGGCTCATCGAAATGTATCATGTGAAAGTGAAAACATATGGGGCGGGGGGGGGGTCATGGCGCTCATGGATGTATTGAGGGGGGAAAAGAGAGATTTTCAAAGGATATCTTGATGACAAGCGTTTCCTTTTCTCCTCCAAAAAAAAGTTTTTTGTAGGATTAGGTTGTGTCAGTGCGGATTAGCAAAAGCAACACTACTCTGCTGCAGGGGTCATGACACGGTTAGCATCGACTGGATGCTCTTCACCATACTTCCTTGTTTTCTTCCCTGGCCCTTCCAAGCACCGCCTAACTCACTCACAAACTCACTATACATCATTTAAATCGGATGTGACAACCTTACTGTGGCATTTCTGCTACATTACTGGGCAGGAAAGCGTTTATTGTTTCCTGACATTGAGTTTGTCATCTGTTGTAGCTGCTTTATAACTTGGCTTTATAACTTTATAACGGTTTGTTTTGGCTGTTGATTGAAAATTATAACTATTTTGCCAAGTGTTTTTAGTAGCTCTTCTTATTCTGTGTTCCCAGGTGAAAGAGAGACACCAGTCCTCTCTAACCAATCTAGTGATAGTCAAAAGGTCACTGTAATAGGATCTGTTCTCCTTCTAAAGAGATTCCTTTATTATATATTTTTTATGTATTTGTTTATAACCGGTTGTCTGTCATACATACCACTGAAATAGGGAAACTTTGAGGTAGTTATAAGTAAGGCATGGCTAAAGACTTGGACTACCGTCACCTCCAGCAGAGGGACGGGACCTAGGTCATACCCACGTATGGATATGGCTGGTAAACCCTGGAATGGCAGCGAGACTGCGTGGTTGGTTGAGAGTTAGACAGGGGAGGATACGGCTGGGGAGCAAAATAACAGTTTACCAACCAACCACTAATTACTGGAGCTTGGTCGAACTTGACCGTAACTTCCCTCTGACAAAGTCTATACTGACCAGAGGGATTTGGGGTGTTTAACCTAACCACTCGTTACCATCAGACCTCAATGGTTTTTGTTTACACTATAGGGTGGTCAGTGGGTTGAGTGTAATTAGGTGACTCGTTGAACAGATAGGATATTAGATTAAAGGCTTTGCATGTGAGGTTGTCTGTAGGTTTAGTTTTTACGACAGTGGATCCACATAGTTTTTTGTGAATTCATGAATATTGGTTGAGATAATCTTTACTTTTTTTCCGGTGTTACGTAAAAAATGGTTTCTGGGAAAACATGAGACGAAATGTCCGTTTGTTTGATGTGTGTTTGTCTTTGGTTTGTATATGTGTTCTGTACACCGTAAACATTAGTCTGAAATACTGTATACAAGTCCTCTTTGCCATAACTTTGATGTCCTGACCAGTGACCATTGACCAGAGTCCATCAACATTCTTCTTCTGTTGTGGCTTTCTTCTTTGACGACCAGTCCTCCAGTATCCCACGGGTCTCTTGGCTGTGGGTTCTCCAGGGTGACTCTTGGATGGTTTTGGTGTGAGGGCAGTATACACTGTGGTGGTGCTGTAGATTGCTGGGATGGCTTTCACAGTGGGACAGGCTGCACTGTAGCCTTCACTGAGGGAAGGAGGGGTGCCCTCTGCACCTTAAAGTCTTACTTTCTTATCCTCTACTTTCATGTCAAATCTATTATACATACACATTACATATAATATGAATATCCATTATACCATTTACAGCTATAGTTTCTTCTATGGTGGTATAAAATGTCATAAAAGTCATACATCTACAGGGTAATATTATATTGCACATCATTTTGATGTTTTGAAAATGTAATGACACCATTGCATAGACTTCTTTGACAAGTTGACACCACAAGTGTCTGTCAGACTGCTAATTGGTAGGCTTCTGTGCCAGTGGGTGTCTTCCTGAACACCACCACAAAGTGAGCCGTGTGCCTCGCAAGCTCTTCCCTCGAAGCAATATGGCACCGTCCTGTTCTTATCAGCCCCATTTGCAGCCGAGGGATGGGTGAGAGTCGGTTGGCCTAACGTCAGTTCATTTGGTAGAGCCAGGTGCGTCAGGCCCCGAGCCCCTTCTAGCGATAGCAGGACCATTGGTTCCTTTGCCCTGCTTTGGATCCCAATTATGTAGTTAGGGTTGGGATAATAACTGGCTTCCGAAGGCAGGAAGAGAAGGCCAACTGTAGAGAGAGAGAGAGAACGACGAAGGGAAGGAGAGAGAGAGGGAGGCATGCTAAAGAAGGAGAGAGGAAGAGGAGAGTGAAGGGACTCGACTAGGGAATCACCACATAGTTAGCATTCTTTTATCTGCCTCCATTCCCCTCTGAATGACCGCCCCCCCTGCAATCCTTCAAACACATGGAATAGGAAAGTCTTTTTGAGCATTTATGCATTTTCCTGTTTCTGCAAGTTATTTTGTGGCTCAGTTATTGTCGGTCAGGTTTCTTTGTTGAATGTTTGTGTGGCCGTACTGGTGTAGTGAATTAACATAAACAGCACAGGGATACATGCTACAGATTATGGCAGCATGACAAAGGATCTGTCAATACCTAACAGTGCATTTCTCTTGAGGAAGGACGCAGCGCTAAAGTCTTGTGTTGAGGAGGACATTTTTCCTCCCGACCCCCCCACCTGCTAGGGATGGACTCATGCAGCTGAAGTGCTGTGTGGATCTGAGAACCCTGTGCAGGAAAGACTAAACTCCATGTGAGCGCATGTGTAATGATGTCCAGCTGGAGGAAGGAGAGGGGGAACTCACTGTCTCTCCTCCGCCCCTCTAGGCTCTATCCCACCCCACCCCCACCCAGCCCTTTCCCTCTCACATGGATGGGGCTATTGAAAAGGGCTCGTTAAGTGTGTGTGGTCCGAGTAGCCAGACACCCGATCTGCTTTACCAGTGTGTGTGTGTGTGTGTGTGTGTGTGTGTGTGCGTGTGCGTGTGCGTGTGCGTGTGCGTGTGTGTGTGTGAACGAGTCAAAAGGGCACCTTTTTTTTGTCCAACATGCGGTGATGCTGCAGCACACAAACATGCAAAGTGAATCTTTGTGGGATGTTTGCTTTCGCCTTTTGTTTTCTAGCTAAAGGGCCGGGCCATAAAGACCTTTTGTGGTTTCTCACTGTTGACCATATACAGTGTCCCACCCCTCCTTGGACTGGCGTATTCCGCTGGGCCTGTAGATTCGTATCCATGACCTCTTCAGGGCAGGGCTGGAGGCTAGAGTGTGCCGCTAGTGCATCTGGCAGTTAAAAAACAGCTGTTTGTTTGGCGGTTGCCTCTGGGTGGTTTTGGCCCGCGGGGTGCGGTCGCTGGGTCAAACCCCACGTCACACCCTGCCCTGACCCATTACGGTGGCCTGCCCCCAAAAACCCCAAAGGCCTGTCCTGAGAGGGTGCTAATTGTATGTCTGTGGCCAGAGGGAGGCAGCTGGTGCTGGGCTGGATGAGCACACGGGCAGACTAGGGTAACAACGGTACTGTACGACTCTAATGGTCCTAGTGAGTTCTCAGAAAGCTGTGTTAGTATCAGTAACGCCAGAATATGTCTTATGAATATTATGAACGCTGTTGGTGAAGAGCGGCCCTGACAAAGTACATAGGTGGACACTCAGGGTTGTCAGGGTGCTGGAATGAATGCCTTTCTGGTGGTCACATGTTAAAGGTAAACGGTTGTGCTTTAAAGACTGTTGCGCAGAGGGTTCTGTGGAGCTATCGAAAGCACCACTCCCTGCAGTACATTTTGCTGAAATAAATGCTTTGGATAATAACTGCCATTACTAAAATGTGTAATTAAGCTGGACAAACCTGAAATATCTCTCCCCCTCCTTTGTCTCCTCTTCAGCGGAGCCAGCCGACCTCTTGAAGATTTTAGATTTCCACAGTTTACCTGAAGGCGTCACAAAAACGACGGGTTTGTGTTCGCATAGAAAGTCAACAAACGGACCCGATGTGGCCTACAGAGTCTCCAAGGACGCCCAACTCAGCGCCCCCACCAAACAGCTGTACCCTGGTGAGTACCTCTCAAACGGCTCTTTTCACCTCCCCCTCCCCCATGTTTTTCTGCTTTATGACGTGCTCCTGCAGTTGTAATGGCATGTTGAAGATACTCCCTAAACTCAGCCTTTTGGGGTTGTTTTGTTTGGGGTCTACCTTGGAACGTTGACCTCTTCTGAACTCTTCAACCTTATTGGTAGTGGTAGGTTTAAATGGTAGTTCTAAGTAGATGTGTGGTTTGGACTCTGACCTCCAAAGCCCACCTGTTGGGCTCCTCCCCCTTAAGGTAACTTATTTTATTGGTCATGACATCATAATTACTCTCACCTGGACCACCGACCAATGTTTGTGGGCTGGCCCAATCAGCTGTCTCACCATTATTTTAACCCCACCCCCTTAGCTGTCTTTTAGATTCACCTGTGTCCACACACACATTTTAAGGCAGAGACCAAAACCCCACATTACTGGACCCACATGAGCACATACACAATATATGCTCTAGAATTCTTCTCACGTCTGTCCCAGCTAGTTACATCTTTGTTCAATCATTATCGAGCTAGCTCTGTTGCTAATTCCGACACGGTGAGAAAAAAAGAAGAGAAGAAAAGAAAAAGGGAGTCAGAGAGGGATACTCATTCTGCCGTTCTGGAATTCTCACCCACACATTCCGCGGGACTTGTGGTCCAGTAAGATTCGTGTACAAGCATGGGAAGAGAAGGAGGATAAAGAAGGAGAGGGACAGTAAAACAGGAGGATGAACCAGCTCTCTTCATTGCCTCTCTCTCTTTCAAAGCCTGACCTTTCTATTTTCCTTCCTTTTCCTTCGTCTCCTGCTTCTCATCTCTCTTCACCCCTCCATCCTTTATTTTCTCTGCGTTATTCTTAACTGGTGAATGAGGTTTCTTGGCCTTTGTGTCTCTTTAAGGCGTTGTCAGGGGAACATGCTAAGCCCTTTTTTACAGCATGCTGCGCAGAGCCATATTTATTTATTCACAGTGCAAGGGAGCAGAGCCATTACACTGTGACCCAGACAGTCCATTTCCCGGGAATGTGTTCGTGGACAACCCCAGGAGTCCAAGTCAAGGAGAACGTTGGGGGGAATTGATGAGGGAGATGTATTTATTGGAAGACAAGAGAATCCTTCCATAGAAAGTAGTGGAAGAATGTGAGGGGGAGAATAGTAAAGAGACAAAAAACAAAACAAAAAAAAAAAACGATCTTTTCTTAGATTAACAGAGTATACAGTTCTGGTTCACAGCCAAGTGCAGGTCCAATCCCAACATTTCCCTCGTCAGCTCCTAGGGCTTGGTGGCCATTTGATCCTCATCAAGTCTCTGTTGAGGGCTTAAGGCCTGTCAGCCAGAAGACTGATGCACGTTTCATGTCGTCCCATGCACCACCAACAAATACCAGACCTGTTGACTTTGAACTCACAGAGTTGTCAACAGAGTTTCAGGCTTTACTACATTCTGCACCAACATGAAGACTCTTCTGGACTACGCCAAACAACAAATTGCTAGGGGACACTTTTGCGGACGGTCCCCAGCCCTTAGACATAAATAGTCTTCGCCCAGCTGGCGCTTTGGAGTGGTTAAGTACCAGTATTTGGCTGTCCAGGCGTCCCCATAAACTAGCTCTGTTCTCTCACACTTAACATCATGAAAGTGTACAGCTAATATCTTCCAGAAGGCAGCTGGTGACATCATTCTCTCCGCTTCTTGCTACTGAGTTATGGTTTTGGCCCGGAGCCTGGGAACAGAATATACCTTTCCTGTCAGCGTAACTGCCTCGTCTTCACATGTCCATCATGCCCAAGCACGAACACACTCAAACACATAAACACAATCCGTTTGCCGTGGTTCTGATCGTGCTTGCCGCTCTCAATGGAAACAAATTCTCTTTCTAACCCAGTGCTGCATAGCAGCCATTTTAATGACGATGAGCGTTGGAAAAGAACAAGCGTAGACATGCTATCATTAGGCAAACGTGGAAGAGATGATTCATATTGAAGTGTGGAGGGACGGGAACAGAGGGTTTCTGTAGTGGCTCTTCTTCCTCACGGTGGTTGCAGGAGTTAGAAGGTTGGAAAATTCCCATGCACAAAAAGTCTATCCTGCTGATTTAAACAGTGTGTACACTAAACCCAGACAGGCAGACAGACCAACAGATTAAAATAGAAATGAATGTTTTATCACCAGAGAATAGCTAACCTGGTACTGGGTTGTTTTATTTCATGAGGGATTGGCTATTCTAGCTGGATGACCACTTTTACTTTATTCCAACTGCCTCCCTTCATCTTTTTAGATCGAGAGAACCCACACATCAATTGTCAACAGAAAGTCATCATCCTACCTCCTTAACATGGATGACATGTTCATTGTATGTCATCTTTCAGTCAAACTAATTTGACTGACACACTCAGGCCCTTAGGCACACACAGGCCATTCTTTCTTCACTGCAGCTCTATGTAATGCATGTGGAATGCTCCTTGTCTCATTCTGAAGAAGGCTCTTGGTCACAGCGATGAGAGGTTGACCAATTATCCCCACTAGACTTTAACCCACCTACCTGGACTCCACCTGGATGCCCCTTGATGGACAGCCAAATGACCAGTCCCATAAGAGCTGTAAAGTGTGATTGAACGTGAATGGACACAGATCAGAGCGTGGGGAGCATAGGGGAGAGGTTTGCCAGCCCACCGAGCTGGGGACACGTTGGCAAACCAGTCCCTCTTCCCCTTGTTAACCAGTAAAGAACACAACATTAACTCTAATAGTTCAACCACACACCTAGCCAAGGGAAAACTGAACGGTATCTCTTTTAGCTATGTAATGTTCTAACGATTATGTTGAACTAATCCTTCACTGATAGGCTGCTAATGCAGGGAGAAGGATAGCTTAAGTGGCGGAACAGTGGCCTCGTCAGGAAATCAAGATGAAACCGTTTGGGCTGAATGCCAAGTGTCACTTCTGGAGGAAACCAGGCACCACTCATCACCTGGCCAATACCATCCCTACGGTGAAGCATGGTGGTGGCAGCATCATGCTGTGGGGAGGATTTTCAGCTGCAGGAACTGGGAGAGGATCGAGGGAAAGATGAACAGAGCAGAGAGACGCTTGACGAAAACCTGCTCCAGAGCGCTCTTGGCCTCAGACTGGGGATAAGGTTGACCTTCCAACAGGACAACGACCCTAAGCACACAGCCAAAACAACGTAGGAGTGGCATCAGGACAAGTCTTTGAATGTCCTTGAGTGGCCCAAACAGAGGGCGGACTTCAACCCGATCCAACATCTCTGGAGAGACCCGAAAATAGCTCTGGAGCAATGCTTCCCACCCAACCTGACAGTGATTTAGAGGATCTGCAGAAAATGATGGGAGACATTTCCCAAATACAGGTATGCCAAGCCTGTAGCATCATGCCAAAGAAGACTCAAGGCCATAATCACTGCAAAAGCTGCCTCAACAAAGTATTGAGTAAAGGGGATGGATATTTATGTACATGTGATAATCTGTTTTCGTTTTGTCATTATGGGATAGTGCGTGTCGATTGAGAAGAGAAAAATATATTTTGTCCATTTTAGAATAAGGCTGTAACGCAACACATTTTGAAGGAGTCTAAATACTTTCTGAATGCACTTTAGATTGGCAGATCTTGTACTCTTTATTCCTCTTTTCCACACACCCTCCCTGTTTCTCTCTCACCCACACCAGCTAACATGTTGAAGCACCCCTTCCAGATATATACTGCTTCTTCCTCTTTACTAGATGAAGCTGCCCTCTCCTGCCTCGCTAGTCAGGTTGTTACAATGGAACAAGTCTTCTCAGGCCATCTCTATCTTCAGTGGTCAGAGGTCATCGTCAGCCATAGAAAAGTAGAAATCAACGGCCAAGTAGTTCCCAACTCAGGCATATTCTAGTGAGAACTACCAAAGCCACAGCAGCATCAGAGTGGAGCAAATACATCTGACCTCTTAATGCATTTGGTTTATAATGACATTTTCATAATTTTGTAATCTCCCCCCAAAAATATACTGAAGCCCAAAATATATTTTCATACTTTGGATTGTTAAATGTTTTTGAGCTGCTTATTTACAAACGATGTATGCTTTTTTTTTAGCTTGACACCAGTCCTACTCTGATCCATTCTTACTGAGTGCTCATAGGGTCCCTTTTCCCCCGGAACTAACCCTTGACCCCAGCCCTCTGAGGCAGTGCTGACTCATTGTCTGGTCAGAGGAGACGGAGGCTCAACAGGGCTGGAAAGGGGGACAGACAACCCCCAGCCCCCCACCCCACTGCCCCAAACTGAGTTCAGTGTTATAATTAACCATGCTCATACCACACCAGCAGGGTTTGTCTAGCTCTGACGTGTTCAAATAACAACACTTGGTCTTACCTTTCAAATTCCAAAATATTGTTGTCACACACACACACACACACGCAGTTTCCTTATTGTAACTCGTATCATTTCGATAATAAGCATTCAGCTGTGTCTTTATCCCGTCCCCTACCCAGAGCCAAAGGGTTGTCTGAGGACTCTACACCATATACACCACCAAGGGCACTCCTCTCTCCCTCTCTGTCCCTTCCTCTCTCCCCCTCTTTCTTTCTATCTCTCATCTCCCCAGTGATCTGCCGCCCCAGAGCTCCTCAGGCATCTGTCAGTCAACAACAGGTCTCTCTCCCTCTCTCTCTCTCTCTCAGGCAGGACCAGGCCTGAATTCCTCCGGGAGATTATGGTATCTAGCCCAATGATGAACAGAGAGAGGCCTTAAGATGACCAGAAAGACAGTCAAACAGATAGATAGATAGACAGTCAGATAGCTGGGCTGACAGGAGAACGGAAAATGATTATTGTTGAGGAAGTCAGGGAAAGGAGAGAAAAGTCTGCTATTGCAGGTACTAATGAGAAAACCAGACTTTCCTTCACTGTCTGGGGCTTCCCCTTCCCTCTCTGCCTGCATCCCTCCCTCCCTCTCCTCCAGTATCTGTCTGTCTCACTCTCTATGTGTCTGAGGCTCCAGACCTCCCTCTCCTCCAGTATCTGTCTCTCTCTCTCTCTCTCTCTCTCTCTCTCTCTCGGTGTGTCTGAGGCTCCAGACCTCCCTCTCCTCCAGCATCTGTCTGTCTCTCTCTCTATGTGTCTGAGGCTCCAGACCTCCCTCTCCTCCAGTATCTGTCTGTCTCTCTCTCGGTGTCTGAGGCTCCAGATCTCCCTGCTGATCTACCATCGTCTTAACCTCCTAGCTCTGTGATTGGCCACGCAGCCATTTAGACCTTCTAATTTAGAGTTCCCGCGAGACGCGGCCTGTGTCTTATCATTTGGGAAGGAGGGAGGATGGAGGTAGTGGAGGATTGTGAAGTGTTACAACACCTATGCTCTTTTCCCGTATGGACTCCTGGAAAGTTCTCCTCTTTCCATGCAGTAAGCAGGAAGGCTATTTGGAGGGAGTTTGCTTCTTTAAAACCCCTAAAGTGAACAAACAAAAGGAAGTTAGTCGGTAGATAGTGTCGTCCCTTTGAGCCGTGGCAGGGCTACGGACAGATGAAAGGAACTGCCTAACTGTCATTCTACTCACCTTTAGTCTCACCATGTAAAGCCCCATCGTCTTTCAGAAAGGCCCTCTTTAGGGGCTGAGAATGTCCCACAAGGCTCTGCTCTCGGGCATCTGTCTTGCAGATGTGCCTTGGCCTTGACAAAATGGAGGGGAGCATTGATGTGTGTACCGAGTAATGTGCATATGGGGGCAGAAAGCCAGAAAAAGCCTCTATAGACTCTTATAGTTCTTTCTTTTTCTCTTGTGTTTGGCACCTTTTTCGTTTGACTGCATGTGTCCCTTATCCTAGGGAGGAATCTATCATTTAACCTGTAGTTTCTCACGCTATCTATCCTCCAAGTTAACTCTCTTTTCTTCTGATTGTGGTTATTTTCATGTGTATGTTCTCATTGTCTGCTATAAAGTACAACTCTGAGATGGAATGAGAGAATCGTTGGAGTGGTGGGGTTTGTGGGGGAGGGGTGGAGAGGAAGGATACCAGAGCATAGCGTTTGGAGGAAAGTTCTAAAGGGTCGCCAAGGGATCTGAATCCCATGCTTTTCTCATTACCCTGTTCTTCCTGCATTGCCCTGGAAACACTCCTGTGTTCCCCCATTTCCTCTCATGCATCCCTCCTCACTGCTCTTCTTTTGCCTCCACAAAGCTCTTTCCTGCTCAGTTCTGGCCAGAGGTGTTGATTTGGAGAGAGCTTTCGGTTTCCTGCCTGATATTCCTGTCTCCCATTGCCGTCGTTTATCATTGCTCTTTCTCTCTTTTGCTGTCTGTTACTCCATCTCGTGCCAGCTTCCTGAGTATGACATCCTTCTCTAAAGATTCCATCATGTTCTACCAAATCAATTGTGTTTTACGTGACAGGGGATTCAAACAACCACATTATAGCCTAACCCCGAGTCTTCCCCTCAATCCTTTCCTCTGCCCCCCTTTCTACCCCCTCCCTCCCCTCTCAGCCGAAGTCTTTCCAGAGGACTTCTCCATCCTGGCCACGGTGAAGCCCAAGAAGGGCAGCCAGTCCTTCCTGATGTCGGTGTACAACGAGCAGGGCATCCAGCAGCTGGGCATGGAGGTGGGCCGCTCGCCCGTCTTCCTGTACGAGGACCACACAGGGAAGCCCAGCCCGGAAGACTACCCCCTGTTCAGGGGCATCAACCTGGCTGACGGGAAGTACGTTCACCTCCATGCTGTATATCATCCAGATTGGGAAGGGTTTATTATGCTGAGTGTACAAGAAAATATATAACCAACAACTCAAAGGTTACTTAGGACGACCAATGACTGTATTATACATAGATTATACTGTATCATAAGTTATTATAGTTCTTAGATATCACATCAGCTAGAAATGTTGAAAGGCATCACTTAACCTGGCCCTCAGACAGACAGTATCCAATCAACTGCAAAAGATGAGGAATTAAACTGTATCAGACAGGGACATATTGTTTTCCCTCTCCTGGTCCCTCTAATCAGAGCGCAGGTGTTGCTGTGTTGCTCTGTAATGAGGCGGGTGCACACACCACCAGCGGCTTAAGTCTGTTGTCACGGCAGCAGCACCTGAGCCAGGTGGGCTGTCAAGGAGCTCATTAACTGCTGAGCCATGTTATGAGCCCCTTCCTTTTTCTGACCAGCTGCTTTTATTGACCCGTTGAAACCTTTCTGATTAATTTAGGTTCTTGGTCTCAATCTCTGGTAAAATGTTGCCCTACAGTGTTTGCCATCAATAATAATAATATCAAAATTGATATTTCTGTCTTCTTAATAATGCATCATTTCAGTAGTTCTTTAAGCAGTTCTCTTAGCAGAACAGAAACAGAATGGAATAGTTACGTTCCAGAACAGAACAGACAAGATGAGAACAGGTGACCTAAGTAAGGAGCCTGAACAACAGGTGTAACCCAGTATGTGTGTGAGCTAACCCTGGCGCCCCCCTCCAGGTGGCATCGAGTGGCCATCAGTGTGCACAAGCAGACCATCACCCTCATTCTGGACTGTAAAAAGAAGACCACCCAGAAGCTGCTGCGGAGCCCACACCCCATCATCGACACCAAGGGAATCGTGGTGTTTGGAACCAGAATACTTGATGAGGAAGTCTTTGAGGTAGGCACAAAGGATTGTCTGTATTTTCAGCATGCTTGCTTTAAAAATGAATGTAGAGATTTTAGACCGTATTATCTCTGGCTAAAACTTGATTGGTTACCTGATAATGTTTGGGAACAGTCTCTGAGGACTGTATTGAATACAGCTTTTTGGTGACTTGTCAGTCAAATGGGTGGGCTAGAATAACTCACTCACTGTCTCTCCCTCACTCACTGTCTCTCCCTCTCTTTCTGTCTATCTCTTCACTTGAACACGCTGCCACGTCTTTGTTTACTGTGGGCGGTGCTGGGCACGTGGAGACAGATGGAGAGGACTCGCTCCTAGTCCCTGCCCCTGCCTGAGGCCCCTTCACGTCGCTCAGGGAGCTTTTGTGGCTGGAGGCCAGCTGTCTGAGAGCTCAAAGAGCATTGCACCTCCAGACAGACCTGATAGAAATTTCAATATAAAGCTCTTATCTGTTCTGAAGCGGAGAAAGGAAATAAAGGGGGATGTTTTATCAATCATTGGATAGTTGAATAGTTTTCAATTGACCTAAAACACAGTGTTTGTTTTCGTGGTGGGTGGTTCATATATGCATATAGTCTGTGTCGAATGGATCAAAGTTGCACATTGACTTATTTCAGACAGTTCAAATAGTTGATGTGTACACTTCTGCACGTACTTTTGTAACTTTTTTTTTATCCCTATATGTATCTCTATTGTAGATATCCTCCATTTAGTTTTATCTTACCTTAATTTCATTAATTTATTGAATATATGCCCCCCAATTTATTTATTTTCAATCGGCAAATTATAATATCACAATATCCCTTGGGATCAATACAATAACTTATATATTCTATCCATCCTGAAACTTCCCAACCTTTGCCCTAAACACACACACACACACACACACACACACACACACACACACACACACACACACACACACACACACACACGCAGGGTGAATAAGGTTGTCTTTGTCTCGTCAGATTTGTACGCTGATCCCTATATTTCCATATGGGTGGATTAGGGGTTGAAGCTTTCAGTAATAAGTAATAACAGAGACTGCCGAATGTGAGTTAGGTTAAGCCCGTCGGCTCACCTTTGACCTGCTGGTCTCTGGTTGGGGCAGTGAAACGTGGGTGGGACGTGGCTATATACTGGGCCTCAACTCTTCAGAGAGCTGCGTCTTTTAACTCTTTACTAAAAGGCATTTTGAAAGAGGTGACAGTTGCTTTTTCACAAGCTTTTACTCCACAGAGACTATTCCACATTGGATGCAGTGGCATTATCCAGATTTCATTTTAATTTCTAACCACCTTTAGTCAAGTAAGAAACAGAAGGTAATTCGATAATACTGGCCTCTTGATTACCCTTGGTGTTTGTGTGTGTGTTTGGGTGTGTTTGTTAATGTGCCTGTTTGTATGGCAGCCGTTATTCCCCCCACTGGGATCCTAATGATCAACAGTAAAACTCCTCCAGTTGACATCATCAGTGAGCCTCCTTTATAGTTATTAAGCTGTAATGTGTCTCACACACTTGGCTGTTGTTTCCTGTTGCACACTTGTAAACACACTTGGGAAATGTATACATTCACAATAGGATAGCCGTTACCGTGGGAACAGCCAGCCATTCTGCATTTTTTTCAAAGCTCTTTTTCAAAGCTTTTTGCTACTGCTGAGCGTCCGTCAGTTGAGACAGGACAGACTCAAGCAGTGGAAGAAAATGGAAAATAGGCCACATAGTTTCCAAATGATCCTCCCCACTCTTTTCCTCGTACTGCGTGTTCTCCCCTTTAGTTTAATGTGGTATTGACTTTTGCCAGAGGCTGCAGCTAAAAGGTGGTGGGTGCAGAGAAAACAAAGAAAAAGAGGTCTGATTTCAGTGGCTGGCTGGTCCACTTTATCCAATTGGGTAAGGAGCCTGCATATTTCCAGGTGATGTCTTTAGCGTGAATTAAGCGCGTGGAAGAGGCACCAGGCCATAACATGTCAGCAGAAAGCTGATGGAATGTAAAACAAAATATTAAAGTGGAATTGAAAAGAAACAGAGGAGTTTACTGTGAGCTCAGACATAAAGACTAAGAGGAATTTGAAAGTCAATAAGACTTGCCTAAGATTTTCACTTTAAATTGGTAGATGCTGATATGGGGGAATATATATATATATTTTTTTTAATTTATATATATTTGTGTGTGTGTGTGTGTGTGTGTGTGTGTGTGTGTGTGTGTGTGTGTATGTGTGTGTGTGTGTGTTGGCGGGTGAGGGTAAACATTTAGAAGGATATAAATCAACAGAGGAAGGGAGATGATAAAACATCAAACATACTGTAGGCACAAAGCAGACAGTTGGAGAGAGACAGAGAGAAGAAACCATCTGTGTCCTGACTGCGAGGCTCTCTCCAAAGAAGACAGGGCCTCTGGCACACATCAAATAGTGGAGAAGCAAAGCAGCACTTATGGTTTGTGGTATGGTTTCCAACATAGTTAACGTGGTTGGAATAGGAGCGTGTCTCTTACGTTTAACTCTATGTGTATAATAGGTACATGTCGTGTTAGCATGTAAGTAACTTTTGGTGATTGACAGTAATTATTTAAGAAACACGTTCCATTATTTGGTAATTGTTCAACAGTTGGTTTAAGAGGGCTATGTCACTTTTTACCGTCTGGATCATTTATCACTCTCACAGCTTGCATCATTTCATGATATCTGGTTTAATCATTTAAGTAGTAGCTATTTTGTCACCCTTTCATTTCAGAATTCTTCTCCAATTGTATATGATATGTAGATCCAGTAGATTGAAAGAGTAAAAAAAAAGATACAGATGTTACAGTGTTTCTGGGTGCATTCATGACTGTACGTGTATGTGGCAGTGTGTGTGTGTGTGTGGACCGTGGTCTCCCTGATCTCCAGCGCTGTGGTTTCCCGTGGACCCAGCCAAGAAAAGCCTGAGATAATTTAGTGCTCGTCCCTAGACTGGAAACAACATTAGGTGAAATGACTGGCTGTGGCAGGACGTGAGCAAACACAGACAGGACAGATGTGAGCTGCTCAGCCTCTCTCTGAGCCAGCTCTCCCTCCACGGACAGGGGCCGAAGTGAGGGAGGAGGGTGAGGAGGAGGAGGAGGTCAGGAGGGGGGCATAGAGAAAGAGAGGAGGAGGGAGGGAGAAAAGCAGATATGGGATGGAGAGAGAAGAGAGATAGGAGGGGAAGTGGGTGGAGAGAGGGAGGGGGAGCGGCATAGGAAAAAGAGTAATGGACAGATAGAGTTCTGAAGACAAGAAATGTGAAAGTTTGAGACACAGTGGGAGATGGAGAGAGGGGATGGATATGGTAAAGAGCGGGGGGAGGTGGAGATGGCGAAGATGAGACCCTCTCTGGGTAGCTGTGGCCTCTGGCACATCACCAAACCCCGCTGAGGCAAAGCAGCTGTGGGTGGGAGAAAGTGAGTCGGTGCTGGGCCAGACGGTGGAAAAAGTGAGCTCTCTCTCCGCTGATGTCAGCCCTTTGAAGGGCAGCCAATGTCATATGACATCACCCAGAGGTTTCCATGGCGCCGCTAATAGGTAGTCTCAAGTCGGGGCAGGGGAGAAGAATTAGGAGGAGGATGAGGAGGAAAAGATAGAAGATACAGTACAGCATAGGGATGGAGGGATGTTTGGAGAAAGGAAAGACCATGAGATTGGAGTGGGATTGAACGGTGAGCGGTTCTGTTTCCTCCTCATCATTATTGCGGCCATTGTGTTCAATGTCATAGGCTCTCTCTTTAACATTGGATATATCTGTATCTCTTAAATCAAAGTCAGAAGACGTCGAATCCCTTTCATTTTAAACTTGTAACGACACATTTGCTCTATTTATGACATTCATCACTGAAATAGGGGGTGAAACTTTTATTTGCTTTCCATCGCTGGGTTAACATTTTTTTCCTATTGAGTCTGGCCAGCCATTTTGGCTCTGATTCCTTTCCTCCTAGTGTGAGAGGGGCATGGCTGATGTCACCAGGCCTCTATAGGGCTCCAGGTTTATTGTCACTTTATTAGAAGGCTAGCCGTTGAGTTTCAGCAGAGCTGTCCAAACAGGGGCTCCTCAGTGTTAACGCTGAACACTGTCCAGGTTATGAGTCATAGCCCAGTGTGCCTGCTAGATCGACCCATGAAAGTACCTGAAGTATTGGGAAAACGTTTGGAGCCCTCTCAAAGCGCCCTCTCTTGTGTTGTTGACGGAAGATAAACGGATGCTAAAGGGCGTCTCTCACCACGGCCATTAGAGGGGACCTGAAAGGGTGGCCTCCTCAACCTCAGGAGATGAATGAGCAGCCACAGGCACTGGAGAGAGACATTCAGAATCATAGTAAGGCCACATGCAAAGAGGACATCGATATAAACCGAATTTTTCACTACTTTGATCTTTCAACATGTATTTTAGGTCCATTAAGTTGCTTTTTATATTTTGATGGCTCACTTTGGTCTCTCAGTCGAGCGCCATTAATAAAAACAATGTACACCATGAAGTGGCGACCCCAAAAATGTTTGAGATGGTTGTTCTGTATTAACTCTGTATTGAACTATTCTAGTCTGCATATTGTTGTCATGTGGCCGTAGAACCTTAACATACTTTGCTTTCTGAAAACATTGAGTCCATATATGTTACCTGAGCTGGGCATTGAGGTGCAGGGGCTCAATCCGATAACCCTGTCCAAGATGGAGTTTCCTCCACGGAGGGAGCGTTTCCTTAATTCATGTCAGATGGTGGTGTTTTGGCTCCCTACCCCCTCCGCTCCCTCCTTAATTATCGGAGCAGACTGGGAAGTGTGCGTTCAGCACTTTTCTTCTCCTCCTACGGGCGGTTATGGCCAGACATTCCCGGTACCCTCCTCTGCTAGGTGAGGCACGCCGCCCTGGCCTGCACTCTACTGGGGGGGAACAGGGAACCAGAGCCTGGACAGTGAGCGGGCCGAGGGTGAAGCACAGAGCTGCTAGTCTACTAAAAGTGAGGTGGTAGACTGGACTGTTGCTCTTGGCAGCCGACCTGAGCTCTGGGAAGCAGCCTTCGTCTAGAGGGGAAGGAGTGTGTGTGTGACTACGAGGTGCACTTGATGTCTGTATTGGTTTGATGGCAGCGTGCGTGTGTGTGTGTGATTGTGTGTGTGTGTGTGTGTGGTGTGGGGGGGGGGGGCTAGTGTGTGTGCATGTGGGGGTGTGGGTGGGAGCACTGATTTATGGTCCCTGAGCGGTAAGCTGACCTTTGCAGTGTACTCTTTGGTTTTTGTGGTCAAGTCGGAGAATGCCCAGACGTTGGTTCCTTGACGTGTGTGTGTGTGTGTGTGTGTGTGTGTGTGTGTGCGTGCGCGTGCACGCTGGCTCTGGGGCTCACCGCTCTGGGACGCCTGTGTAAATAAGCTGTGAGAGCCACTCGCTCTGAACACAACTAGGGGTGGACCTCCCAGCGTCCTAACCTCCAGCCCTCCTCTCCTTCCCACTTTGACGAGAAAACAAATCCCGTGCACTCCGACAGAGTTTTTCTCCCCCTGACTGCCGTGTCAGGTGTGTTGAGAGTGAAAACAGAGGGATAAGAGAGCAGTAATGAACTGTGGCATAGCCCTCAGTAGGAGCTCCCCAGAGGTGGACCCCCGTCGTCCCCGTCCCCGTCCCCGTCCTAGGCTCCACCCGTCCCAGGCTCCATCCGTCCTAGGCTCCATCCGTCCTAGGCTCCATCCGTCCCAAGCTCCATCCGTCCCAGGCTCCATCCGTCCTAGGCTCCATCCGTCCCAGGCTCCATCCGCCCCAGGCTCCATCCGTCCCAGGCTCCATCCGCCCCAGGCTCCATCCGTCCTAGGCTCCATCCGCCCCAGGCTCCATCCGTCCTAGGCTCCATCCGTCCTAGGCTCCATCCGCCCCAGGCTCCATCCGTCCTAGGCTCCATCCGTCCTAGGCTCCATCCGTCCCAGGCTCCATCCGTCCCAGGCTCCATCCGTCCTAGGCTCCATCCGCCCCAGGCTCCACCCGCCTGAGGGAGATCAGTGGGACAAAGGGTTAAGCCAGGTCCTAACCAGAACAAGCCTCCCCTGGGGTTTCCATTTACCTATGTGCTTCGAGCGTATGCGTGCGTGTTTTTTGGGGTTTGCACGCATGTGCGAGTGTACTGTGTGGATTTGTGTGTCGGAGAGAAAATGTTCCTGTGGGATACTTGCATTGTCTCTGCAGCTCCCGTGTGAGTGTGTGAATGTGTGAGAGCTAGCACACAAAGAGCTACATAGCATGGGCCATCGTGTTTATTTATTTATTTTTTTTTTTTTCATTTGAAGTAAAAAATGCCAACTTCCCTCTGGTTTTCATTCTCTCCATTTCTAGTTGTGTGATCCGGTCCGGTCCCCAAGCCTTCTGTCTTTGTAATTTAAGAACACAAGGTCAGCCAATATCCCTTCTGCTGAACCATATCACTGAGATCCGGGCACAGGAGCACAGGGTGCCCAGTTTTCCCCTGCTAGACCAGGGTAACATTCAGATGGACGGAGATATGAATTGGCTTCACTCTCGCTGGAGCTCACTCCTGCCCCCAGCTGGACACAATGGGAAATGCAGTGATTGGTGTTTGGGGTGGGTGGGGTGGTCTGGGATAGAGGGGGGCTGCAGGTCGTCTTACTGTTGAATACTGAAATGCAGATGGTATTTTTGGTGGTTCACCGTGTGATAGAGATACTGTAGACAGCAAGAGTAATGGCCGTGAAGTCTTTGAATTTGATGGAGAGACAACGACACACAATCTCCACTCTCACACACCCGTACACACACACACACACACACACACACACACACACACACACACACACACACACACACACACACACACACACACACACACACACACAATTTTCTGCACCTCTGATCAGCTTGCTGCTCTATAACTCCAAGCCCCAGGCAGCAGTTTTTCCGTTTTAGCTGGGCATGGGGAGGACTGTTGCCCGGGAGAGAGGTCGTATTTCAGTGTGCCTGCGAGCTGCCGGCGGCTGTGCGGTCTGCAATTGTCTGGAGCTGTTTCCCGAAGCACCAGTCCACTGTGCTCCACCATGCTTACGAGGGGCAAACGCCTCTCTGTCCCTGAGTCAGCCCTCATCCTGACATGGCAACATCTAATTGCACACGTATCATTCTGCTGAGGGCTCTGGCTGTGCAGCCTGTACTCTGGTTTTTCATGTTCCAGCTAGGTTTGGGTTTGCTCCTGAGAGACTGAGGGAGTACACACTTAAATACACACATGCCCCTACGTTTGTGATGGTCTGAATATGAATATGTGGGTTCAAAGTGAGCGTAGAGAGAGGAAATGGTGTCTCTTCCACTAACCTCAGAACCCTTTACATCTCTCTTTGTGGAACTCCATGAAACCACGGGAGATCCTTCATCTCTCTCTCTCTCTCTCTCTCTCTCTCTCTCTCTCTCTCTCTCTCTCTCTCTCTCTCTCTCTCTCTCTCTCTCTCTCTCTCTCTCTCTCTCTCTCTCTCTCTCTCTCTCTCTCCGTAATATGATGCAATAACGACTCTGCTACCAGCTATGCTGTCATTCTATTCCTTGAAAGGTACTCTGCGGTCTGACTGCTAATACCAAAATTGTTGAACTTATGAAGTGGCACCACCTCGATGGAAGGCGGGATTAATTTCCGTGGCCAGATTGCCTGGTCGGTTCTTTACAGGTCCACCAGGGGTAGTGTGAAGCCATAATGACTGTTCCCTCCACGTCAGCTGTGTGCCAGTTCAGCTTATGTAACTGTTGGCTGGGATCATGGGGAAGGTTGTAAAGACATTGACTTGCTGCACTATGAGAGGAAATCAAAAGCAGCTTTACTGGTTGTCACTGTTGATTTAGACCGTGACAATGGTTTTATTGTTTGCCTCACCGCCTATGCGAAAGCACGCTTCGCTTTCAAAACAAACTTTGAAAATGGATTTTGAAGCCAACCAAACTTTTTTTCTGTAGTTTGAAAAACTGGTGATATGTTTAAGTCACATATACTTCATTAAGGCATTTTTTACCAGACAAACACATGGATTGGCAGCAAAACAAAAAAATTCTCAACAAGCAAGTTTTCCTCCAATTTCCTAAAAAGGACTCAACTCTGCAACAAAAGCGTAGGAGAGCTTAGGTTGCTCACATCCAAGGTGTGTACCTCCTACTTTGGCCAGGCTGGATTCTCTGTGAGTGGGAGCCCAGACAGCTGGGCCTGGGCGTCTCCGCGCCGCGTCTTCAGCCCAGTCCAGATTAGCTCAGCACATCTTTTGCCTCCCTCTCCTATCCCCTCAGGCCCCATCGCTAAGGCGCTGGAATCAAACTCACGCATCAGCTTTTCCTGTCTGAATATGTATGGCAAAATGACACCTACTTCCCTCATAACTTGTGTGTGTGTGTGTGTGTGTGTGTGTGTGTGTGTGTGTGTGTGTGTGTGTGTGTGCGTGTGTGTGTGTGTGTGCTCATTAAACCCTCTTTGTGGTGGTGTTCTCTGCTCTAGCAATGTTCTCAGTTCTGAGGATGTGTGATTAAACGCCCTGTCGGGGGAATACGAGGATCACACCACGTGTGGTCGGAATTCACCTCTATGCTCATCCTTCTCTCCCCCTGGGGCCAGGAAAATAGGAGGGAGGGAGGGAGGGAGGGAGGGAGGGGGAGGAAGGAAGGTAGAAGTTGGAAGAGTGAGAGAGAAGCCGACAGCTTGTGGTTGGGAAAGGTGCTCTAATTGGGTTTCGTTAGGGTGGACAAACTTTTTTTTAAACTGAGCACACTTTATTGGTTTTTAAAATATGAATTGCAGACTATCCCGTCCCATATTGTCTCTGTTCACACTCCACGTCTGTCGAATAGCTCAGTTTAGTAGTTGGGCTCTGGCGTGCGATAAAATATGGACATTTTCAAGTTCAGTAACCAAGATCCCCAGATACTGTCGGCCATTTCCGTAGAGCCTTCCACAAAAGTCCATGACAAACTCTCATGACTCACATAGGACTGTCTGTGTTCCCAACTGAGAGTCCTGGGGGTCTGGTGCTGCATGTAGTCAGACAGAACCGCCTGTCACTTTCCTATGTCTGTTGGAAAATAACAGAAAAGCCAAGGAAACAGCAGGAAATATCATCCACAGAGGATTAACAAGGACACAGCGTACTGCAAAATGTGATGTAATAAAGGCAGTCAAATTAGTGCTCCCCTTCACTGCCATTGGGTCAGAACACGAATGGAATGTTGTATCTGATAGCAATACAAAATAGGGCCATGCATCTTGAATCGGAGTAGGAAAAACAGACTTGTCGAAACAATTTAAAACTTTCTGGAAACCAGATTTGAAAGGAGAAACACAACCCAGGATAGTACTCTTGCAAAAAGTTAGACTTCAGATTTGTCTGATCGACTTTTCGGCAGTTCTGCGTAAATATTTGGGTGTGTAAAGACAACGTATCTGATCGATGTCTGTTCTGATATCATAGCTGGCTGAGGTGGAATGAGGATGTTTGCTTTGTTAGAGCTTTGTTTCTCTGAGACAACATGTGGCAAGCACACCCAGTTCCCTGCGTTGCCTGGTGAGCCTTTGGAACCATTCAATGTCGTTCTTTTTTTTTTTGTCTCTCCTCTTCCTCTTTCTCCCTCTCTTTCTCTCTCTCTCTCTCTCTCTCTCTCTCTCTCTCTCTCTCTCTCTTCCCCCCCCCCCTCTCTCTCTCTCTCTCTCTCTCTCTCTCTCTCTCTCTCTCTCTCTCTCTCTCTCTCTCTCTCACTGGTTGGAAAACCTCTGCCGTCTCTTTCTGACCGTTACTCATATCTCTCTCTTTTCTAAAGCCCCTCCTCCCTCTCTGGTTTTCTTCTCCCACTGCTTGCCTTACTTATTCTCTCTCAATCTATCTTTTCCTCTCCTTCCTTCCCCTGCACTGACCTTGCTAAATCAAACCGCTCTGATATGTTTGTGTCTGAGCAGGTCTGCTCCTGTCTGCTTTGCACATGCCAAGTATAAGTGGATCCATTTGTCTTACACAAAGCGCCGAAGGGCAAAGTCCCTCACTTCCCCTTTCCCTGCTGCAAAGGATGAATGTGAACTGGAAAAAGGGTTCATGTGGATTAGCAGTAGATTAGCTGTTTGAAAAGGAATGGCAGTGAACTTAACTGGATGTTGCACAAAGTGGTTGGCAAGCCTCTGATCCTTTGTGTCCTGTAACACCTGGCTCTTCATTCTTTAAACCAGCCTCTGATCCTATGTGTCCTGTAACGCCTGGCTCTTCATTCTTTAACCCAGCCTCTGATCCTATGTGTCCTGTAACACCTGGCTCTTCATTATTTAACCCAGCCTCTGATCCTATGTGTCCTGTAACGCCTGGCTCTTCCTACTTTAACCCAGCTTCTGATCATATGTGTCCTGTAACGCCTGGGTCTTCATTCTTTAACCCAGCCTTTGATCCTATGTGTCCTGTAACGCCTGGCTCTTCATTCTTTAACCCAGCCTCTGATCCTATGTGTCCTGTAATGCCTGGCTCTCCATTCTTTAATCCAGCCTCTGATCCTATGTGTCCTGTAACGCCTGGCTCTCCATTCTTTAATCCAGCCTCTGATCCTATGTGTCCTGTACTGCCTGGCTCTTCATTCTTTAACCTAGCCTCTGATCCTATGTGTCCTGTACTGCCTGGCTCTTCATTCTTTAACCTAGCCTCTGATCCTATGTGTCCTGTACTGCCTGGCTCTTCATTCTTTCACACACACATTCTTTCTGTTGCACAGTCCTGAGATATGACACTCTTAGACATGCTACATTTATTTATGTACTTCTATTCCACCCGAGGCTCTTGGGCCAGTGTTTGAATTTGCCGGTTTGTTTACATTCATCCAACAATCTCGCTGTTAATACTTCCTGCTTCCTGTCGCTTTCCAGGGAGACATCCAGCAGCTGATGGTTGTGGGCGACCACCGGGCTGCCTATGACTACTGTGAGCACTACAGCCCCGACTGTGAGGTGGCCGCCCCCGAGCAGCCCCAGAACCAGGACCCAAACACCGACGAATACGTGAGTGCCGTCCTCCTGCCCTGCTGTCCTAGCCTGACTGGTTTTCATTGGCATTGTTACAACACAGTGTACAGAGAGTTTCAACAGAGCTCATGATTATGTTTATACTAACAAACAGTGTCAGAGATGTGTGCAAGCTAAAATATACTACGCTCTATTCTGGGGAAGAGAAGGCCGCATTCAGGTGCACCCCTGTCATCAGTAGGTCATCTAAAGGAGAATCGAAACTCCTGCACAACAATCTCTGAAGCCATTTATGGTCCAGCTGGGTTTGAAAGTTAATATTTCCATAATGGACCATAATACCCTTATCAGATTGTGGCTGAGACGATCTCTGGAGAGAGCAGTTTCGCTGAAGGAAAGAAGCAGTACTCACTGCCTATTGGAGTCGATCCGATATCCAGGAACGGTGCCATTGCACAGCTTAAGCATATTTTCTATAAACACACACAGTATATGGTTATGTGTTTTATAATATAGATCCATGCAGTGGTGATGTTGTCCAATTTACACTCAGTTCTTCCTCAGAAGACATCCAGCTAGCGAAGCGCCACCTATTTACTATCCATACTTACATAGAAAGTATAGTAAAAAATATGCAATATTTAGCATAATCCTTAAAACCTGTCTGAAATCAAAACCAGCGTCAAACTAAGTACGACCAAAGCAAACCTCCATGCTCCTGATGTTATACAGGTGACGCTGAAACCTGATTACAGTAGAACAGGGTATGTTCCAGGTTTATTTTCACCCAAATCAAAATGTGTTGGTCTATTGACAAGCCTCAAAGATTAATATTGGTCTCTATCTATCTCTTTCTCTCCACGGGAGATCCTTCATCTCTCTCTCTCTCTCTCTCTCTCTCTCTCTCTCTCTCTCTCTCTCTCTCTCTTTGTCTATCTCCATAAATAAACTGCTGCATCTCTTATCATGCTTCCTTATCGTATTCCTTCTCCCCTTGTAGAACACAGAGGAGGACAGCTACTATTATGAGTACCCTTACTATGATGACACGGACGGCAAGCCATCGGAGTCCACCACCGACACAGAGGAGACAGCCACCACCAGCACCAAGGTACTGGCTTGCCTGCTAGCCCTGGCACTGGCTTTGTCCCTATTCCGCGTCTGCCACTGGCTTTGTCCCTGGCCAAGACCACACCTAAATCCTCCCCAGAAATCCAGGTGTCAGAACACAGCTGTAGCTGTTGTTGATTTGTAACCCTAGAAGACTGATCCATAATTACTTTATTTACTTCACAATAATGTTTTTTTATGAATCTCACAGGTTGTTGATGCTGTAGAGTTGTTGTAAACTGTGGAGACGCTGACTAAAGGCTGTTTTGGGGGTGCAGGTGACGGAGGGGGACCGCGTGGTGACCTCTGTGAGAGAGGTGCTGACGTCTGTCCGGGATGCAGGGGCCGACGGCAAAGTGTTGACATCCATCTCCACGGGAACCGGCGGCTCATCGTCAGGCGGCTCATCGTCAGGCGGCTCCACCAGGCTCCCTTCAGGTAGCTCCTCAGGTAGCTCCTCAAGTAGCTCCTCAAGTAGCTCCACCGGAGGAGGAGCTGGTGCTGGAGGAGGAGCTGGAGCTGGAGCTGGAGCTGGAGCTGGTGCTGGAGCTGGAGGAGGAGCTGTAGCTGGTGCTGGGACTGGGACTGGTGCTGGTGCTGGTGCTGGTGCTGGAACTGGGACTGGTGCTGGTGCTGGGGCCGCAGGTGCAGGGGACGCATACGGAGAGGAGACCAGCCCGTACGACAGCTACGACAGCTACGGCACTGGCTACGACAACTACTACGACGAGTCCACCGGCACACCGGACGCCTCCCGCCGGGTCACCATCACCAGCACCGGCACCGGCTCGGAGATCGACCTGGGGCTGGGGTCCAACGTGGGGCTGGGCACCGGCGCCGAGCTGGAGAAGAAGGTCATCACCACCGGTGGAGGGGGAACTCGCACGTCGGTCACCATCACACGCAACAGGACCTCGGTGAGTGCTGCTGATCGACAACTACCACCTCAACAATCACTGGCTCAGGTGAAACCGGGGCTATTTGTATTCCTCAGCTCTGTCAGTAGAATGTCTGACGAATGCCGTAGCCCCTCATTTTTCCATAAACCTATGTTTGCCTCAAAATAGGCAGTTACCACTTTTCTTCTGTTTGGGGTCAGAGTGAAAAATATGGTAGCATTTTGAAAGCCAACAGTCCCCACTTTCCAGTAGTGTACAGTGTGGTTTTGGGGGCTCCATACGACTCATAATGTAAAAGCAGGTCACATATTTTGCCTGACACCTAATTAGGAACATTTTAAGTAATGCTTACGGTTTTCTTGCATATTTGCACACGCTTCTATGAATGGGTTTTCTTTTCCCTTCCGTAGACGGCCTATGATGACGGCTATGGGGAGGGGTACGACCTTTCCTACGGAGAGGGGGATTACACAGGCACGGCCACTGGGGGCGGCAGCAGCAGCAGCAGCTCTGTCAGTGTGGGCAGCGGCTCCGTTTCCGTGGGCGGCGGCTCCATATCCGTGGGCGGCGGCTCTGTTTCCGGGGGCGGCGGCTCCGTATCCGGGGGCGGCGGCTCTGTCTCCGGGGGCGGCGGCTCCGTCTCCGGGGGAAGCAGCTCCGCGAACGCGGCAGGATCGGCGGCCGGCGGGGGAGGGGCTGCCAGCGGCGGGGCGGGCGGCGGCGGCGGTGGCTCCGTGGCCACGGGGACGGGTCAGGGCGAGTTTGGCGGGGAGGACTACACCGAGTTCAAGGAGGAGCACATCACAGACTACGGAGACGGGAAAGACCTTTACGACGTCTACGATGAATACGACGACCCCGAGGGAAAGACTCTGTCCGCTGTGACTGGCGACGACTACATCGGACAGGTGAGGACAGCCACCACCGTACTACGCACGTCCTCACTACCGGTCTACCAACCTACCTACCTACTGCCTCACTAGCTCAAATGATAACTGTCACGGGCCATTCTAGAGTTCAGACATGAAAGAAAGTAGTCGCATGGAAAGAGCATATCGGCTTTTCTTTCAAAGCAGCACATCCCCTAGTTAGCCACCCATATTGCAGCGTTCTCCTTTCTAAAACAGCCAGCTGTTTCAGAGGCGAGACCTTTTCTAGGGTGTTAAGAAGGAGCCAGGCGTTGTGTGGTTAACGTGGCTGTTGATTTCCCTCGTCTTCAGGTGGACGGAGCTCGCGGCGAAAAGGGACAGAAGGGAGAGCCTGCCATCATCGAGCCTGTGAGTATCACCATTTCCTCAGTGCTGCCACACCTAGCGCCACCAAATCCCCGTCCCTCCCCTAACTGACCAACCACTCTACCAACTGATAGCCCTCGGTCAGCGCAGTGCTGTCCTGAAGCGGGACTACACTCGCTGTCTAAACCGCGCAAGGACTGTGAGGGATCTGAGGTGTCTTAACACACGCTGGGGCCAGGCTAAACACAGGCCCCGTCCAGCTGGAAGGCAGGAATCACAGAAGATGAGGTGATGGAAAAAGGTTGTCTTGAACCAGATGAGATGCGACTTCCCTGCTTCCCAGTCAACTGGGTGGGAGGTTTCCAAACACCTTGGAAGGTGGGGGGGGGGATGAAGTCCCGGGCCCATAAACTACGTTATCACCAGGAGGAGACTGTAGCTTCACACGCTGATTCTCTCCAAGTTGAAGGGGGTTTTCCAGCGTTGGAAGGCTGTTACCAATTCCCTCTTACTTTAGTTGGATGTTTAGTATGTGAAAAAGGAAAGACGATCTTGTGCCTATCTGCTCTGGCACGCACATGAGGAATCTAAGGGGAATCCCAGTGTCACAAGTTGCTTCCAGAGGAATTCCAGCGTAAAAGCATCTTGGACAGCTGAGTCCATTCAAACAGAATGTCACTGGGCTCGAGTGTTTATACGTTTGCGTGGCTGAGCATATCCATGTTAGTCTGCGAGTGGGAAATATGTTTGTATGTGTGTGTGCGCACCTGTGTGCCTGTGTGTGTCTGTGTATTCTACCACCCAGAAAGAGACTGGTGACTGTTCATCCTGCTTACATTTTACGTAAACAAGGAGCAGAATTAACACCAGTCCAATCCCATCTCTCAGTAGTGGCTACGCCCACCCAGCCCCCATTCCCTAGCTTTATTCATTCACATAGACATACGCACGCACGCACGCACGCACGCACGCACGCACGCACGCACGCACGCACGCACGCACGCACGCACGCACACACACACACACACACACACACACACACACACACAGTTTTACACAAACAGGCAAAGACTGTCATCTCTGTTTACAGCTGTGATCAGTCACTGAGATTGGGTCAAACATCTCAGCCCATCTCTATGGCTTTGTCAGCTGTCACACACACACAATGACACACACACACAGACGCACACAGAGAAACAGACACACACAAATACCGTTTTTAACAGACAGAATTACTTCCAGGACTGCCAGGGGAATGGGAAGTAAAACACTAAAGCAGTGGCTTTGAGACAGTTTTGAGGTCTCTTGGACAAAATGCTGAAATCACAGTTCGTGTTAGGACTTGGAAGTGTTTACTCGTTGGCTGCCATCCCCACAACAGAGAAAGGCCTCATCTCCGCAGCGTCAACGAAAAGAGTTGCTTGGTGTCCCGGTTACAGCACCTCTCACTACCAATACCTCAAAGACACTCCCCGGATGTTTGTTTCTCAAACTCATCTCAGGTTTTCAACAGGAACGTCTGCAAAATGGTGTCAATTTTTTGACAGGTTCTTCATACATAATTATATGACTGCACCAGTCCCATGCAGGAAACTCATACCTCCGTTAAAAGATGCCCTCTTGAATCAGTACTTATCACCACTCATGGGTTTGATAAGGGACAACAGCATGAGACAGCAACCTGCTTTGTTCATATCACTAATGCCTTATGCATTATTATGGAGCTAGTTGGAAAGAACAGTCTTGGTCCAGCTCAGAGCTGATTGGTCATACCTGGACAGGTGGGACTTCCTGTGTTCCGGACCAATCCGTTCTTCCTCCAGAGCTTTGGTTGCCACAAGCCTTCGTCCTCCTTAACCCTGCTCTCGGTCCCAGATTAATCGGCAAGCTGAATGACAGAATGGAATGTCCTATAAAGTCAGCCAACGCTCCCAGAGGGAGTGTAGATATGTGGGTATGTCCGGACATGTATACATGCGCAATCATGCATAGGGATTAACCAACGGACACACGTGGACGCGTGCATGAATGTGCACACTGAAACATCCACATCTGCAGGCTCCACACACCCATACACAAACCCACATGGACACACTTGCTTGCACACACCCACACGAACACTCGCTCTAGGTACTGTAACATTTCGAGCGAGTAAGTGATTGCTTTGGCTGTTGCCGCCTGGGGCGGGCGTGTTTGTGTGTTTCAGGTAATGATGTGGTTGTGATGGTGTGTTCGCAAAATGATCTTTTTGTTCTGCTGTGTTAAAGGGAATGCTTGTGGAAGGTCCGCCTGGCCCAGAAGGTCCGACAGTAAGTCTGTCTCTTTGTTTTACCCTCCGTGCCTTTTTCCTTTTTGCAGCCACACTTCATCATTCGCTTTGTGCTTCCCATACCTACTTAGTTTTTTGCATTGGTGTTGCCTCAGTCGTTTTCTCCCCCTACTCTTTCTCTTTTCTTTCCTGTATCTCCCTTTTAACTTGGCCTTTCTCTTCCTCTGTCTTTATCTCTGCCTTGCTCCCTCTGTCCTGTCTGCGTGTCTTTCTCTGCCTAGCTCCCCCTCTCTCCCGCTCCACTGTGTTCTTCTCTCTCGCCTCCACTGGGGTGTAGCTTCACTCCCAGCTGGGTTTGATAAGCAGTGTGTATCTAGCTTGTACTTATCATTCCCAGCTATCCCATTTATTGCAAAAGATAGACAGAATGGAGAACCAGACAGACAGACAGAAACCCTAACACATGCACACTCTACACTCTCTCTCTCTCTCTCTCTCTCTCTCTCTCTCTCTCTCTCTCTCTCTCTCTCTCTCTGACTCTGACACTGACTCTGACTCTCTTTCTCTCCACCACACACACGCACACTCTAAATGTAGTTTTGGAAGGTTACCCGGTCAGTGCAGGTATAAAGGGAGTTGCAGTACATTTCCCTGGAGATGCAGCAAGGTGTCCAAGAACAACGTTGTGAATCTATTCACTCTGATCTGTTCTGTCAGCACTTGCTCTTGTTGTGGTGCTACAATGTTGATTCAACCCCTACTTCCATAGAGACCATAGTTCACTTGTATCAGCAGATAGTGATATATATATATATATATATATATATATATATATATACCATGGAAAAAGAAGGGGGCCACTGTGAAGATATTGGATCTAACCGACCGCTTCACATTTTTTCATGCATTGCATTCCTTTCCTCTATAACGGCTGTATTTCACTGGGACTCTCTTCTCTGTTTTCATGTGTCAGTATTGTTGTTTAAGTATTGCAGGTTTATAGTTCTTTTCTAACTGTGCTTTCTTGTATGTAGGGTCTTCCCGGACCCCCAGGTCCCTCCGGCTCCCCAGGCAGCTCTGGAGATGCTGGAGAGAGGGTAAGTAGCGAGCTGTACCGGTAGCACTTTGTGATCAATATTTTGGTATGAAAAATATGCAAGAGGCATTTCAGAATAGGGTGTCAGTAGTGCACGTATCAGATAGCAGAATTGATTTTAAAGTAGAGACTATTATACATATCCTTTAACCTCCCTCACTCTGACTCCATGTTGTTGTCTTAGGGTCCTAATGGGCGTGCAGGTCTTCCTGGAGCTGACGGTCTGCCAGGACCTCCAGGAACTGTCCTCATGCTGCCCGTAAGTCCTGACTGTAACCATCTGGAATAAAGACTCTCCACTATCTCTCCTCTCCCTCAGGGCTTGGTGACTCCAAGCCCCCATACCGTTAGGGTCCCATCCCATTAAACGTTTAACAGCTTCAGCCAAGCATCGTATAGACCTAGCAGGGTAGCAGCTAGCACAGTTGGTTTGATTACTTCAGTATATAGCACTCATATTAACTCTGACTAGAAGCTGTAGTTTAGTGTCTGTTTAATGGACACTGATAAGGGGGCTGTTTAGATGCCTATTGAAATTCACTAACTTGGACGTTTCATGAATAAGGAGTCAAAGTGCGTTGGACGTGCTAATAAAAAGCATGATAGGCAATCCGAAACACTCGCCAATAAGGTCATGTTAACCCCCCTGCCCACATCAGTAGATTCAGAATGATTTATGTGGTCAGCAGTGGTTCACAATGGCTTCTGAACCACTTATTAATAATAATAGTATGCTTTTGCATAAAGCATAAAGGTTTCTGGAACATAGTGAGGAGTTGGTGTTAGCTTTCCACTAAAATGTCAAGGTTATTTCCAAAGAAGTTGTTTATGCACTATTAAGTCTTTCCTCATCTCTTTCACCTTCGCTTGACTTTAGTCAGCATAACTCGATGGAGGGGATGAAGGAAACTTTCTAGGAAAGATCAAAGGCTAAAGTTTTTAGAATTGGAATACAGCCAGAGGTTGCCATCGGCCCACTTTTGACCCCCTCTCATCTTAATCCACGGCTCTCCTTCTCTCCACGCCTACGGCCCATTACGAGGGCTTGGTGGAAACGGAGGGGGCGCGGCTCTCAGGAAGTCATCCAGCCATCGACAGGAAGTGAAGTAAAGTGGGACTCTGCGTTCCTTCCTGTGAACCCGGTTGCTTACGCTAAAAGGTGTCGGCTGGTGTTCCCGAGGCAGCGTGTGGACCGCTACGCTAGCTCCCTCGCTAGCTGCGCAGCGGGAGATTAGCTGTGCAGATGTGCCGCCTCGGTCTCTGGGGTCTCCTGAGGCGTCTGGGAAAGCAGCTCCGTCTGGACCAGAACTCAACCCCGCCAGCACAGCCTTTTCTCACTTCTCTCTTCTGTCCTTCATTTCCTTCTCTCTTTCGCTCTCCCTCTCCTCTCTGTCTTTCACCGCTTGAAATCTGATCCTCCAAGCTTAATGAAAAACATGTTTCACTGGTGCACCAGCATTAGCAAGCTTCAGTAGTGTTTTCAGTGAGCTAGTAAATGCTGGAAAAATGAACCATGTGGGCAGTGCGAAAGTACTGTGTTTCTTTTGAAAACAACACTAACAACTGGCCTTTGCAAGTATAGATTCCATATCACTGAATTCCTTGGCCAAAGTTCCAGCTCCTTTTTGGCTCTGTTTCCTGCTTCCTCCTTCACATTCCTCCTCTCCCTTGGCATGGCTGGATCCATTTGGCAGAGCTTGGTCAGTGTGAAATCTACGACACGACTGCCCCTCCTGAACGCTGTGATCCGCTGTGTTTTCCGCTGTTCTCCGTCCCTCGCCCCCTTGATGGATGCTGGCAGCTTCCGTGGGACTGCTGTTGTGAAACATCAGCAAAAGAGCCCACTGGAACTCTGGAGAAACCAAGAGACCTAGGAGAAAAAAACATGTATAGACACAAAAGAGAGAAATAGTAGCACATATCACCGATTATACTTATTTTTAAATCTTTTTTGACCACCACCAAAAAGCTCAAGCTTAGGCTGTGTTCCGCCAGGTTATCGTTACTGTGCTGCGACGGTATCCAACCATATACTGTTTTGTTATCCAGCCTTAATCCAATGTTGAGCCTCCAGAAGACTCTGTAGTGGAACTCGTGATGCCTGGCAGACAGAATACATCAGCATGCACGAATCAAATCCACCGAATGATGCAGTACTCAATTTAAACCACTAGATGCCAGTATAGGCTCAACAGCCATGTGGCTAATGGAAAAGTATTGGTTAGCATCGACGTTCATGGTCTCTTGAAAAACTACCCTCCCAAAATATTACAAGTCTATATACCCTTACTTCAGATTAATACGTAATATTTTTGTTCTGGAGTTTTTTCTGGAGTTTTTTCTGTTGAACTTTGATGTTTAGTTTGATGGTTAATGAAATAGGGTTCCCACTCCTGTGATATGTTCCCCCATACCTTATCCTCTGGCCTACCGGCCTGATTGGGGTTAATATAAGTCCATATAATATATGGATGATATTATCAGCTTCTGGGAACCTGTTTTATGTTCCTTAAGTTCTTTAGGGTTCCTTATTTCTAAGTGTGGCTCTGAGTGAGTTTCTTGTTTCCTCCACTCAGTTCCGGTTCAGTTCTGGTGCCGATTCTGGACAGAAGGGACCTGCCATGTCAGCACAGGAAGCCCAGATGCAAGCTATCATGCAGCAGGCCAGGGTAGGAGCTCATGCACACACACACACACACACACACACACACACACACACACACACACACACACACACACACACACACACACACAGTATGTGTTATAAGTACATGCACAAACACTATAACTTAAACGCAAAGCACACACTGAATGATTGATATCCACATTTAGAGTACACTATGTTACACATTTGATTGGATGTATTATGTATTTTACCTAACAGTAATTCTCTCCTCTTCCTAGCTGGCTATGCGTGGCCCAACAGGGCCCATGGGTTTGACCGGTAGACCAGGTCCTCTGGTACGTATGTTAAAAAGCCTTCATATTGCCTTCAAACGACTGAGTCACAGTATTCCAACCATCATCCCCAGCCTTGTCTGAGCAGTCTGTTTGTTGTTTTTCTTTCCTCAGGGTTCTCCTGGTCCTTCCGGACTGAAGGGCGAGTCTGGAGAGAGCGGTCCCCAGGTAAGCTAGACGGATGGCTCTCTGCTGCCCCTCTCCTGTCACCTCTAGACCCAGCTCCACAGCTCTGCTGTCCCTCTCCTGTCACCTCTAGACCCAGCTCCACAGCTCTGCTGTCCCTCTCCTGTCACCTCTAGACCCAGCTCCACAGCTCTGCTGTCCCTCCCTGTTCTAGGTGCTCTGGGCTCTCGTCACCTAGCCTTGTCTGAATCAAGTCAAATCGACCCTTAGACATTTTCAGGGAAATGCTAATGCATATATGGCCTTGTGGTAGCTTGAAATGAAACCCTATCAGAAAAGCCAAAGTAGCGCTCCGCTTCCTCTCAGGGGTTAGAGTTATTTAGGACTGTGGTGTTCCTTCTCTATGAGACCCCTGTGTTTGTTGCAGGGACCTCGTGGCCCCTTGGGATCACATGGACCCTCTGGGAAACCCGGCAGAAGGGTAAGTGTCTGGGTCTGTGTCTGTGTGTCTGTGTGTGTGTGTGTGTGTGTGTGTGTGTGTGTGTGTGTGTGTGTGTGTGTGTGTGTGTGTGTGTTTGTGTGTGTCCTAGTCAGAGGTGGCTGTTGTGTGTTGTAACCGTGGTGGATGTCGTTTTGGGTCCACAGGGACGTGCTGGTTCTGACGGTGCCAGAGGGATGCCAGGGCAGACAGGAACCAAGGTATCTTCCTCTTCCTTTTCATGGTTTCCCAATCTCTTTCAACATCACAGTCTTCATGGTCATGCTCCTAATCGTGTGCGCACCACCCGGTGGTCGGTGGGCCAAACAGCGTGTCTACGTCCCAACATGGCTAACCCACTGTGTTGTACTGGAGGGGATGTGTGGATGCCTAATCGGCTGTTTCCTTTTCTGACAGGGTGACCGTGGGTTTGACGGCCTGGCTGGATTGCCTGGTGAAAAGGGACACAGAGTAAGAGTCTTCCTGGTTGGCTGTGTGTGTGTGTGTGTGTGTGTGTGTGTGTGTGTGTGTGTGTGTGTGTGTGTGTGTGTGTGTGTGTGTGTGTACAGTATGTATGTGTACATATGTAATACTTGGTACGTGTGTGGATTTTACATGGACAAGCTACTGATCTATTTGCTTCTAAAGGGAGAAGCTGGACCCCATGGACCCCCGGGCCCCACCGGAGAGGACGGAGAGAGGGTGAGGATGGACAGTTTGCTTTCCCTCTCTCTTTATCTTCCTCTCAACAAATAGATTCCTCGCCGTTTCATCATCTTCCCACCTCTCTCTCTCTGTACGGTTCTCGCCTGCGCTCCTCCTTTGGCGTTGTTTGTGTGGGAACACTTGTGATGTCTGTGTGAAGTGAGCGTCAGCCTTCATCGTTGAACAGTCCCAGCAGGAGTGGGACACGACTCTTGTCTGAACTCCACCTTCCTCCTCCTCGTCCTCCTCCCCCCCTCCACTGTCTGCTCCTCTTCCTCCTCTCTCATTCCCAAACACTATCACCTCATAGAACATGTCCTGTTCTTGCCCTCCCCCCCTGCCTCCTTCCCTCCCCCCTTTCCATTGCCGCTCTATCTGACCTATTCATCCTGCCTCAATTCCCCCTCTTCCATTCTCCTCTGATCAGCCCGTTTCTTCTTTTTTCCTTTTGCTTTGTCTTTTTCACCCCCCCCACTTATGAAGCCTTTCATCTTCGCCTACAGCGTTGTATTCCCTTCCTTATTCACACGTCCGTTCTCCTCCTCTGCCACTCATCACACCCCTCCACACCATACTCTGACCATTCCCTCTCTCGTTGCCTAGGGAGACGACGGTGAGATCGGGCCACGGGGACTGCCTGGTGAACCTGTGAGTGATACCCCCCCTCACACCTCTGGTGCTGTTCACTGTCTGTAGACGGAAGTCCACTCTGAATAGCTCAGTGTACACTGCTGTTCACTCCACACCAATTGGTCCCGGTAAAGGGTCATACCACAAACTGAAATGTTCAGATTGTGGAGCAGCTTTAACATGTACATATACCCACCTGGCCAAATGATTCTACCTTATAGCATGTAGTCGACACAAATACACAGCTGGTAGTTACATCTGTGTGAGCGTGGGGCCATGAAGGTGAGGTAGACATCACACATCAAGCCTGCCACTGCAGCTTCCCCTCCTTCCAGGACGGATACTCCCAACGGAGAGGAGGAGGCAGTGGGAGAGACAAAACGCAGCTGGAAGACAGGCAGGAATAGCATCATTAGTGCTGGCACAGCTGCTGCAATGATGTCTGGTGACCACCAGGGGGTGCTATACTCATTCCTAGCTAGACTGACTGAGATAAATGGTCATCAAGGAAAGCATTGATCTCACTAGCATTTGATTGCTACGTATGTTGGTGTAGTGACACCACAGAAAATGACCAAAATGTAAAATACACAACATTTGAAGGAACTGGCTTTTGGGGTTTTGAAAAGAATCTAATAGACACATTTCATAACTGGCAAAGGTCACAACAGTACATTGGACTCAGAGATGGGTGTTTCTATATCATTTAAAACTGTAACTCTGTAATGCATTGATGCCTCTATTTAATATTATTTTCTTTTTTCTTAGGGACCCCGTGGTTTGTTGGGACCAAAGGGACCTCAGGGCCCCCCCGGACCCCCTGTGAGTGAAACCTGCTTCTTTTCACATCCACTTATTATCTCAATAGAAGTGTTTTATAGATAGGCATTTATTTTCCTCTCTGCCAGAAATACAAAGAAAAAGGCAACACAAACAGCATCCACAGGGAAATTCAAAATCCAATATTCTCTCTCTCTCTCTCTCTCTCTCTCTCTCTCTCTCTCTCTCTCTCTCTCTCTCTCTCTCTCTCTCTCTCTCTCTCTTCACACACACTCTATTAGGTCAGAGTCATGTGATTACACTCTGACGGACAGCATGTGTCAGTTGGTTTGATTGTTCCAGTGAGGGATATTATGATAAAATGAAATTAAACCTGTAAATGAAAAACAAATGTATGTGTATGTGTGTGTTTATGTGCAACACATTTGATGCCTTTTGTCTCTGTGCGTTATCTCTTGCAGGGCGTTACTGGCATGGATGGCCAACCTGGACCCAAAGGCAACTTTGTAAGTAGTATTGGTATCACTTGCTGTGGCTGTCCGCCCAAACACACCAACAACCCCTGATGTGACACACTTTTGCCCAGACACAAACCCACTTTGGTCCACCAAACGATACGGATGCAGTAAATCAGTCGTCTATTTTACCCTCTAAAGCTCAATATAGTCTGATAAACAGCCACTTACTGTCTCTAATGTGCAATCACTCAACCACATATAAAAATAACACATACAACAACACACACAGACACGCTTTAATAAAAATCCAATATAGTGTGTTGCTACTCGAGCATGGTCTGGCTGTAGCGAGGCCTATTTAGGCCCCACCGTGGCCGGCAGTATTATTCCGGGGGTCTATTTCTGGGAGCGTCGGCCTGTAATGAGAGAATGCCTGGCTGGATAGCTCTGTCCACTGGGAATACTCCAATTAGGGAGAGATGGAAGATCCACATCTTTTCTAGTCTCTTGGACCGGGCACTAATAATTGATTGTCAATTATCTGGATGGCAAGGCGTCTTGGAGTTTGAGGTTCAGCAGTTTCTTTCATTAAGAAAGTGTGTGTGTGTGTGTGTGTGTGTGTGTGTGTGTGTGTGTGTGTGTGTGTGTGTGTGTGTGTGTGTGTGCATGTGTGTGAGTGCGTGTGTGTGTGTCTGTGTCTGTGTCTTATCCCTCCAGCTAGACTAGGCTATAGAGGTGGAGTAACCTTATTCCAGACTGACTTACAGCCTGTCTTTCTGTGCAAAAGTCACAATGTTCCGATTCTGACTCCATCTACCGTGCTAACTCTTTTAGAAAGCAGGGAAGACACCCCTGATTAAGTAGCAAATCTGACATATTGGTGTGGAAATCCACGGCCTTTTGCACACGCTCAACCACTCTGACTGTGGATGTCTTAGAGTAGGTTTCACATTGTAATGACAAACTGAACTGAACTAGCGTGGAAAAGATTCATCCCAACCAGTCACCTATGTCAGTCAGCGCCGTACCCCACCAAAGCTTGAAAATAACATTGGTGTCCTTCATTGAATGCTGTTTTCTAAAATGATGTTTGATATCTTCCCATGCAGGGCCCTCAAGGAGAACCTGGTCCGCCTGGACAGCAAGGCAACCCCGGTGCTCAGGTCAGCATGAGTTAATAACGCATATACCTTGATATGATGGTGATATTGAAAATACTAAGAGCATAGACCACTGGTAAAGGTGTCTGTCCCTATTGGTCAGGAATGTTTCTTTTTTTTCTTTCACAGGGTCTTCCTGGTCCCCAAGGAGCCATCGGACCTCCAGGAGAGAAGGTATGCTTCCTTCCACAACTCTAACTACTCCAGCTATCCCTCAGTTGACCTCTCCCACAAAATTCTGTAGTTTCCTCATTTAGAGCAAAGCACAGTAGTTCCAATCTATTGTATCAGTGTAGTCATGGTTTCAACAGCCTTCTGCTGCGGTACTGTGGGTTTCGTTGTGACTTTCTCTCCTCTGTTGTCTCTCCTCTGTCGTCCTTCAGGGTCCCCTCGGCAAACCGGGCCTGCCAGGGATGCCAGGAGCCGACGGTCCTCCGGTGAGTTTGTGAGCCTTGAGAGAAACACACCCACAATTGATCTCACACACACATACACACCCACACTTGATCTCACACACACACGCACACATTCCTCACTCCCTCACTCATTCCCCTCACCGGAAGAAACACCTAGGCGATCGACAGCTGGAAAGTGCCAGGTGGCAAGTGGGAGAGAGTGTGGGGGGAGAGGGTGAGTAAAAACAAGAGAGAGGAGAGCTGCTGGGGACACGTCTCCCGGGGGGATGAGGAAAAAGAGGAAGGGAATGAGGGAGAGGGAGAAGACGGAGGCAAAGAAGAGTACTGAAGGGTGACGCCTGTGCTTCTGATGGTGTGATATCTATTTCCAGTGGTGGTAGTGCCCCCCCTCTTTCCATCAACCTATTTTCTCTCTTTCTCTGTCTAATCCTTCCCGCTTCTGCCTGCTCCTTCTCTCCCATCTCTTAAAAAGTCTATCTGAAGACATCGCAAAGCCGTTCATTCTCAGGGGAACATAATCAATTTCCCTCATCCCATTTTTTCACTGGCCGTTTTAAGTAGTCTCTCTGTGTGTATGTGTGTGTGTGTGTGTGTGTGTGTGTGTGTGTGTGCTGTAGCGAGCTTGAAGACTGAAAGTGCCGACTTTAAGATGCCAGTAGCAGCCGTGTGTGTGTGTGTGTGTGTGTGTGTGTGTGTGTGTGTGTGTGTATGTGTGTGTGTGTGTGTGTGTGTGTGTGTATGAGTGACTGTAAGATGCCAGTAACAGCCTATAGTGCTTCTGTGGATTTACAAGAGATTCCCAAATAAGATTATAGCCAGACAGCCATTTTATTCCAAATTGCCTTTTCCTATTATACACCTCATCTGATGGTTTTACAACTTAATCCCTTGGTAATAGGGTAATATGTAATGGGCACTGCTTGGGTATTTATGATGGTGATTTTGCTCGGCATGAGCTGCGGTTAATGTTTCTTTAAATAATTCACAGGGTCACCCTGGAAAGGAGGGACCTAATGGAGAAAAGGGACACTTGGTGAGTTTTTCATAACTTTTCTTTTTATTCACATAAGCTTTTTTTCTAGCTTGCCTTTTTTCTACCTTAATACGATTTTCTTTGTGTCTTGTCTGTTTTTTCCATCTCTGTGTCTCCCCCTCCTCTCTCTCCTTTCCTGTCTCTCCCTCCCTGTACTGTATAAATCTCGTAAAACATTGTCATCAATGTAAATGTGAGAGAGTGAGTAACAATCCTATCCCCCCTCTAGGGCCCTGCCGGCCCTCAAGGACCCATCGGTTACCCCGGTCCTCGTGGTGTGAAGGTGAGTTTTATGACCGCACCGTCTCTCAGACACTCAGGAATCCTTCTCTTTCAAAAGCACTTCCCTGTTCCTGCTTCTCTCCTATTGGCCAGGACTAGTCTGCAACTGTACGGTTGGCCTTTCTTTCAGCTCGTATGCAAAGTGGCCTCTGAAACTCGTTGCCTGGTTTATGATGTTTCCTCAGTTTACTAAAGGAGGCTTTTTGAGTGTTAATATTCCCCAGCATATTGGATTGGGTTCGGGAGATTCAGCAGGCCCCTACACTCATTTAGATTTGAAAGAATCATAAAGCACTATGATTAAGGTGCCGAGGTTAATCGCCTGGGAGCTCGTAGCTCACATCAGAGAGGATGGGGGGAGGTTGTGCCACTGAAAACAGCCATAGATCACAGTTAGCCACAGTGACACCCATGCCCCCTCCTGATCCGGAGGAATTAGCCGCTTAATAGGGAACAGAGACAAAGAGAATCCCATGAAACAGTTCCGTCTGAGGGGGTCAGGGGGTCAAACTCATTATCCCGCTCGCTGGGGCGGGGGGGGGGGGGGGGGGGGGGGGGGGGGGGGGGCACACAGACACACTTCACTGTCACTCTCTGTGTGGGACGGAGCCAGGGGACACACCCAGGAGAATAAGATGGAGCTACAAATATCACCCTTGCCATTTTGATCGTAGGATGAAATGAAGCCGCAGCCCAAGTGTTCTGTAGGAAGAACCCGTTAGTTGTGGTGCCTGGCCCCTGTAGGCCTACAGCACAGTGTGTGTACACCGTTGTTGATACCACTGAACTATTTGTCCAGCATTTTTTAATCCAGCGCTGAACTCCTCCATTAGCATTAGATGATGGGAAGGAAATACTGAGGGAAACCTACTCCCAAGCAAACAGGCTCTATTATCACAGGCCTTGCCTGGTTGACATGCATTGCACATTGCCTTTTTCTTTCCTCATGAATTGTACTTTAGTTGTCAGTCCAGCTACTAATATAGAGAAAGGGCACCGTATATCTGTGAGTGTGACTTAGAGGATGTGGGGGCCCTCCTATGCTTGAGACAGAGAGAGAGGAGAGCCCCCTCAGTAATCGAATACAGCACTCAACAGCGTCTCTCTGTTTCTGTCTCTCTCTCTGTCTCTCTCTCTCTCTCTCTCTCCCTCTCTCTCTCTCTCTCTCTCTCTGTCTCTGTCTGTCTCTCTCTCTCTCTGTCTCTCTCTCTCTCTCTTTCTGTCTCTGTCTCTCTCTCTCTCTCTCTCTCTCTCTCTCTCTCTCTCTCTCTCTCTCTCTCTCTCTCTCTCTCTCTCTCTCTCTCTCTCTCTCTCTGTCTCTGTCTCTGTCTCTGTCTCTGTCTCTGTCTCTGTGTGTATGCCTCTCTCCTCCCTTTTTTCTAACTCATCTCTTCTTCCCAGGGAGCTGATGGAGTCAGAGGGTTGAAAGGACACAAGGGTGAAAAGGTAAAAGTGCTTTGAGCATAACGTATTTTTTTCTCTCTGTGAAGATTGGTATGTGTGTGTGGGGGGGGGGGGTCTTGGTGTGTGTGAGAAAGTCACCATTGAGCCAGATGTTCAGTTTTGAAATCGCTAAAGTGCTCTAACTTTTCTTTGCCCTGTCAGACGGTTATGTTTTAATATTTATTACGTTTTAAATGGGCCAAGAGACATGAGCCTTCAGCTTGTCTATCTCAGGAGATAGAGAGGATCCTGATGAAAGTGGAGGATTTGAGAGTGGGTTCGTGCTCCTGAGAAGACACCCATGGACCAGAATCTAAATCTAAATGCTATGTTTTACATGTGTGTGTGTGTGTGTGTGTGTGCTTGCAAAGCTTGAGTCTTTCCATTGATGACTGTGTATGTGTGAATCAAGGCAAGTCGTCTTAATTGACGTGTGTTTGTAAGTGGTCAAGATTGTGTCTGCGTTGAGAGAGATTTTTTGGTAAATTAATGTTCTGTTTGAACATGAATCTGCATATAAATGGTGGCGGTGATGGTGATTGACGGGTTGATGAGGAGGATCTAGATCATTCTGTTGACCCCATTAAAAAGGCTATCAAACTGCTCTTAGTGAACAAAGGGAACAAGTGTTTCTATGGGGAGCAGGGTTGCTGAAGGGACTCAGGGTGTGTGTGTGTGTGTGTGTGTGTGTGTGTGTGTGTGTGTGTGTGTGTGTGTGTGTGTGTGTGAGAGAGAGAGTGTGAGAGAGAGTTCTGTGACTGACATGTCTAGACAGTTAAAGCATTTGTACTGCTCTCCAACAATGCATTGCCAGGCATGCTATATAATATTCTGTGTCTTGCTATTCTTGATCGTTATGTGTTTTATCTCTTTCGTTTAAACTCTTTCGCTCCCTCTTCCCACTCACCATCTTTCACTCTCAGGGAGAAGATGGATTCCCTGGCTTCAAAGGAGATATGGGTATCAAGGGTGACAGGGTAAGACTTTTAAGATGTTGGCTTTATTTTTTGTGTTGGCCATGTTTTGATATCCCAGAGTCAACAGGTACACAACGTGATGCACAAGTCATTTGTTCACAGAACACTTTTTAGTTTAAGTTGAAAATAAGAAAAACTCAGTTTTCTCTTATAATATATGGTCACAAAGATAGCCATCGAGCGATGGTCCTGGGGGAGATAACCTTAAAGAGATCTGATCGAAGGTATTGAGCGTTCTCGTCGCCATGGCTACTGATGGCCTACGTCCAATGTGACCAGCCAAACCCTCGCTATGGAACTGTGGGTCATGAGCAAACATGGACTGTTCCTTTGCCAACTTGTGTAAGAGAGAGCTAAATAGTGTTTGTGAGTACATGTCAATAAGAAAATCTATCTATTCCATCTGAATCCCCCATCCCCTCTCACCGCTTTCCCATTACCTTTGCCGGTAGGCCGACCTCGTTGAGACAAAACCCTTACATTCGGCAGATAAAACGTGCGTCAGCTACCTCCAAACCTGCGTCAGGGATGTGCTCAGGCTGAGTCACGGGAAAAACAGCTTTTTAGAAGGAGAAAAGCAGGACTGGCCTCAGCCTCACTTCAAACAAGCAAACTCGTAATCCCTGGCCGAAGAGCGGAGGAAGAAAGACGAAATCGATGCCAGCACAAAGCCCTTCAAAACGGGACGCAAGACAAGAGGCTCCAGCCTGTCTCAGGAGATGTAGCAGATCCTGATGAAAGTGGAGGATTTGAGAAAAAGACCCCTGCTCCGGAGAAGACGCCCAGCATGGACCAGAATCTAAATGCTTCTTTTCAGACGTGCTATATTGAGGGAAACAGTGTGTATGTGTGTGTGTGTGTGTGTGTGTGTGTGTGTGTGTGTGTGTGTGAACGCTTTGGTCTCTCCCTTGATGACGTTGTGTGTGCGTGTGAGTGGAGATGTCTTGATGTGCATTTATCCAGGGAGTGTCTGTGTATGAAGCAGTCTCGGACACACCACCGGTTCACCACTACTATCGCGGCTTGTCGGAGCCCGTTTAGAGCCTGTCTTTTAAAAAGGCAGGACCGTAGTGCCTCTACATACCCTGGAGAGGAGGAGCCCACTGCCAGAGGCATTTATGGAGCTGTTATATCTACTCATCAGGGCCTGTCCACCAGGGGAAGATGTCTAAGCGGTGGCATTGCCTCACAGCTGCCCTGAGCTCACAGGCTAGAGCCCTGGCCCAACAAGCTACGATCCAGATTCTCAGATAGGAAGCGTGCTAACTGGCTTTGCCGAGCTACTAGTAGCTATTCAGATATGATGTGAATCTCAAATGGATATGGTAATAGGATAGGCCACGAAACATTATTTTGAGCAGTACTTGATATGTGATTGTACATGACATGCATGCAGTCAAAAGCACTTGAATTGACTTCCCTGGGCCCGTGATATTGAAATAGCATGACATACCTTTTGCTAGTCTGTAATGTCCCTTACCCGGGTTGAAGATGTCATTGATGACACGTCACTGTGTTGTACAGGGAGAGCTGGGATCAGCAGGACCCAGAGGAGAGGATGGTCCCGAGGGGCCCAAAGGACGATCCGGTCTCCCCGGAGACTCTGGTCCACTCGGTCCCAACGGAGAGAAGGTAGGTTTTCCTTTTGGTGCGGGCGTTGACATTCTGCGTACTTAAACATTGTGCTCCGAAGCAGATCCCAGAGCAGAGCTAGGTGCATGCCTAATATAATGTGATGATAATCATAATGCTAAGTGTAGGAATTAAGTGCTGGATTCACCCAATCAACGTACGTATGTTCCATGTTAGCACTGGGCCCATGAGAGCAGCCAGTTATTTATGTATTAGGTCAAGACACATCCGTTTTCAAACCCCCGGATTCAATAGGATGGCTTCTCTCATGCAAGTCTCTGCAGTCAGCATCATTCAGAATCATTTTGTTTCCCCGGGGGATTTGTGTTTTAAAATATGGGACATGGAGGGAAACAGATTTCCTCTCCGGTTTCCCTCCCACCACAAGTTAAAAGTGTTATTTGAACAACTTAGGGGGACTTGGCTTGAAAGGAGAGTCTAGACTACTAATAGATTATAATCAGGGCCGTAACGCCGAGTTGTCTGTTTTGATTGACAGATCAATTTGAATGTTGTTTATGTTTCTTTCTTTGCAGGGTAAACTTGGTGTCCCTGGGTTACCTGGTTACCCAGGAAGACAAGGACCAAAGGTACGTTTTCACATCCCATCCAATCACATGGTTTTTCATATTCAGCTAAATCTCATAATGTCAGTCACATAAAGCCAATGTCGTTTTTTAACAACTTGCTTGGGGTCTTGTGCGTGCGTGCCTGTCTGTATGTAAAGAAACCTTGATCAAACTCATTGCCTTTGATGGCCCACTCCTTGGCCTTTCGCTAACAGGGCGCTCCTCAGACGCGAGTGCCATGCTTGTTTGAACCTCGTTGATCAAAGAGCACAGCTTTCGCCGTTAGGGATCGGCTGTGGCCTTCGCAGCACCGCTCCAGGCACCACTGCTGCCCCTGCACTTGACACACCATGGCCCATCTCCCCGAGCTTTGGAAAAAACAGGGATCTAATCTCTCTTTTCGTCCCCTCTCCCAACACAGGGCTCACAAGGATTCCAAGGTTTCCCTGGAGCAAATGGAGAGAAAGGCACGCGGGTGAGTCAGGGATAGCTACTGTTACTCCGTTCATCACCCAACAGAGCAATCAATACATAAAGGGAGCCAGTGACACAACCATTTCTATTTCTTTATGCTGGCCCAGTGCTAGATACTCTTTCAACAGCACTGTGACCTGTTGGCTCCTAAATAAAGCAGAAGAGATTAGACCAAGGACAAAAAAAGACTAGCCAATTTCTTCTTCATTACTACTGGTGCAACCCCAACTCAGAGCATATTTGAAATTCACCCCAAAGGTGTTTTATCAGTTTAGTGTGTCACACTTGAGCAATGTTTAATTTGCTTTGTAGAGAAGATGGGTCATTTGTTTTGGGTGGAGAGTGATGGTTTTTTTCCATGTTTTGAGCTGTGTATGCAAAGTGTTTCATCTTCCAAAAACATGAGAGTCAATGAGACCGAACCGGCAGACAAAGAGAAAATGCGTGGAGCCTTCACCATTAGTTACACTGCTGCTGTTAGCAAATCTTACAAACTCACACAAAGCCATCATTGGTTTCCTCGCTAATGTTGCATGAACTAAAAGATAAATTCCTAAAACTTACTGTGAAACACTCAAATATGGGGATGTGTTTGCATTCATAGTAACATTCTATTTTATGAGCAGTTATCTCTAAAAAGGAAGCAATACATTTAGTCCATTGAAGAATATTGTCAATTTGTTTTAATTTCCAATTTTTTGGAGGATTTAATATTTGAACTCAAATTGTATTGATATTGATATATTAATGCTATTTGTCTGACCATAGTATAACCTTACATACAATATTTAATCAGTGAAAAAAAAGGTTTTCAATAAATTGAGCGTTAATCCCTCTATTTGAATATTATTGGATTGCAGTCTTTGACATGGTCAGTTCCCTCCTTTTCCCATTGATTGTCAGCTTTTGACCCCTGTGTATGTTCTGGTCATCCACAGGGACTGGCGGGAAAACCTGGCCCAAGAGGACAAAGAGGACCGACGGTAATTCTTGACTCACGTAACCTCTGAACCCCGCTGTTCACCAGGGACAGGGGTTACTTTGGCAACGGCGGGCTCTGGTGACAGCTGACATGGTGTTCCACGCTGACCAGTCTGAAGCAGGGGGATGAGGGAAGGAATGGAACTCAACCTTTGATGTGTCCTCCTCTCTGTTTTATACCTACAGGGACCGCGTGGTGAGAGAGGACCAAGAGGGCCTACAGGGAAAGCCGGACCAAAGGTGAGTTGGCCCCCACTCAGGAAATTAGAAAGCGCTTTAATCCTCTTACATCCTGTAAATAACGGGGAAGGACCTGTGTTTTAACGTGCGGTGCGTTTTATTCAGTTAGCACGATTGTCTCACTAGTGGTGACACTACCTTACAACAACACCATCACCACCTCCACTCGGTGACAATGATATTGACCACGCCTTTGTTGGTTTCTCTTTCCAGGGCAACTCAGGAAGTGACGGCCCCCCAGGACCCCCTGGTGAGAGGGTATGCATCTTTTTCCTCTTCTAATGCCAAGTTAGAATTTAGAATGGTGTTAAGCATTGGGTTTTGATCATGGATTGAGTTTGTGCTTACGTTGTGTTTCAGGGTCTGCCGGGACCTCAAGGACCAACAGGATTCCCCGGACCAAAGGGCCCACCTGTGAGTCTAATCAAACCCACCTTGCTGTGACCATTACTGTAGCTTCCAGTGGTATGTGGTGGTGTGAACCGCAGCTTGGGACTCTAATAGTGTGTTGTTCTTAATTGTCTAGGGCCCAGCTGGGAAAGATGGGGTGCCCGGACACCCTGGACAGAGAGGAGAGACTGTGAGTAAATGGACCTCGCCACACCTTTTATCTCTCTCTGGGATTACTGTGAGCTCTTAATCACTTGTTTTTCTGCTTTTCATCACAGGGCTTCCAAGGCAAGACTGGCCCCCCTGGTCCTCCAGGTGTGGTCGGACCGCAGGTGAGTCAACACCCGCGCACACACACACACACACACACACACACACACACACACACACACACACGCACACACAGGTTTTAATGGTGGGCTGTTGTTTTTATATAGTTGTTAAATAGACATGTTTGCAGCTGCATACACTAATAGGGATTTTTACAAAATGTTACCGGTCCCTCTAAGCGGTCTCGGTTCGAATTTCAATGGACATTTTGAAACCTACTTTGTTGTCAAGAACTTGCTCATAGGAGCTTTTAAAAGTCCACAGGTTGTCATGAGGAGGTTTGAGGTTTGTCATTCTATTTGCCCTGCTGGTGTTTGATCTGCCTCCACACGTCTCCCACACCCCCCTCCACGTCTCACTAGCCGCGCCTGCCAAAGTGTTGTTTATCTTTTTAGATATTAGCACTGCGCTTTGCATGCATTATGTATGCACAGTCAACAGTCATTTCCCATCCAGCAGCTTCTCTCCTAATGCTAATTGAGAACATTACATTTATTGATGATGCTGCAGCCTGGATGGTCCCAGTGCTCATCTAGTGAGTCATTATACATTCACACATTCCACAATCTCACCCTCTTATCTCTCTTTTTCTGCTCTCTTTTTTCCTGATGATCTTTTTCTTAATCCTATTTAAATGTTTGTTTCTCTCTCGCAGGGACCTACAGGTGAGACTGGACCAATGGGAGACCGAGGTCACCCTGGACCTCCAGGCCCTCCTGGTGAGCAGGGTCTACCTGGAGCCGCAGGGAAGGAGGGAGCCAAGGTGCGTGCTTTTTCATTGTTTTTAATCACCTCTCTTCCCCTTATCATCAGCATATTACAAAGAACGTGTCAGCAAATATGCACTAACGGCGGTGTCTCGGATATTAAATGTAAAATTGTTGACACCCACTTTCTGGTATTGTTGAGGACATTCTGTCTTTAGGGATGAGACATTAAAAACTGACAGACAAATGATATTGCACATGGCTTTGATTGAAACAGATCATTTCTATAATATCCAGACATAGCCAAAAATGTTTAACTCTTGCACCTTGACAAAGTGTTGCACTATTACTAGCTTTACAATAACCGATTGTCCAACTGTCAGAATAACTAAATATGATTTGGTATATAACCATTTATTTGTTTTGCAAAATAAAACTCAAAACGCTAATAGATGCACTACGTCTTTGTTTATTAAACACATACATCCTTTAATGCCCCAGACAATATTTTGGAACCTTTCTCTATAATTTATTTTACTGCGGAGCTTAACACTCCCTTGGTGAGCTCCAGCTGACAGAAATATAGAAATCACAACTTCAACTAGTTTAAATAGATTCAGATAATATTTCTCCATTTTGTCTCACTTTGTGTACTGACAGGAGCAATGTAAAATAGACAGAGAAAGCAAGTGAGTTCTCTGAGGAAGTCAGACACAGTTTCTAACCAATAATGTCCAGTTTCAAACTACAACTCATCAATCATCAATGTCCAGAGAACTATCAGTCCCTGTTTTCATCATATGGAATGCCATCAGGAAATGTAAGGTCCATGACATTGCAGCCATCCCCACTGAAGCCTGATTGAAGAGTGCAGCAAAATAAGTTTCCTATGGCAGAGAAAATACTTTAACCATCAGCTATCAGATTTAAGATGACCTTCGGACACAAAGTAGCACAAGTATAGCATGGAATTACTGTCCACAACTCGATAAAAGGAGGTTATATGGTAGGATATCCAAAATCTTTAAAACACAAGAGTAAATATATTTGAACCCTGCTCTGTAAGAAAGAGTTGTACCTTGTTATTATTGTTCAAATTCAGTATGTAGTGGGGTTTTCCTGTTATTGTTGTTAATATTCAGTATGTAGTGTGGTTTTCTTGTTATTGTTGTTAATATTCAGTATGTAGTGTGGTTTTCTTGTTATTGTTGCTAATGTCCAGTATGTAGTGTGGTTTTCTTGTTATTTTTGTAAATATCCAGTATGTAGTGTGGTTTTCTTGTTAGTGTTGTTAATATTCAGAATGTAGTGTGGTTTTCTTGTTATTGTTGTAAATATCCAGTGTGTAGTGTAGTTTTCTTGTTAGTGTTGTTAATATTCAGAATGTAGTGTGGTTTTCTTGCTGGTGATGATACGGTGCGATGCTCCACAGGGTGATCCGGGACCTGCAGGGCCAGCCGGTAAAGATGGCCCTCCTGGTCTGAGAGGCTTCCCTGGAGAGAGAGGTCTGCCAGGCCCTGTGGTGAGTACTGCACTTCCCAGAATTCTTTCTGCTAATAGCGTGAGCCATCCCATCCAGCCAGGGTTACTCAACCTACTATGTTAGTGTCACACTAAAACACAGTACAGATATAGAACTTTATTAATCATCTCAATTTAGATTTAATTAGATTAGTTTCTAGGTATTTCTACGAATAGTGACTATGAATAATTTCAACTGAATCATTAATAATTCCCAATTTAGCTTTCAGTGAATATTCCTTGATTTTCTCATCTAAACAGCCCTTGCTGTTGTTTTGAAAGAGAATGCAAAGACAAAGATAAAGTTCACAAATCATATTGGGATCCCAACCTAAATAAAATGATTGATTTTTGTACACAGTTTGTAGTTCACAGAACAAAGCTAAATCTGTTGGACATTTCCCACCCCGCACGGATGCTGGAATACAAAGTACTGTAGAGGAACATGCTGTATGTTTATAGTATGAAAATATATTATTTCTCTCTCTCTCTCTCTCTCTCTCCCTCTCCCTCTCCCTCTCCCTCTCCAGGGGGCACACGGCCTGAAAGGGAATGAAGGTCCCAACGGCCCACCTGGCCCTGCTGTGAGTACAAACACCCATCCCCTCACACTGACATTAGACCTTCATTTACACTTTCTGTGTTCTCAATCTCTACCGGATTCTTAAAAGCCAATAAAGGGAAAAGTGAAACTGATGATATCCATAAAGTTGGTTTTGGATTTGGTGAACTGTTAGAACTGTTAGTGTGGAAGTACTGATGTTTTCTTTCCTGGCTTTGTAGGGTTCCCCTGGTGAGCGTGGTCCTGCTGGTCCTGCTGGACCTACTGGTCTCCCTGGACGTCCCGGACCACAGGGATCCCCAGGCCCAGCTGGAGAGAAGGGTGGACCGGTAAGATTTAGTTCAATTATGTGATTACACTGTTTTGGCTATGTATATGATTATGTAATTCAAAAAATGCGCTCAACATTTTATACCGTTTTAACTTTCACTTTTGTGCTGGCAACAATGTTGTGCACAATAAGGAAGTAATCCTTTGTTACAGGGAGAGAAAGGACCTCAAGGCCCAGCTGGTAGAGATGGTGTCCAAGGACCCGTGGGTCTGCCCGGACCTGGGGGACCTCCCGGACCCCCTGGAGAAGATGGAGACAAGGTAAATCAACACTGCTAACTGGCAGAAGATAATAATAATGTTGTCAGGATATCTTTAAAAATCTGGTGGAATTCAGTCAATCTGAATTGGTGATGACAGTCAGGGCTGTCTAATACACCCAGAAGCAAAGCAAGGCACCCGGAAGCAAAGCAAGGCTTACGCACACACACACGCACACACACACACACACACACACACACACACACACACACACACACACACACACACACCCACACACACACACACCTTTTGATGCAGACGTTAAACTTGACAATTTATATCAAAAAGAAAACATGCCTTATATTTTTTGTCTCCGACCCATCTCAGAATGAATTTTACAGGCGGCGTTTGCTTTGATTGGCAGGCCTTTAAGTCGTTAAGACTGACAGAGAGGTGAACCCATTGTGTCGCTCATTTGTTATTTTCTAAATGGATAGGTCGAGGAGGAGTGTGCTAATATTAGTATGCAGCCATATACTCCCGCACAGACAAATACACACACACGCACGGGCGCACACACACACACACACACACACACACACACACACACATTCCCATTCAGAGACACACTCAAACCCACACAGTGAAACATTTGCAGAAAGATCAGCAGTAATTGAATCCCTTATCCTTTGGAGACATGGCTGAGTTCTTAACTGCCCTTGGTCCCTGTGCCCAGAGACAGAGAAAGTACTGAGGGTATTTGCCATGCAGATAAAGATGTTCTGGCTGGTGTTTACACTCTGTCATTAAAATGTCAACAGAGATCAAACTCCAATGCTTTTCTTAAAGAGACTAATGGGGCTTCTTTGAGGGACAAAGTCATTCTGCTTGACCTGCAGTTAGTTTGTCAAGCATACATTGTCCATACCTCATTGAGTACTCCTTTCAGGACATTCAGGAGAATGTGGAGGCATTTGAAAATCTGTCAAGATGTGATGTTCAGAGCTGTTTTGGGCGAGTGACAGGGCAAACAGGATGTACATGGGAACCCTGACACTTAAGATGCCTAGCTTCCTTCAATATGACATCTTTCAAATCCTGTCAACAAGACAGAGGAAGAGACATTTTTCTGACCTAGATGCAAATTCAGCTCAAAGATCCCCCATATTTTACCAGGTAGTTGCTTAGATATCTTTCTGTTGAAATGTATCAGAAGGGTTGGGAGATGCAGCATATATTCACAACAATGGTCACCAGAACACACACACACTGTGTAAAACCTGCTCTTTGCTGTCAAGTGAAAGTGTGTCTTCATCCCTCGTATTAACCGTTGAGTGGCGTTTGTCTTTCCAGGGAGAGCTTGGTGAGCCAGGCCAGAAGGGAGGTAAAGGTGACAAGGGAGAACATGTGAGTATTTATTACATTTACTGTTATTCATTTTCCATTACCATGTACCTTTATTACTGTCATAAAACTTTTGGACATGGTTTGATTTCAACATTATTTGAGTTGCAATTCTATTTCAGTAATGTCTTCATGTCATGTCTTCAGAAGCTGCTATTTTTCATAGTTGACCAAAGTTTCTCTCTTCCACTCACACCCCTCTCCTTGATAGGGTCCTCCTGGTCCCACTGGCCCTCAAGGTCCTGTTGGAGCTCCTGGTCCAGCTGTAAGTCGCACTATCACTTACTGTCTGCATAAAAATACCAAACATGAAGTGACTTCATGGTTTTCAACTTTGTCCTTCTCTATCAACCTTGGTGTGCAGGGAGCGGATGGTGAGCCTGGTCCTAGAGGTCAGCAGGGTCTGTTTGGTCAAAAGGGAGATGAAGGATCCAGAGGGTTCCCTGGACCTCCAGGCCCCGTGGGGCTTCAGGTTTGACACTCTTCTGACTTGCAGTATTGGTGGAGAGGCAACTTTTTATACAGCCCTGTGTTGTTTGAGACTAGTTTTCTAATAGGTTATTGCTCTGTTTAAACACCACAGGGCTTGCCTGGTCCTCCTGGTGAGAAAGGTGAAACTGGAGATGTTGGTCAGATGGTAAGTCTTCTTTTGGGAGATTGAGTTAAAAAATATGTGCTGAATGTGCATATATTATAACAGCTGGTTAAAAACTGAAAAAGGATCATGTGCAACAATAAGTCAATATGCTAATAACACCACATCTCTCCACTTAGGGCCCACCTGGGCCCCCAGGCCCGAGAGGCCCCTCAGGACCACCTGGAGCTGATGGCCCTCAGGGACCTCCTGGTGGTATCGGAAACCCTGGTGCTGTCGGACAAAAGGTGATGCATTTTTTTTAACCGACCTAATGTTTACATTTCAAGCAATCGTTGTATCAAGAAAACGTAAACATACTGCATAAGGTAGTCAGAGGGTGAAATGGAGACCGAAACTACTAATCAACAACGCATTATGTTTTTATTTCAATGTTTTAAACCGGTTTAGGGCACCTAGTAGTCATACATTTTTTATGAAACCGGCATTGTCACTGACAGTTTCAATAGACTACTCAAATTGTTGACTCATTATTTTTTGCAAAGCTTTTGTTGCAATCCATATTTCATTTGCAATGAAAAATGATCCCGTTTTAAATGGGCCAGGATCATTACATCTGGCATGCAGCGACAACCTAAAGGGAGACCATTCTTTCAAAGTGTTCTTGTAACTGGAGGGGGGGCTATGAATAAATACTCAAAGCCACTGGATGTCTTAATACATTTTTTATAAATATGGCCCTATGAAACTTGCGAGTGCAGCCGTTGCAGCCTTGCTGCTTTTTCACAATGATGTGCCTGTCATGGCAGCTCCTAGTGCTGCTCACAGCCCTGACTCTCTCAGCACTTTTTCTCTGGCGATGGCGTGATTTGTTTTATCTGGTCCGGTCGATAAAGCGCACCTTTGCCCCCCTCTCAAACTCCCCCGCGTACCGGGCGCATTCACTGCACCTCAAACAAAGGAACGCTTGCCGACGTCAAACCGGCTTGCGCTGATCCAACAGCTTTTGGTGGCGGCACAAGGGCACTGAGGCGTGTTTAGTAAACATACACTCTGGTAAGGGGCTATTTTCTCACACTAGCTAAGCCCCGCTGCCTGGTTATGTGGATCAAGCCAGTCTCCACACGGAGCCTCTTAGAAACACAGAGCTTTGTAACAGAGCTGGTTGAGCTGCTCCGACTAAAGGGAGAATACTTTTGGCCGCATGTCGTTCCCCTCACCTTTAGTGTACAGTATGTGGGGCTCAACAGCAACACGGGTGGTTAGGGAAAGGCCAATTTTCACCGGATGATTTTGGAGCCGCGGCAGTCACACACAACAAAACAGGATGCAGGCCACGGTTGTAATTTTAACAACTCTGCCTGGCCCGGTCCAGTAGGAGCAGGAGAATCAGCAGTTGTGACTACACCGTGTCCCCGTCTCCCCAGGCTTAGGCAAACATTTGCACCTCTCCAAGCCCCTGCTGTAGACAGCATCCATTTCGTAGAGGGTGACAGGCTTATGGGACAGTGACTAACGATACGGCCCGGGGCCTGGGCAAGTGGACAGGGTCGACCATCCAGCTGGACAGCTGGAAGAGGGGAAGATGTATAGGCCTGGTCTGGGGGGAACGCCCGGAGGTCAGCACTGTCTTCCCGTCTTCCCAGCACATCGGGCTGCTCCTGATGGATTGGAACCTCTGCTCTCATCTCGTTTTATCCCCTATTGGTTGGCCAAGGACACTAGGGGGACAGTGAGGGTGTTGTAAATTATGTTTTTTAGAACCACCTGGCTTCTCTGAAATATTTCTCTCTTTCTGCCTGTCCCTCTCCTATCCCTGTTTTTCCTTCTCACCTGCAGGGAGATAGTGGTGAAGCTGGAGAACCCGGTCTTGCAGGGGAACTAGGACCACCTGTAAGTGACAACAACAATAACAGTCAACCATCTTAAAACCTGTGTTTTGGCAGACCACATCTTTACTGCTGGTCAATACTACAAATTAGCGTATCAATAATCAATAATGAGTAATGAGGCTGCCAGTTGCTCTACACATCGACAATGGATTTAAATCAATTTTTTGTCTCTTTATTTGATCAATACAGAAATGTATTATATACAAACCTTGTAACATAGTGGCATCATTTCTGTGCTCTGTTTCAAAGCTCTGTTTATATTCGTACACATCTTATCTCACCAGGGTCCAAGAGGAGAACGAGGAGAAAAGGGAGAGTCTGGTCCTGCCGGCTCTGCTGGTCCTCCTGGCCCTAAAGGTCCCCCTGGAGATGATGGTCCCAAAGGCAGTCCGGTAGGTTATGCTCCAGCCAACTACAGTGTGCCATAGTAGCCCAGATACTGGCCAGTAAAAGAGTTTTTGTGCAGCCCCTATTAAGGGAAGCTTTATGAAACAGTGTGTAGCCACCCTACACTTTAGTTCAGTTTCATTGAACAGAAATTGCAAGCACTATTTTTCCTCAGTCAGCAGTGCATTGTATAATGTTTAGCTGTGAGCATTAACCATTGTAGAATAAATATTAAAATATACTGCATATTGATTTTCAGGGTCCAAGTGGTTTCCCTGGTGATCCAGGTCCCCCTGGTGAGCCGGGTCAGGCTGTAAGTACTAAAATGTTGTCGGCCATTTGAAAAATAGCTTTTGTTGTTTTTGATATTTTGTGTTTGTCATACATCTAGTGTTGAGTAGCCCAGATTGACATCGAAAAAAAAAATTTTTCCTCCAGGGTTTAGACGGACCTACTGGTGACAAGGGAGATGATGGAGAGGCCGGTCAACCTGTGAGTTATTTCTACTTTTCCAGAGAGAACTGAAACTGGTTTGCTTTATTTGCAAGTGCAGAACTTTTTGCCTTAAAAGTATAAACAACACATTTTTTTTCTTCATAGGGTTCGCCGGGACCCACTGGAGAGTCTGGTCCATCTGGACCGCCAGGAAAGAGAGTGAGTACATCCCAATGTACATCTGATGTCCACCTTCTTGTTTAAAAAAATATATATATAAATATTAAAGGACCTGTTCAATTTCGTTTTCTTTCTCTGTCTTTTTCAATTACCAATTAGGGACCCCCTGGAGTTTCTGGACCTGAAGGCAGAACAGGAGAGAAGGGAGCAAAGGTCTGAAAGAAATGAAACCCTCCTTCCTTACTCAAACCTAGTCTGTGATCCCTGGTCTTGTTTTCCATGTTCTCCTGCCATTCTCCGTGAGCTGTGCCTTTGTTTCCTTTATGGTCCTCTGTAGGGAGAGGCTGGGATGGAAGGAGCCCAAGGAAAGACAGGACCCGTTGGCCCCCAGGGATCGCCAGGCAAGCAAGGTTCGGAAGGACTGCGTGGCATCCCTGGCCCAGTAGTAAGTACATGCAGCGTTCCATTACATTAGACACTCACAGCAGGTAGTGCCGACCCTATGGAACAGTACTCGGCAGTTAAAAACAATCCTGTGGAGAGAAAAATAAAAGTGTGGTGACCAATAACTAAGCCTGCTGCGCTGTATGCTCTGTACCATTCATCACTGGATGTGAAATGGATGACAAATATCAACCAGTATGTATTTCTGAACAGGGAGAGCAAGGTATGCCTGGTTCACCCGGCCCAGACGGACCGCCAGGACCCATGGTGAGTACAGAAAAAACCTTGACCTATGACCCCTGAACTTTGACCATGTGCTGTTCTAGTATCTGCAACGGTCTGCCGTCGACCCAGCCATATGGTTTAATCTTCTTTTTCTCCCCTTTTCCCTGCCACCCTTCCCGCCCTCTCTTTTCCACAGGGTCCCCCAGGATTACCAGGCTTGAAGGGTGACTCTGGTGTCAAGGGTGAAAAGGTGGGACGATTTAGTGATTTTTCAGCATGTTCTCTTACGTCAAATAATCAAAAATGTGTACTTTAAATAAAAAAAACTTGAACGGCTTTGTCTGGTTTCGCTGTTTTCCAGCCAATCAAGTAAAGCTGTTCTTTGTCGTCAGGCAGATTGATCATGAGGCTAATGATAGGAGTGGTTGGGATGTTCAGTGGCTGATGGCTTTAACAGCGTGACTGTGTTGTTGTCCTCAGGGCCACCCCGGTCTCATCGGTCTGATTGGACCCCCAGGCGAGCAGGGAGAGAAAGGGGACAGAGGTTTGCCTGGCCCCCAGGGCACAGCTGGTCTCAAGGGAGACAACGTGAGTCACATCCTTAGTTTGCTCAGCTACCATGAAAACCATAACCTTTATTTATGTCCAATCACAGAATGATTCATTAGGATTATGGCAAAGACGTGGACACCGACTGTACCGTTAGAAGCCACAATGCGGTCCACTGCCGGACCAACCCTGTACTGTTCTGTTGCACTCTATAAGGGGTGAGAGCAGATGTGCTCTGACCTTCTTTCTCCTGCTTTCTCCACGCTTTAGGGTATCGCTGGTCCTGCTGGTCCTCTCGGCCCACTTGGACCTCCAGGATTGCCTGTAAGAGCTTATTTGATCTTTTGTCTAAAAGGTGCCTTTCAATCTAGACATTTACTTTATAAGGTGTGTCACTCCCTTTCAGGCTAAAGAGCTATTTAATGGTGCGTTTGCTTTTCTAGGGCCCCCCTGGTCCTAAGGGAGCAAAGGGATCTTCGGTGAGTATTTCCATAAAACACAAATCACCCTCTAATTTATCCTCAAAATAGGTATACAATCCATTGCTAATTGCCGCATGTGAGTGTGTATTTGTGATATGTGGACATGAGGGTGTGTGCAAGTTTGTGTGGGTCTATATAAAATTGCGTATTGATGGGTCTACATTAGACCACCATTTTCTTGATTAAAATAATATTATTATACACTGGAGTAGCTTTCTGTTAGTGGGAAGATCTCTGTCCTTTCTGGTTTACGCAAGTCACACACGAGTCACTGAGTTACAGTGCAGTGTGTCTGACGTCATTATGGCTGCATAATGGTGTAGTGTGATAATGATTAAACAGCCACAGCATAGCTTTTAGATTTTCAAAGAGGGCCTAAAGAAAAGAAATCCAATCTCCCACCATGATGATATTTTGACAACCATTCTTTCTCTATGAGTGAATGTACTTTGTATTAATATGGTTCTCCTCCAACCTCCTCAGGGTCAAACTGGTCCCAAGGGAGAAACTGGTGTTCCTGGACCCCCTGGACTTCCTGTAAGTCACTCTTCACAACTCTGCATTCTAGTTCAAACACCATAGCCAGTCCATTTCCCACATCTCGCCCCCATGTGCTGTAAAGCTGCTGGTTCACCTTCTCCCTGCCCCCCCCCCCCAGGGTCCTCCCGGTGACGTCATCCACCCGCTGCCCATGCAGTCCAACCCCAAGCGGTCGCGGCGGAACATCGACGCCAGCCAGCTCATGGACGAGGCGGGCGTGGACGCCAACTACAAGGACTACGACGACGGCATGGAGGAGATCTTTGGCTCGCTCAACTCCCTGAAGCTGGAGATCGAGCAGATGAAACACCCGCTGGGCACACAGGCCAACCCTGCCCGCACCTGCAAAGACCTGCAGCTGTGCCACCCCGACTTCCCTGACGGTACACACCACAAGTCACTCCTCTAAATGTTGGCTGCAGCGTTTTAGTATTAGTACTCAACTACAAATAAACCGATCTCAGTCTTCGCTGACACCTGAAGGAACAAAAACATCACTCAAGTTCACTGTGTGTGTGTGTGTGTGTGTGTGTGTGTGTGTGTGTGTGTGTGTGTTTTCTACAGGTGAGTACTGGATTGATCCTAACCAGGGATGCTCACGGGACTCCTTCAAGGTTTACTGCAACTTCACAGCAGGAGAGAGCTGCATCTTCCCTGAAAAGAAATCTGAAGGGGTAAGTCCGGCTGATGAAAGAGAGACACACAAACGCAAACAAACATATACCTTCCCACATTTCTCACAGCAGCTTGAAAATGTGATAATTGAATTCGCTTGGCAGGGTGATACATGTGTTGTACACAATACATTCAGATTGAGTGTTTGCCTGTGCCTGGGCATTTTTGTGTGTTTGCTATTTTCCCCATTTCCAGAGTGACAGTTAAATAACGTAGACTGTGTATTACAGATAAGCAAATATAATTGTTTTCCTTTCTTGCCGGAGGCAAACCGTCATGCATAGAAATCGTCCGTGCCTCTCGAGGCGGCGCTAGCTTCTTCACGCAGCTTTGTCCTACCTTCCCATAATCCCGTGTGACCAGCTGATGTGAGAGGACACGGTGGGTTACTGCCGTAGATGTGACACTCAGGGGACCGTGGGAGCCCACATCTGTCCAAGAAGATCCTTCCAGTCAAATTCAATAGCTAAGACACGCATTGACTGTTCAGAATCCCAAGTAAACACACTCCCCGGGCTCTGACCTTCCTGCACATAGACACACGCACGTACGCACACATCTGGGACGCCCAGGAAAGATGCCATATACCTGTTGCCTGTTATAAGCCAGATATGAGACACCTGTCTTTGTTACCTGTAATAAGCCAGATATGAGACACCTGTTTTACCTGTAATAAGCCAGATATGAGACACCTGTTTTACCTGTAATAAGCCAGATATGAGACACCTGTTTTACCTGTAATAAGCCAGATATGAGACACCTGTTTTACCTGTAATAAGCCCTTGCTGGTGAGGAGATGATCCCACCTTGTTATGAATGTGGTGGTGGAGGAGAAGCGAATACAACACACACACACACACACACACACACACACACACACACACACACACACACACACACACACACACACACACACACACATACACACACGCCGAGGTGTACGCCTTCAGATCGCAGCGTATGCAGAGCGATGTCTTTCCCATCCTTCCACATTGACCCCCACCTCCCCGTCTCCCCCCTCTCTCCCTGTCTCTGTTTGCTCTCCTCGCGTGTTAACATCTGAAGGTGCCTTTCAAGACAGCGGGGCGTTTAATGTATGCCCCCACCCCCCCTCGGCGTTAAATGATCTCCAGACCAACATTCATCAGACCTCCTCCAGTCCCGGCGACAGCTCTCCCTATCAGATCCCTCCATCTAATTACAGGAGAATTAATCACGCTCTGCTCATGAGCAGCCAAGTCCGGCCGGCCAATTTTCGCTGCATTTAAATATAAAAACAGAGTTACTGTGCTGCGACTCGCAGCACATACACACCACTTATAATCAGGGAGATTGCATCTGTAAAAACAACAGCTTGACAAGAACTAAAACAAGCACCTTTACAGCCTAAACGCCTCTTAATTAATCACTATGTACTCATGAATATTTTAGTGGGAATGAGGTCCCAGTCGATGTGTATACCAAATGCCATTATGGCTTGCTGAGTCTTTTACGCGGCCCCCACGGCTCTGTGTGTAAGCCAATACTTTTGCAGGTTTGGCAGACTCTTCCAGGAAGCAGGAGGGAGTGGAGGAGAGAGGGATGAGGGGAGGGGGGTTATTCTCTCAATGTTGTTTCCCTGCTTTAACACTGCTCTTTTGTCCTCCTCTCCGGCGTCTGCTCGCCCCCGCCGCTCCCTCCCTCCCTCCCCCCAGACTAAACTTACTTCCTGGACCAAGGAGGTTCCTGGTTCCTGGTTCAGTGAATTCAAACGTGGTAAACTGGTAAGCCCCACTTCCTTTCCTTCTCTTCCCTCTGCCTGAACGGCCTCTCATATTTTGCAGAGCAAAATGGCAAAATGGCCCAAAGACACGCCAGGCACTTGGTATAGTCACTACAAGCGAGGTTCTCTGGTAAGTGGCCCGTCACAGGGTCCCAGAAGGCCCAGTTTGCTCTGGGTGTTCTGTGGACCCCAGGACCTGCATGTTTTCCAGCTCTGACCCGGTTGTGCTATTCTCTGGCACCCTGGCTTGTGGTTTTTGGCGACGTAGGTGTGCATGGGTTTCAGCTACACCAAGCTCGACTCACTTTCAGTACGAAAGCACAGGTGACAGTCTCTCACTGAAAGGCAGATGGTTTGTTGGAGCGAACACACCCCTTCCCTCATGGTGAATATTAAATGTTAAAACCGAAATATCCTAAATAAATTATAATAAGAAAATGACACTGACTAATATTCAGTGTTGATTGAATTACTAGTGAATGAGAGAAATGGCACAGCAGTTTGCCCAAAAGAATTACTGTGGGAAGGGCTGAGTTATGCATCCAGCCAACCTTATTTCCTGTTTGGTATTGGGACATCACCTAGTAGTGACTGAGTGCCTCCACATGATCCCACTGAACTCCACTATACACCCATTCACTAACCAACACACACACACACACACACACACACACACACACACACACACACTTAGCTGGTTGGACAGTGTTTAGTAATCATTACATGTCTGTGTTCAAGAAATTACTTTCACACTGCCAGTCAGTCAGCGTTTACAGAACATTTAGAGAACCTGTAAAACACAATAGATATAATTTTGTGCCTGCCACGCTTGATCAGTGCACACACACACACACACACACACACACACACACACACACACACACACACACACACACACACACACACACACACACACTAGTCACCAAGCTCAGGCACTCAGTCACCGTCCTGGGCTTCTGGGTTCTCCGCCACTGTTGACTTGCGGCTGTGCTGACGAAGAGGTAACGTTTCCATGGTGATACAAGGCTGGACCTACACGCTGGGCGGGGCAATGGGATGAGTGAAGAGCGGTGGGAGGTGAAGACAGTAGCTACCCTCTCTGTGGATACAAGGTCAAGAGAGGGGGGCTACTCTCCCATTCAGAGCCACAGTCTGAACATTCAAACTTGACCAACGGGAGATGGATTGTCACCATTCCCTATTTATTCATTGGCAAATGTGTTCCTTTTTAGTGGCACAAATTTGGATATAAACAATTATCAGAGATCTGTTTATTATTGTCAAGTTTCAAGGTTTGGGCATGATGAGTTTGTGTGTGTGTGTGTGAGAGAGAGGGAGAGACACACACACACGCACACAGGTTCACTGTTGGTTCTCTGCTCTAGCCGCATGGCATGTGTGTGTGTGTGTGCATGCGCCTTAGTCTCAGTCAGTCCCGTTTGTCTGAAAGAAGAAGAGACGGTTGGGAGCCGACCCGGAGCCCAGCTGGTGGGTATGGAAACCAATCGCTCAGTGACATCACACCAAAGCAGACTTAAACAGATCTCATCAGTCGGGATTACGCATCACACCGCACGCACTGGAACCACACACATCCTGGTTCAACATGATAATGAGGTGAATTAGGCTCAATTCAATTCCACACAAATCCCATTAGCAGATCACATCTCGCCCACTAAAACAATTACAGTTTGCAGGTTTTGAACTAATTTGCCCGCGTTCCAAATGTATTAGATGTTCAACCAGGTTGGTCTTTTCACTCGAGTGACTGCTACACTGTCACACACAGGAACTATCGCAAAGCACAAAGGAGAGACTGGCATCAGAGATATAAATTAAGTCAAGTTTGACAGATGGACATCGTTAGAAATGCTAAGAAGAGCAATGCTGGAACACTAGAAGTAGAATCATGTTTATTTCATTGATACACTGCATCTAGAAGGAGTTGACTTAGTGAACATGGGGGGTGCCTCCCGCAGACAGCACAAGGAGACAATCTATTTCAAACACGCCTAAAATACAACAGAATGGGACTTGGAGTCCCACTGGAGGCATGTTCCTGAGGAACTACAGTACTGCCGTGTTAGAAGGCACTGAGGTCCTGGAAAGACCAAACCCCTAAGAGCTCCTGTGTATGTGGGCTAGCTCCAAGGACAGAGCCAGGCAGGAGGAAGCCGTCATACTTCATTCTAATGGAGCCGGGGACTCCCAAATCCCTGTCACCCTGATCTGTCCTTGCCTCCTTTGACTTCTGAGAGGAAGGGAATTGTGTCCCGTTCGCAGCGCTCTGCTGTGAATTCCAGCGGATAAAGCGTAACATGTTGTCAGGAGATTTGGCTGGCATGCTAATGTCACCTCCACCCGTGAGCCTGCGCGCGCACACATAAAATATAAAACACACGCTCCCTCACTGAAGTAACGGGGGACGATGGCAGCAACGTGTATGAGTGAGGACGAGTCGCCCTGACACCTAAATTGTTAATGACTGCCGCCCCGACAATCCCAACGCCACACTGCAACAGAGTGCCACATTAGAACACATCTCCTCCTCAGCCCACTCCCAACAGACTCACACACTACCCATGGGGTGGGTTGTGCACAGTCTATCTCTGGGGTTTTCACTTTCACTGTGGCATACTCACCCATCACCAATCAGGTCTAGAAAAGCAACGTTCCACTCACTGGGAACCAGGAAGCTGTTGATCTCAGTTTGTCAGTACACTAGTCTCTCTCCCTGTCCCTAGCTGTCCTACGTGGATGCTGAGGGTAACCCCATTGGCATCGTCCAGATGACCTTCCTGAGGCTGCTCAGTGCCTCCGCCAGGCAGAACATGACCTACAACTGTCACCAGTCAGTGGCCTGGCACGACCAGGAGCAGGACTCATACGACAAAGCCATCCGCTTCCTGGGCTCCAACGACGAGGAGATTTCCTACGACAACACCCCCTACATCAGGGCCGTGGTGGACGGCTGTGCGGTGAGTGGGACGCGGTCGGCTGGAGATGTCTCTGTGCGGCGTCTGCCATGCTCACACTGTTGAATTGAAGTACAGCGTTGTGTGGGTGTTTAGGGTCTGAGCCAGGGGGAAGGAAATACTAAAATGTCGTTGCCTGCTTTTTCTCTCTCTCTCTCTCTTCCACAGTCGAAGAAGGGCTATGAAAAGACAGTACTAGAGATCAACACACCAAAGGTAGAACAGGTGCCGTTTGTCGACATCATGTTCAACGATTTTGGCGGAGCCACACAGAAGTTTGGATTCGAAGTTGGCCCCGTCTGTTTCATCGGTTAAGACTGTTTACTGAACAAACAGGGAAGTAAAGCATATTTCTGTTTTGTTCGGAACGAAACGAAACAAAACGAACAGGACAATTTCTATTTGTAAAAAAAAAAAAAAACATTTTTTTCTCTCCAAAAGCAACAGGTATGAGTTAAACATTTCACGTCAAGAGTACATTGAAATTCTATTGGAATTATTAAGAGTAATAATAAAAAAAAAGATCAACTTTGTAACCTCAGTGTGCTTTCTCCATCACATGCAAGTTTTGAAACTGGATTAGTCAGATCCATTGGCCAATCCTTAGACCTTTACCCAAATTCACACCTTTGGTTTCAGCACACTCCTTTTAGAACCACTCTGGTCTCACGGACCCCGAAGGCAAACAAGGAAAATTCCCCTTTCCAAAGTTTGGGGTACATGCCGTGGACTCCATCTGATAAGGCAGTATGCTTTCGTTTGTTCCTGTCTTTCCTATTCTCCCTCTTACTACACTTGACATTAACTGGCGAATTTGTTCATTCAATTTTGGAAACTTTGTTTTGTTCATAATTGTCTCCCCATTCTCTTGAATGGATCTTATATATAAATATATATATAAATATGTTTTGTATGTTTGTAAGTACGTTCTGTATATTTTTCCTGGTTATAATGTTTATTGATTCTGGCTTCAAAACATGCATGTGAACTTCCGGATTGTGAGGTAGGAGATTGTTATTGGAACAGACCTAAATTTTTGGAAAAGTAAAAAAGAAATTACTTGTGAATGAAAAAAAAGGATGGGGAATGCCACCTTGTTGCAGGTGTGGATAACACCTTATTGTAATTTAAGAATCAAATGAAAATAAAAGACGAAAAAAAAGCTCTGTGCTATTATGTGAGAGTTGATTTGCATAAAGAACAAAAAAAAACATTCCTCTTGTATCCTTTTGAACAAAATACCTTTTTTTGGTGGCAGTTGGAGATTTATTAACTTAATACACAGCTTCTCTTTCTTCTTGAAAATACTTCCATATTTTCCTCTATCAAACTATGCAGCGGGAGATGTCACGTTTCATTGAAACACAAAGAAATCAAAACGTAGGTGCTATTTTTTGCTCAACTCGGTGGTGCTATGTATTTTCGTTTTTTGTTTTTTGTATGAATGAAAAAAACAGATGGCAATGTTAAACCATTACCGTCCGAGCCCTGACCCTCGTAGCCATCACCTCTAACACGAATCTTTGCTGCATCCTTATTTATGTCCAGCAGTGTTTCATGCATGTCATGTCTCTTCATATCATAGACCAGTGCAGGGCGTCACGTCATAGCAATGTTTTTTTTCTGCTTCTATTTCCAGCATGATGGTTAGACTGTTGAACTAGCCAAACTGCAAATCTTGCCATGAAAAGAGATTGTAATTGGTTGTTGAATGTTTTGCTAGTTAATCGCCGTAATCCCAGCTGCAACCATCTAAAAAGAAAGGAACTGAAATAGCTCCTATGTGTTAACATGTCATGGTTCCAAGACAATGCATTTTGGAGCTCAGTGTTTGGTGGTTTGCAGATTATCTTTACTCACCAAGCCTTGGCCTTCATGCCAATTGTCAGAGTTGGGATGAACACATATGTGAGTGGGGCTTTTTGGGTCTTCATCTTCTTTGTTTCTTGAAACTCTGCATTCTCCTACCAACTGCTCAGTTTTTTAAATATTTTTAAAGTTTATATGATTCTTAGACCCACCTCTAATCTTTTTAAGAAGATGTAGACCTGTGTTGGGCGTTTCGGTAAAGAAACAGCTCACTGGAGTAAAAGAAATAACAGATGTCAACTTGGATTTGAATTCTTGAGGGCCTTTTGATGCCTTGTTAGTTGACGTTTTCTACCCTTAGTTATTTCCCTTTGTACAAACGATGCACTCTGTCTGCTTGTGACCACTACAGCTTTACCACAGACCTTTGACTGTCCTTTACTATCAGCTTGTTCCTTTATGTTCCTTTTGTTACTTTTAGATTTGTGACTTGAACTGTTTCTCATAATAACTCGATATGCTTGTAGATCATTTGGGTTATTCTTCATTGTGATGCAGGACAACAAATGTAACACTTTGCTCTCAATAAAAGGTCAACACAATTTTGTAAATTTCCAGAACCAGCAGTGACGCTGCCAAAAATAGATATGTTTTTGTTTTTTGTTAGTTATTTTTTTTGTTTTAAAGTTTGTCTCTTTGTCTGTGTGTTTTTACAGTCTTGTCAAACCTGTGTAAGAGAAGATAGAAGATATATTGTTTTTTATGTCAATAAATTCAAGTTTACTGTGGCCACCCACTCTTGTATGTCTTTTGAAGCATTAAAACCTATCTGTATGCATGAAATTGCAAAGTTCTTTTCTCTTGTTAATTTACAAAGGACCTGATCTCCAACCCACGTTTTAACTATCATAATGAAACAATTTTCAGTAGAGATTAATCAAGTTAATATTTTTTTATTGTCAAGTGGAGAGAGAATGGTGATATTGTAACTCTCTGCCAAAGCCAACTGTTCACTTGTAGTATATTTATTGTATTATTTAAAGAAATAAATGTTAATTGAGACCATAGTGTAAGTGAAAGGCCCCCTCTGTATACTAGTCTACAGTATCTCATAAGCCATGTTTTTTGGTCAAAGGGTTTTAAGTTGTAACTCTAACCAAATTCTGAGAATATCAAAATAGCTTTATGAAGTAGATCACTGAAAGACTATTTCAAAACAGAAAAACACAATTAGACAGAGGGTTGTGATTGCTAGTCATCGTTCCAATATATTGATTTGTTTTGCTTAGTTGATCAAATAAATTGGTGTACCTGTATGTATGCATATCATGGATTACGTTTTACAGTAGCAACATTTAAATGATGGTAAAGGATGGCCATGCCCAGCATACAGTGTGTCAAGTAAAGTCTGATCAGGTGAGGCCCGACTGTTTCACAACAAGAATGAGCACAAGTATTTTATGTAGCTGTACAATTTCTCATGATGGATGTTTCTGTTGAACCCTTTGATCCTCAGATGAGGGTAATGTAACAAACTAAGATCACCTCATTAGACGACCCATAGCTTTAGAGTTGAAGTATGATCGCGGCACCATTATTCACCTTTGTCTCTCATGACCCGCAGAGGTTGGGAGGCTTTGAAGTACGAGTGGGAAAATATGATCAAATGCAACAAACTATATGTGTTGCATTATTAAGACTCTACGAGACAACAAGAAGTGCAAAATGCAATGTCTTTATTTTTGTGCAGAAATCAACAGCATGGTACGTTATTATTGACTGAAAACATTGTACATATTTTAGTCCGACCTACAGTATTTGCATGGTGTTATACCATAGCAATGTAAAAAAAGGAAACTTGTCGCTTTTTCAAAACAAACATCTTTTTTTGCGGTCGCAAATCACTGATCAGGTGGGTGGTATGGTTGTGCTGCAGGACAACGCTCTTATTAAAACCCAGCTGCATATAGAGTTGACACAGCCACCTGGCACCGCAGAGAATGTTGTTTGCAGTATAGTGCAGCCATGAATATTTAAAGAAATGTTTACATAAAGGATGCACCTGAGTGCACCGTAGATAGTCCTTACACGCTGCATTCTGGGAGAGCAGCGATTGAACCAGAGAGGCGGTGCTGTTCATATCATCTCACCTTTACACAGTGCAGAACTGCTGTTGGATATTGGTTTTGTCATGTTTATTCTTGGTGCCCAACAACAGTTCCACGCTTGCTTTTCCTAGTGGCCGTTCCCTAGCATCTAATATTCCCTTCCTTCATCATTCCAGCAGGGAGTCATTTATCAGTAAATCTATTTATAGACTCAAATGGAGTGAGGGATATCATGCCGGGTCTCGGCTGAGTGGCTCTGTGGGGTCAAGTGCCAGAAGAAGAGAGGGGAAATTAAAGGCGGAAGCACACAGACACAGAATGTGTAATCGCTCCATTCCTGCGGATGTGTCGGGCAAAGTAGTCCATTCATAGCCAGGCCCACGTGCTACTGACCTACTTCCATATGAATCAGACAGGGAATGGGGAGGGCCATATCAGAATGTATCGGGCTCTGGCTAATGGTGTTACTGTAATTGAACATAGAAGGTTGGTGGTTCAAGATGTCAGATATCTGTTATGATTAAAGCATTAACACCCAGGTGTGACTTTTCTTTGGGTTGAAAAGATGGGAGGATTGCACGTTTTTGTGTGCTTGTGTGTGTGTGTGTGTGTGTGAGTGTGTGTGTGGGGGGGGGGGGGTGGGGGTGGGGTGGGGTGGGGGGGGGGGATGTTGTCATGGGAACATTTTCATTGTGCCTTGTGACCCATTGTTCACAGTTGTGGGCGCATGATAATGATCCGGATCTGGGTCCTCAGTGTCCATTGGTCCCGTTGAGCGCTGGCTCTACCCTGCGAACAGGAGGAAGAGGGGAGGGTGGATGGAGGTGAGGAGGGTTCTGACGAGGAAGGGAAAGTGAGGATGAGGACGAGTGATGGGGTGAGAGGAAGAAATGTTTGATGTGTAAATACCCGGCACACAGGCGTCTTGTGATGTTTTCCCCAGTGAATTTCAGGTGAATTACACATGAGTGTGGAACATATTTTTCACATTATTCTAATGAGCTTCAGAAGGAGGCATTAGTATGCACGGAATGCCCGTGTTTGTGATTGTCATGAGGAATGTTAGACGTATCATTGGCACCGACATTCTCTAATCCTCTTCCTGTGAGGACGGTGCCGGAGCCCAGCCTCGGATGTTGTCAGATCTCTCCATGTTCACTCAAAGAAGGGAATTAAACATTTCAGATCAAAGGCTGCTGTTGACATGGCAACACAAAACGAAATTAGCCGTGAAGACGGAGCATAAAGTGGGCTTTGCACACACAAAGGCAGATCCACCAATGACCCGAGATCTAGACGACAACCTTCGAACCCCCTGATGTCATCATCGCTAAAATAGGAGAGAGTTAGAGAGAGAGAGCCAGAGAGCCAGAGCCAGAGAGAGAGAGCCAGAGAGAGAGAGCCAGAGAGCCAGAGAGCCAGAGCCAGAGAGAGAGAGCCAGAGAGAGAGAGCCAGAGCCAGAGAGAGAGAGAGAGAGAGAGAGAGAGAGAGAGAGAGAGAGAGAGAGAGAGAGAGAGCTTTGATGAATGGTGAGCCGGAGAAGCATCGTCCCTTTCTTAGCCATTGAGCGCCTCCTCATTACCTCTTTGCACAGACTCCTGGAGTCTGTCTAGTGGTTTGGCTATGAGACATGGGTTTAGCTCGGATCATTCTATACTCACAGATGACTTACTTGTGCAGGAGTGGCAGCATGGATTTGTAATGGGCGCTGTCTTTAAATACATCTGCATCCTTGGGTGCTTTAGCCATGAATTATTTTTCCTGCCTTGCCAACAAGCCTGGCCTACCAATCCGGTCTCATAGGATTTGTTGCCTGTAGTATGAAAAACTGGTACAGGGCAAAACGTACAAACAAGCATGAAATATCAAAAGGAAGGAAAAAACAAAAAGACACACCACGCCTGTAGTGCCTGCACGGATATCTAAAGCTACAACAAGTAATTGATTTAAACACACAGCACTGTATTATAAGTAGTGCTGTTGGTTGAGTTGCTGCCAGCCCCCTGGAGTGGCTCACAGTACTACAAGCCTACAGGCCATTTATATTTTGTTTGCCCATCTCTAATCTCATTCCTAACCTCAACCTTGCTGTTGCATGAAAAACGTAAAATAGTATATGAAAAGCTTAAGCTAGCCCGCCATCAAATGTGTGACTTGTGTGTCCCTTTTTGCTTTTTGCCATGAAGCGACATCGTAGATCGTCCTTTGCCATCTTGTTCATAGCTGCTGTCTCCCCCCACCCTCATTTAAAGAGTGGAGTCGTCAATCTGAGTCGCCCGTGAGCTGAGTGGTGCTAAAGTTGAAGTACTGGTGGCCCATAAAAGCCCCGGGCAAGATAGCCATGGTTAACTACTTCAAAGGCCATGGGGGCCCAGCTAAACTTCTACCCTGGATCTACTCTCCAGTTTGGCAGATGCCTGTGGATGGTCAGGGAGCCCCAAGTGAGTCTCCCTGGGATGATTAGGGTGTGAGATTCTGACCCGTCCTCTCTTTCTCTGGGTACGGTTCATTACTACGTTCGTTTATTCTTAAGGCAGAAAGCTCTAGTTAGATTAAATGGAAAAGGAGGGGGGGGGGGGTACAGAATGAAAGAAAAAGGAAGGTGAGAGAAAGAGAGAGAGTGAGTGAGTGAGTGAGTGAGTGAGTGAGTGAGTGAGTGAGTGAGAGAGAGAGAAAGAGAGGAAGAAAGAAAGAGATTGAGAGATTGAGAGATTGAGAGATACAAAGATCTCTGAAGAACAAGTGACTCCAGAGGGAGCTCCCCAGGTCCATGAGCAGATAAAAGACCAACATAGCTCCATCTTAAACTCCATCTAGACACTGTGTGCTTGTCTAAGCTGGTCGTTATCAACAAACACTTCTTCATAGCATGTCCTTAGTCCCTTTAGAGTGTCAGCCCTCACACTTTGCTTCTCTGCTACTCTTCTCTTGACACCTTTTGCTCTTCTTTACCCTTTTCCCTCTGTCAATTTTTGATCCTCCGCTTTCATTTTCCCCTGTCTTTATTCTTATCCTCTCCTCTCCTCTCCTCTCCTCTCCTCTCCTCTCCTCTCCTCTCCTCTCCTCTCCTCTCCTCTCCTCTCCTCCCCTCTCCTCTCCTCTGGCAGATGGTATGTGTCCATCTGGGTGCTCAGTGGTGAATACATTAGCTCACCAGAGGTGGTACAGAGCCAGAGTTGGGCTAATGTGCAAGGGAACAGCCAGGCTGCAGCGAGGTGTCAGTCCTGACAGTGGCAACATTGGCAGGTCATTTAACTTGCCACAACACAACTATTCTATGGGAAATAAGGGAGTTAACCAGGAGCTTTGGGATAATGTAGTCAGTGTTATAATTCAAAATGGGGGACTTTGGGGTCATTTGTAAGTAAACAACGAAATAGGCTTTTTTTGTTAGAACTGCAGAAGAGATTTTAAGGCACACTGGCTGTGTTGTCCAGTATTATTCACGCATACTAGCCTCTCAGTATTGTCTGCAAACTAAACCTTGTACTTGTTGGGAAGTCGAAGTAGCTGAGACATGTTGGCCAAAACATGTCACTTTATTGCTTTTGATCACATGCAGAGTCATTTCACTTGGGATAATAATATTCATAGAAATGGGACCCAAACATCCATTCATTTTCCTTTTCATGGTTGGGAGACACATCTTGTATCTACTCTGCTGTTAAGCTCAGACAAATTCAAATGAATCAGGTGATAAAACCGTTTCAGTGTTTGTGCACTTACCTGAATATTTCATGATGTGGAGCTGAGCTGTCTGCGGTAGGATTTCACATCCCCACAGCTTGGCTTTTATCTGCCATTAGAGCAGTTGCAAATGATAAAAGCAAGGAAGCGAATTCACATGCAAAGGCAGCCTCATACACAAGTGCTTCGTAAAGCGTGAATGCATATCCACATTTCAGTCAACAGAGAGACACAGATTCCACTTGTTAACGTGTGTGTGTGTGTGTGTGTGTGTGTGTTGCACGTGCACACACACAAAAACAGACTGACACATAAATGCAGAGTAATAGGCACAAACACACACTCAAACACACACAAAGGATAAGTTATGGCTGGGCAATGCAAATCTGTGGTGTCATATAGTACAATAAAAGCCCTCCTCCAGTCAAGGCTGCGATCTCTTCATAGGGAATCCTTGGCCTCCAGGTCTCAGAATGCAGCTGGCTGGTTTCCTGAACTTGCCTTGACCTGACACTGATAGGACCCTCTATCTCCTTCTCCCATACATTACATCGATTGTTACTGGCTCTCAGAGATACCCACGTGGCTGTGCAGAGTTGTCCTCCACGGCCTCCTGAGTCTGTTCCCGCTCTACAGTCCTTGCTTTACAGTCCCCGTCCGGCCACTTTAGGAGAGGTGTTGCATCCCCCTGGCAACGTTCCCTTTGAGCCGAGCGTGTGTTTGAGAGGTGACCGACGCCCGGGAGGCGGCGTGCCCTTGGTATTGATCAGCGGCCCTCTGGAACCCGCTGCGTCCGCTAGTCTCTGCCAAAAAAATGTTATAAATAACCAAATTAAAGATGAAATTAGGAGGGTGTTTATGACCCGGCGGAGGTCGGCGGCCGCGCCGGTGATTCATCACTGTCGGCGGTACGTCGCAGCAGAGCAGCAGGTCGAACGCGTCCTCTGATGGAACACCCAGGGGCGACCACAGCGGGGTGAGGACCGGAACGGGCCGGTTCGAGGCCGGCTCGGTCCAGCATGCCCCGGCTCAGTCCAGCCTGCGAGGACTCCCCTGGGGCAGCAGGACGGTGTCGAACATCCAAGAGGTCTCAACAGCCATCACAAGATGGCTGACTGGATTCCCAGGCACGTGACGGTGTCACCTTCTGGCTCCAAGGCCCTTCTGGTTCTCTTCAGTCAATGTAAAGACTTTCAAAACGGCAACATAAAACTGCGCCGTGAGGGCACACAGCCTTCTGGTCCTCTCCTGGTGATCCCTTCCAATATACTGTATATGGGTATGCCACTACATTCTACATGCTAATATGAATCATATTTACTGTTTAACCACACTGAGCCCTGTATTTTCACCAGAACTGTGGCCCCGCTCACGCTATGTAGAGACTTAGATGCACATCCGCTTTCTAAAACTGCAACACAGCTGGAGGTTTCCTGTCAGCCCAGCATAACTCACTCGGGATGTTTGTCTGAAAATGGAGGATGTGAGGGTCATTGCTGCCCGCCTTGCCAAAAGTCACAGGAACTCCACAGGCTGACAGATTTGAAATGTGTTTGGGTATTTTACCGAACGTGTCTAGATGATTGATTCTGAACACTCCACGCACCGCTAAGCTGCCAAGATACAGTCCAGTTATCATCATGTTTGTGATGTGTCTCCATTTGATTACTTTTGCTACGTGTTTTTTTTTTAAACGCCTTTTTAGTGGTTAAAATGAGACATGAATCCATTTCGGGCCATGTTTCAAGATTTTCAGTTTTCCATTGTATGGGTTTGAGTAGCTTGAGAATAAATCTGTTGATTTTCCAGATATTTTTCAGTCCTATAAATTCAGAGGTTAGGGTGGTGACGCCAGTCCACCCTGAATCACAAAGAATCTGTCCTTAGTCCCCATTCTAGGTCAGTTGTGTCCTACTTGTGACAATGCCAGTAGATGCTGATAGGGTTAGTAGTGGGTTGTGTGTGTGCGTGTGTGTGTTAGAGACAGAGAGAGAGAGAGAGAGAGAGAGAGAGAGAGAGAGAGATTGAGAGAAAGAGATGGAGAGATTGCGTTTCTGTGTGTATGTGTGTAAAAAGAGAGAGGGAAACAGGGAAGAAAGGATAGAGTGCGAGAGAGAAGACATGGTGGATAGAGAAATAGAAAAGATCAATGGAGGAAAAGCGTGAGAAAAGGGGAAAGGGGGCCACGGATGGGGGAGATAGAGAAGGAGAGAGAGCAGGTAAAGGGAGGGGGGGGGGGGGGGCAGCTGGAGGGACCCCCACTGTGTCCCTCCTGGTCCCTGGCCACCGGCAGACTGACAGAGGGAATAATTCATCTAATGGCAGTCAACTGACAGCACTCACTTCCTGTCATCACTCCTCTCCTCTCTAGGCTGGCAGCTCTCCTGTCTACACACACACACACACACACACACACATGAATGCACGCTCGCACATACACACACACACACATACACACACTTAGAAGCACACAAACCTTTTCCTCAAGGAGCAGGATACTCCACTGTATCACCTCCCTGGCCATTATCTTTCATCACCTTTCATCATTCTCTCTTTTTTACTTTCTCTCTCTTTGACCTTCATGGCCCCTCACCACTTCCTACAGTATTAGTGTGCGCAGGCACACTGTCTTTATACATGTCCTACACCATTTGTCTCCTGCCTGATCTTGTCTGTGCCTTTCCCAGCTAACAGAGAGATAGAAGATTGCTGTTATTTCAATCAACTAGATTCTGTTTCATGGGTTGGCTTGATCTGAGCGTTACCCTGTCCAAGCAAAGTGTTGATGACTGTTGCAGGGAATAGGAAATGTCAGGTACACAATGTTACATTTAGGATGAAGATGTTTCATCATCGAAAGCACAGCGATCGAAATTTATTGGGGAGATGCATTTTTAATAGAAACTCTGTAATTATGCTTGAACTCATATTTCAGACGTTTGTCCTGCAACTATATGAGACATCAACCCTGTTACTAGCTGTGACGTCGGCCTATTTCACATTGACTCACTGTGCAAAAACAAGAGATGCTTACTGGGCTCGTCAGTTTACAGGATCTTTAATATCCTCCTTTTTGCTCTGTCGATCAAGAAATAACATGTATTTCCCTTTATTCATTTACAGTCAGATAAATACAACTGATAGTTCACTTATTTCAACAGCTGCAATTTGTCTCTCTTACATCTTTGGCAGGACAAAGACTTATAAACCTCTCTGTCTCTTGATATCAACTTAATCTTCTCACATATGATCCGCTTGACTAATGCATAAAGGTGTTATCATTTTCCATGCCACTGTCTTGATCTGCATATAACTGGAGCACAAAGTTATGAAAAATTATATCTAAAAGGACTTGATCCGTGCTAAACTCCGTTTAAAACACTTTTTACAGTGTCTTGAAGAAATGCATCTCAACAAAAAACATGTTTATGCCTATATTAATATCAAGCCTTACAGATCCCTCAACTGACAAATTATGTAATTTTAAACCTTGAGAGTCACACTTACTCAGCTCAATTTGGCCAATTAACTGTGAATTAGTGAGAGCTCTGTAGATATAAACACCCATATTGTATGCCACTAAGCATAACTTTAGATTGACTTCAAAGACTCAGACTAACAACAACTTTATAGTTGTGATGATTAAAACTGCTGAAACGCTACGCAGTGCAATTTTCTTCACTTTATAGAGCCCCCATTGTGTCTACATTGAGCTGATTAGGTTTGACCTGCTTAGTCTGAATACCCGCAAAACACACCGGGACAACCTCAAAACATCTTCTCTGTGTCTCAGACAGGATCCCTCCACTACATCTCTTCGCTCCCTCTTCTCTCGCAAGAGTGTACTGCCGTCCCCAACGAGCAGATGCTTCTCCTTAGGTAATTACAAAGCCGAACATTGAATTACGGCTCCACTCCGCTGCTCGTTTGTCAAGAGAGTGGCAGGCTGTCAGTGAGAGGCCCGTCGTCCCCATGCGTCCCCTCCCCCACCCTCCCAGGTGTTGTCCTCGGTGCCCATTCCGTTTAGGAGCTGGAAGGGAGAGGCGTGCAGCCAGGCTCGTCTCCAGAGCGGCGTCAGCGCCGCGGCAGACACAGGTGTGCTCGCGCCACCTCAGTCACACGCTAAACGACAGCTGACGGCCCAGCGTGATGTCTTCCTCACCGACGTGCAGACACCGTAAACGTTCTCTCAAAGTCCCTCCCGCCTGTCGTACAGTGATACGCGAAGGGTACTGGCAATGACGCACACACAAAGAAGCCTCATCGGGGAAACGTTGAGGGCACTCTGCCTCTCTCCCTCTCTCTCCCCTCCCCGGTTGAACACCGGTTGTTTTTGTGGGCCTTTTTAACTTTTTCAAGATGGCGGACAATCAATACCACCTTAGTGTGTTTTTTCTGTCACTTCGCTGTTTAGTCTTTTCCATGTGTCCTGGGTATTGCATTCACACCACTAAATGGCATGCAGTAGAGATCATTTTTCACAAGTGCATAATGAAAGCCTATTACTTACCCATATGGTAAGGGGACTTTGCCAAACAGCAATTATAATGTGGATGCAGTGTGAATTCAAATGGGCTGAAAGAGCTAACCAGTGGAATGAGAGGCTGGGTCTCTGAGGGGCAGGTCCTGAGCTGAATGCTAAAACACACTGCGGCCCAGTAAGCAGCCAGCTAAGGGGCTAAAACAGACACCTGTGAAGCCACCATGAGGAGAATACCCGTGCCACCTGTCTGTCCCCACAGCATCTGATGTCTTCAGCTCCCAATCAAAGCTGTGCCGAAGGTCAGGAGGTCAAGGGTGGCTGTTTCAACTGCATGTTGACGTTGTAGCTCTGAGCTACGCCTGGTTGAACACATTCAACGTGGTGAGGACTTTTATTCATAGCGTCAGCGAACAGGGCAGGCTAACGTAATGAACCGCAGCAGCTGCCCGGTCGGTGTGTCCATTTTCTGCACCAGCAGCATCCACCACTTTCTACTCACTGAGACTCCAGTATTAGCTTAACGGAGATCAAAGCTCTGCGGTACTCGTGTGAGATCATTATGGGATGGAGTTTGTGTCTCTCTGCGTGGAGAAAGTGCTGAGTGGAAAAGCATTACAGCAAACTCAGAGTTACGGCCCCGAACATGACAGACTTTAATGTTGAACTAAGACTAAGTTCACCCCATCTAGTGGGATATGGCTTCTTTTATGTGTTTCAATGTACTTTATGAGTTGTGAGCGCTGTAAAGTGAGGGAAGGGGAAACAGATGAGGAGATGCCAAGGCTGTGATTTCATCGTCTTTCCTGGCAGGTAAGTTGGTTCCACCCCTCGGCAATTACAGCCCTGAAAGCTGTTGTGTTAGAACTGTGTGTGTGTGTGTTTGTGTGTGCACGATAGCAAGCTTAAAAGGAGCAGAATGAAATTAGCAAAGGTCAGAGAGTTGATTCTGTTTCCGCACAACAGATTGCATGGACAGTTATGACTGCCTGACAGATTTGTTAAGCCACGCATGCATATGTCTGGAGAGAATGATTGGTGGCCATGAGCCGGGAAGAGCAAATGACTGTAATCCTTCTCTCTTTTTGTTGACCTCCCCAGCGGCGTTCCTTTCTCCAACTTGTCACAATTCCTTTAACTCTCCTTTCTTTGCCTGTTACCTCTCTCGCTTCCTCCTCTCCCTGCCTCTCTCCCGGGCAGTGATAGTAGTCCCCGATGCTTTGCCGATAGATTAATGCCAAAGTCAATGTGAGGACGGAACGGGTGAAGTGATTTGCACAGGACTGTGGGAATTTGTTTGCAGTGGTTTGATACCCGGGGGGTGCACACAGGGAAATTGGATGGGGCAGGGAACAGGAGAGAAAGAAATGATGCTTTGTTGTAGTCTATTAGCCACTATAGACGTTCAGAGAAGGTATTACTCATGGAGAGAGCTCTTCGGACGCTGCTTAGTTGTGGAGAGGGCCACTGGAAAACTGCTTTGGCCTGAACTGCCCAGTGCTACGGAGTAATGAACCTTAATACTGAGGTGGCATTAGCTCTGCTAGCAAGCGTGCAGCCAAACGCGCGATGGGCCAATGGAATGGCTCAGCCAGCGCATACGTCTGCTATCGTTTGAAGCTGGCTGACGGCAAAAATGCCACGGTGTGTGGTGGCATGTCTGTGTATCGGCTCCATTCCACAGGGAGTGTGCTAATTGACAGCACAAGGCTATCATAATACCCATTCTGGCTGGTTGGTGTTGGCATCTCAGAATGTGGAGTGAATTCTTGTTGAGCACAGATACTTCAGAGCAGAATCTTATTAAGAGTCAGGTTTTAACAAAGCCACAGGTTTCCATTTCCCACCGATCTCTGCCTGTGCTCGCAACAAACAATGACCCTTGTTTACGATGCAGTCACCGAATCATTGTTCTGCCTTTTGGTTGTGCACCTGCTGTGTACTCCACTTTGAGCACCACCGGTCATCGCTCAGTTGTCTCTGTTTTTTGAATAATTAGCAGTTAAGTAATACACAACATGTGCAACCCATATAAATCGGAGTCCAGCAACTAGGAACATTTTTCAACAGTTGAGCAGAACAAATATCAAGGCCGGAGGAGGACTAATTTTCTGCCACAGACCAGTTTCATGCCACAGACCAGCCCACTTAAGTCCACAACTGTGATGGGAAAAATCATACGTTCTAATTTTTGTATGACTTTAGACTGCAGTTAGGGTTTTCTTTTATCTGATCAGTTTTCTTTTGTTACTTTGTGGTTGATATATTGTATATCAACTCTTACCTTTTTACTCATCTCCATTAAAATCACTAAAAGCAAGCGGACTTTATTTCTCAAAGTATTTTATTATTTCGATCTCACTGGAGTGCGGAGACATAAAACATCCGCGACACAACCTATTATACTGGAGCTAGAGTATCATTATAGCTTTACTATGCAAGTTTTCTGTTATACTATTGTCACGCTCTCTACTGGGGAAGACCCAAATGCAGACGAACAAGAACACTCAAAGCCAGAGACGTGCAGTGGAGCTACGCAGCAGAGAGACAGCGTAGTAGCTTTACTCAAAAGGTTTCGGTTTACAGGGCAGGCCACAAGTCACAGCAAAACGTATACAGCAAATAATGACAGACTAAGAACAAAGGAAACCAGGAACTTGAACACACTGGCAAAAGGCACAGGTGATTATGATGAAACTAATAGCTGGCAGGTCCGAAACAAGGCACAGGTGTAAACCATAAAGAATAATCAAGGGCCCAGAAGCGCGAGGCCGTGACAACTATTCTATAATATACTATTCTCTGCAACCTTGCTTTTCACAGTGAATTTTTGTTGAACATCATCATTTCCAATTCAGTGCAAATAAGTGTAGCTTCACAACTTTCACTGCATGGAGACTACAATAAACAACAAAGTGTTTCACCATTTTGCATTCACAATGCACTTAGTCCTAACATATAAGTTATGTATAACGCACCACAATTCCTTGACAAAAAACTTGAATTGTGGTTTGTAGGCAATATTATGCGTTATATTTTGTTTGGCACGCCTGACAACTAACATATTGGCACTGTAGCCTAAGCTAGCATACGTCTCATCCTCACTATCAACTTCTGGTGCTTGTCCTTTGCCTTCACTCTCAAGCTGCAAATTTCTTTTAATTAAAGAGTTTGGTACATTTGGTCGTGCCATCCTGCAAAGCTTTTTTTTTTATTCTGGCTTTTTCACAGCCCCTTTTTCTCTTTAAATCCTCCATCTTGTCTTTGTTTTTTATTTACTCCAAATTTGCGTAGAATGTCAGTGTCAGGAGGCTGTCAAAGTGACCAGAGCTAAATTTGTTTCTTATCACATAAAAACTGCCATAACCCTAAGATCAGTTTAAACTCACTCACGTGTCCTCCTCCAAGACCAAGCTTAGAGGGGGCAATTTTTAAATGTGAGGAATTCTAAAAAAATAATTATCAGTAAAGTCCCTCATCCGATCAAAATTCTCAGCTCCCAACTGTCACCCAAATGTTACCGTAGTCTGCTCTTCCTAACTGAACTATTTTAAACCCCATCTCCCCAACCTCTCTGAAAGAGGCTATCACCAGCATGAAGTCCATGCGCCCCGTAGATTCGTTTCCTTCTCGTAAAGGAAACCTTTGACCTTATTGGCTCCAGCATTCTCGCCAAACGTGAATAGCTCCCTAGCCTCTGGCTCTGTTCCATCCTGTTTCAAACATGCTGAGGTCAAGTCCCTCATAAAAAAAGAATGAAAAAAAAACGTACCAAAGATACTTGTGCTTAGTAATTACAGACCAATTAAAAAATGGCCTTTCCTATTCAAGGCACTAGAAAAGGTAATTTTGTCCCGGCTGGTATCTTACCTGGAACCAGATAATATTTTAGATGCATTCTAATCAGGTTTCAGGGTGACACACAGCATGGAGTCAGCACTACTGAAAGTTTCTAATGGCCCGCTCCTCAATGTAGACTGGACATTATGCCAGTCTTATTCTTCTCAACCTCAGTGCAGTTTTCGACGTGGGCTCGGTGTAAAAGGCACTGCCCTGGACGCTTTCTCAGTTTGACTGGGCAACTTCTCCTCCACCCCAACCAACCAACACTGTGGGGTTCCAGTCCTACCAACCTACACTGTGGGGTTCCAGTTCTACCAACCTACACTGTGGGGTTCCAGTCCTACCAACCTACACTGTGGGGTTCCAGTCCTACCAACCTACGCTGTGGGGTTCCAGTCCTACCAACCTACACTGTGGGGTTCCAGTCCTACCAACCTACACTGTGGGGTTCCACCAGGTTATGTTCTGGCTCGTCTCCATTCATATAGGCAGCATATGAATAAAAGGTAACATCACCCAAAAGCACAACATCTCTTTTCACTGTTACGCTGCTGAAACCCAGCTCTACCTTGCCCTGAAACCCAACCTTCCATTCAATTTAAATTGTCTCACAGAATACCTTGAGGAAATAAAATACTGAATGACCCACAATTTCCTTCATTTGAATGAAAATAAAAGTAAAGTTGTTATTTTTGGCCATCCTAATTCCACAAAATTAATTTTCAACAGTCTAGGTCAACTTTCCACCTACTTTAAACCTCACTCCAGGAACCTTGGGGTGATTTTTGACTCCCGCTTTTCAATTAGGCTACACAGATAAATGCAGTGGTAAAATCCAGTTGTTGTTTTTTAATTTGCACACACTCAGTAATGAATCCCTTCCTTGCACTAAAGGATCTTCAAAAAGTCATCCATGTACTGATTTCTTCTCAGCCTGACTATTGCAATTCTCTGCAGACCGGGATCAGTCACTCATCCCTGTCTTACTTGCAGCTGGTCCAAAATGCTGCGGCCAGGCGTCTGACTGGTTCCAAAAATAGGGACCAAATTTCACCGATATTAGCATCTCTTCGCTGGCTTCCAGTTGGCTACATAATTGATTTCAAGGTCCAGCTATCTACTTTCAAAGCTCAGAATCAACTTGCATCCTCATATACTACTAAACTCCTGAGACCACTCCGGGTCTGTTAGGTCATCTGCTTTGGGGCTCCTGTCCGTCCAAGCTCAAAACTGAAACTCAGAGGTGACCCCACTTTTTCAGCTTAACTGTAACTGAGCCGCCAAACTGTGACAGCCTTCCCTCCCCTCATCGGCCCCTTCTGTCGATTCCTTTAAGTCTTTGCTTAAAGCTCATCTTTACTCTCTAGCAGTTTATTCATATTAGTGTTCTTTTATGCACTTTGTGTTTAATCCTTATGACACCCCTACTCTTTTCTATGTCTTCATGTCTTCCTCTACTGTATTTAAATAGCATTGTACAGCCCTTTGGTCAACTCTGCTTGATATAAACTCGCTCTATAAATAAACTTGATTTGATTTGATTTGTCTTTTCTTTTACGTCAGTCATCATCAGGCCACCGGCTGGTTGCAACCCCCTAGGCACTGGGATAACCACTTTGGGATATGGTAGGGGCCACTCTCCCTAAACCCCCCTTTTCTCAGGTGTGGCTCATTTCCAGGCAAACAGAATGTGTGAGCGTGCGACGCAGGGCAGCCCACGCTTTTGCAAGTGTTGCCTATAAGAAGCCCTAGCTTCTGCGAGTGTAGCCTACATGATCTATTTACACAGCCACTGTGTTGACCAACCCTGTCACCGGCCCTTGTGATGATCTTCCCGTTTCTCCCGGTTGGCCACTTCGGCGTCTGACAGACATTGCTGAAATGAGTTTAGGTTGCTACCAAGCCTGGTAAAGCATCCCCTTTTCACATTCCATTGAGGCCACCATTTTATGTCCACGTTGGTATTGAGCTTATTTCGGGATAGACCGACCGAGAAACTGGAACTCGGGAATTAGGGAATAGCTGGTGGCCACACCACCTGACATTGTGCTCCTGATATCTTTGCCATGGCAGATGGTGGGACACATCCTGGCACCAGTACACACCAAGCCCACAGACGTCTGCTCTCGCTCGAAGACACACACACACACGCGCTGCCGGTCTCCTCGCAGAGAAACTGTACACGTACAACCAGCCCGATTGAACGCAGAATTTGCCAAGATTAAAGACTTTCCCTGACACCTGAGACCGAGCAGACTCTGGTCCTCCCCAGGCGCCACAGTAAGCTGCCACAGCAGATGTCTGGGGTGCAGTGGCTGTGGCGGTGGCTGTGTCACAGGCTGAGGCAAGCAGCCATTTGTCATACGGCCCGTTGTGAGATGCCACATCGTTTTCACAGAGCACACCACGGCCCTGCCAACCCAGTTCTCAAGCTTGGTGGAGAAAAGGTGGCCATGTAATGTTACTAAAAGGTCACAGGATCATGGCACCTCAAAGATAGTATTCCACAATATAGATCAAAAAGTGTTACAGGCTAATGAGGCTTCCCTCCGAAAGCCACAATTCTCTCCATGTAGCTGTTTCCGATGTATGTCATCATAACCAGGAAAACATCCAACCTTGGTGTGAAAACGATCCTCTAGAGTCTAGATTGTGGCACTCAATACCTAGCCGGGAGGGGGTGGGTGAGGGGGGGGGGGGGGGAGTGATAAAGCCAATGATCCAGCTCCTCGATCTTCAGTGATTGGTGGGGACTATGGAGATGGTGACGACGAGCCGAGCTAACGAAGGCACGCGCAGACAACAGCCGGCGACACCACCCTCCCCATCCAATCCCCTCGTCTAATTAGAGATTCCCATTAAGACAAAGGGAAACAACGAGCGCGGAGGACCAAATTGGTGGAGGCGACGTCAGCCAGGCAGCCGCTAGGTTTGATGTTTGTTTTCCGAGCTCGTCAGTTAAGTTTGGGAATTGAGTTTTTTTTGTTGTGGCTGTAAGTGCGTGTAAGTGTTTAAATGTCTGCGTGCGCATGTGTGTCTGTAGTGCGTGCGGGCAAGTTTTTGTGTGCCTGATTTCATTTCAAATTGCATTACAAAATCTCCTCTTGACTTTGGGAGGAGAGGCCAACCTCATTAAGATTACAAGATGATAATGAGAGAGAAACCTGTGTTCTCCTCCTCCCCCTCCTTCTTCAAGCTCCTGTCCCTGGGCTGGAACGATAGCACAAAAGCCGCCCTTGTCTGTCTGCATGTGTGTGTGTGTGTGTGTGTGTGTGTGTGTGTGTGTGTGTGGGGGGGGGGGGGTTGTCTTTCTGTGTGCGTGCATGCTACAACGCCCACACTGCCAGTGTCACCGTCTCTTCCTGTCACTCACACAGCTTTCCTTCTCATTATCGGGGAACACTGCTGTCTCTTCGTCCTCCATTCTCTCTCTCTGTCTCTGTCTCTGTCTCTCTCTGTCACTCTCTCTCTCTCTCTCTCTCTCTCTCTCTCTCTCTCTGTCTCTCTCTCTCTCTCTACCTCTGTTTATCTCCTGTGTCACTCTCTCTCTCTGTCTCTCCATACTCCCTCTCTCTCTCTCTCTCTCTCTTTCTCCATTCTCACTCTCTCCTCCTCCTTGCCTATTCCTCACTGTCTCCTCCTGTCAGCTCTACACAACACGGTTGTCCGCCCACCTTGTGTTAAAACCTTGTATCCCTGTCCCTCTGTCAACTCATCCCAGCCTTCTCTTTCACCATCCTCCCCTCTTTGTCTTTCTCCTCCTCTGCGTTCCATCTCTCCGCCTGTCCCCTTCTCTTTTTTGGAGGCCTTTGTCTGCCCCGACCCACAGAGACCAACAAGCTGACAAAGGTGTCTCTGCCACCCTGAGAAGGCTGCTGGAGATGCCAGCCATTGGCTAATGACGGCGTAGTGAGCACCTGGCCATCAGTGCAGGCTGAGGGGAGGACGCGGCTGTCATGGGAACTGACACAGCCATGGCACAAACGCACAGTCGAGTAGAACTCATTCCCCCTAACAAGGATCACGACTACCGCCCAAAGCAGTGGGTCGGAGGGATGGAATTAGTCACACAAAGAGCTAATGGGTTGCCTCTGCAACTACGGGAGGATGGAAGTTAGGTCTCGCAGCAAATGTTCACGGTTTTGTTCTCGTGGGATCTTGTTGAGTTCGGGGGCGCTTTGGGGTGCGTCTTTGATTCACGCTCCATCATGGCTTCAGTGTTCCCTCAGGCCTTTCTCTCCCTGTTCTAACATAATAGCATAACAGAAGTGTTGTTGTCGGTGAAGGGAGGGAATGGACCCCAGAAAGACTCGGCGGGTGGCCTTGCCGAGGTAATGTCTTCCCCTCCACGTCTGACGCTCGGCGCTGGGAAATGACAGACTGCAGGTGTCACAACTCAATCTCCTGTATCAGGGAGAGAGAGAGAAAGATAGTCTCACACACACACACACACACACACACACACACACAGTCCAGCAGCTGGAGTAGGCAGGATCGTTACAATTAGAGATGCCACTGTCATTCTGTGAATCTTTCAAACCTAGGAACCTTGTCCGTATCCACTGGTTCATAAGGAAAATTACGTTTTCAGTGCATGTAACAATAACAACCTCATGGACCTGAGCTGACCACCTCTTCACTGCCAACCTCCCTCTCCCAGCTCACTTGTACCTGTACTAGCCACCAAGAGGAGAGGAGAGGAGAGGAGAGGAGAGGAGAGGAGAGGAGAGGAGAGGAGAGGAGAGGAGAGGAGAGGAGAGGAGAAGAAAGGAGAGGACAGGGGAGGGGGGGAGAGGAGAGGAGCAGCTTGAGGGTCAGAGGCTCTTGTCCTCCTCATCTGCAGGCAAATCCTGCTCTCCCCAGACTGTCTTGCCAAACAGCACGCCTTCTAAGTCAGGGGAAAAGGTCTGACTGTGCTTGGCTTGTGTGTGTATGCGGGTCAATGTGTGTGGGGGACATAGATGTTGTGTATCTTTGTAAAGTTGTTGGGGGGGGAAGTGAGTAAGTGTGTTCTGGGAGCGCAGGCTCACAGAAAACATCCGGAATATCAATTGTGCAAACAGATATGGTGGAGTGACTCGTGATTTGGATGGGTTTGTTTGGAAACATATCTCAAGGGAGACTTTCTCTGTTTATTTGTTTTGGCCAATCAGCTTGCTAGATCTGCTTACGCGATATGTTTGTCTCGTCAACAGTAGGTTTTCGCTCTGCGATGAGACATTAAACGAAACAACACCTTGGAGTGAGATACGGCACCTTGCTTTGTCAGGATATCACCCTCACGTCCTTCACAGATCTGTGCTTTTTGGGTGGAGAGTACAACATGCTTTCTTCCTGCTTGATAAAAGAGCCAGGCGAGCCGGTCGGCATGTCGGACATCCGTAAAGACCAACAGCGATGGCCAGTGTCATGCAAATGAGTCATTCATGGCAAAGGAATCGTTAATGCCAGAGCACATGAGGGAGCTTCAAACCTAATGACATTTGAATCTCCGCATCTGGCATCAGGGATCCAATTCATTTCCCGGCACACAATATCTTTGCGGAGACCATAGCCACTAAATCAAACAAAGGCGAATCCTCAATGAAGCCCTCGCAAATTGCATTAGAAATTCCATCGGAAAATGAGCAGCCGAAGACTGCAGGCTAGCTCGCCATCACACGGGCATTTTTCCTCCAGTGCCAATTTGGAGGAAGCCTGCAAAGTGGAGGCGGCTGTGACAGATTCATTGAGAGTGCTGTTGGAGGGATTTGAATAATTTTACAGGGTTTTAGGCATCAAGGGGGAACCAGGCCTCTCGCTGTGTGTGTGTGTGTGTGTGTGTGTGTGTGTGTGTGTGTGTGTGTGTGTGTGTGTGTGTGTGTGTGTGTGTGTGTGTGTGTGTGTGTGTGTGTGTGTGTGTGTGTGTTTGCACAGGGTGCATCCAAACTGCTCCATCTAAATCCACTAAGCAATGCCTACTATCTCCTCACCAGGGAAGGAGTATGGACTTTCCTGGCATGGGAAATAGATTTCGTCCTTTGAAATCATCCCCGGTCTATTTAAAGAATCATCCCTAATTAAGGTCCAACAGGAGAGGATCCCTCCCACCCAGTATTCTGCCACTTGGAGGGACTCGTTCCAGCGTGGTGACTGGAAATGTGTGTCAACGTGGTAAGGATATACAGGTCGTCAAGCGTGTTGGTGCACCTAGGTGTCCGAGGGGAATGGATCCATATTAAAGCAATCCGTTCCATGTCCCGCCAGGCAGGCCTCAACACCTCTCTGCCCTGGCTGCCATCTGTCAACACAAATCTGGCGCGGGCCAGACACACGGCTCCCAGACAGCCCTGATCTATGGAGACGTCAGTCAGCCACCCACAACTTCCCACCTCAAAATGAAAGAATACATCTTGTCAGGGTGAAGATAACAGGGGGGGGGGGGGGGGGGGGGGGGGCAGGCTGCATTAATAATGGGGACTAGGGACTGGTGGAGCGGGTGTGCACAGTGCCTGAAGGGAGACCGCCCTGCTCTCCTGCTTGCCTCTGGTCAATAGGCTGTTTATACGTGTTCAATAAAGTCAATGGTCCATGTGTCCATTATGCATGAAACTTAAGAACGAAGATCTACATTAAGACTATAGCCCCCCCCCAAAACGTCCCCTTCACCATTCCAATGACTAACACTGTCCATGTGTGTTTGTGCGTGTTTGTGTGTGTGAGTGTGGTTGTTTGTGTTAAAGTATGAAACTTATAACCGAAGATTTACATCAAGATTAGAGACGCTAAAATACTTCCCCTCCACTCTTCCAATTACTAAAACCGTCTATGTGTTTGTGTGTGTGTGCGGGCATGTGTGTGTGTGTGTGTGTGTGTGTGTGTGTGTGTGTGTGTGTGTGTGTGTGTGTGTGTGTGTGTTCCTGAGAGTGTGCCATCCCGTGAGATGGATGCGAGCCGCTCCACAGGTGTAATTGGATTCTCCACCTGCCTCTGCTGTGGCCATTGATCTGTCCCCTGCAGGAGCTCCGAGGAGGGAGAGAAGGAGACGCCCATTGATTTTACCTTTACACCCATCAGGAGGGTTTGGACCCACGTGATCAACACTAATCTCTAATGATGGAGCGGCTGCAGGAGGCTCAGCCTGGCCTGTAGAGGGGCCATGGAGGAGCCAGGCTGGTCTGCTCTCCCAGGCTAGTCTGCTCTCCCAGGCTAGTCTGCTCTCCCAGGCTGGTCTGCTCTCCCAGGCTAGTCTGCTCTCCCAGGCTAGTCTGCTCTCCCAGGCTGGTCTGCTCTCCCAGGCTAGTCTGCTCTCCCAGGCTAGTCTGCTCTCCCAGGCTGGTCTGCTCTCCCAGGCTAGTCTGCTCTCCCAGGCTAGTCTGCTCTCCCAGGCTAGCAGCACCAAGCTTGTAGCCCGCTCTACTGCTTCGTATCAGGGAGGAACGGGCCGATGACTCCAGGGACCCTATGCTAAATGCCGTTTTCGTTCACAAGACGATTTGTACTCAGACGTGCGACTTTGAAAGGACCACAAGTCCGGATAACTCCCCTGTTCACTCAGATCGCCAGTTTAACTATCCTTTCTGTAGGATTGATACTTGGCAACTGGATAATATTTGTGCCTCAACTCAGCAGGTAACTCAGGCAGTTCCATGCCAGACAGAACAATGCTCTTCGAGAGTCAAGGTAGAAAGACATGAAGATGAGATGAAAGGCGGAGTGATAATAGAAAATGATCTAGACATAAGACATTACATTTGAATTAAAACGATTCATAGAAATGTCATAATACCTTCTCAAACACTTTCCAAAACACGTTGTTGGAATATGAAGGCCTGCCGACCTGTTCCCTTCCTGGTTCAAAGGTCAAAGTTCAGCTAAAGGATAGTGGCTGACATATAGCATAATGAGATCAGATTATATCGATTTTGAGGCACATTATGGAACAATTGATAGAGCAGTTTGGCTGCTATTGGGTGTGGAAGGGTTGACATTTCCTGGATTTGTTGTGTGGAATGAGCAGTGCCAGCACAAACCCTGGGGACGGCCCTGCCTGAGGCAACCACAAAGCAAACACATAAAATGAAACAGCATCATTATCATCCAGAGAGCTTGAGAAACGTGTGTGTGTGTGTGTGTGTGTGTGTGTGTGTATGTGTGTGTGTGTGCGTGTGTGTGTGTGTGTGTGTGTGTGGTGCAGGCAAGATGGAAGACAACATACAGAAAATTTAATTTGGACTCAGATTAACAGTGTGTGTGTGTGTGTGTGTGTGTGTGTGTGTGGTGTGTGTGTGTCGTCGTGTTTGGCATTGCAATATGTTGTGTGCTTGTCAGTTTGCACGGGGGTGGTGGTGGGGGGGTTAGGCGTGTAAGGCAAAGTAAAGATGGATGATGGATCAAACACAATTACATTTCTATTTGCTCCTTCTCTATGTATATGTGTGTGTGTGTGTGTGTGTGTGTGTGGGGGGGGGGGGGGGGGGGGGGTGTTCCTTTGGTTATGCTAAGACACAAACGTCTGACATAATTATCAAAGTAGACGTGTGTTTCTGAGTTCTGGGTGTATATGAGTGTGTTTTTGCTTTTCAGTGGTGTCCTTGCCAGAAAGTTGTAAATGAAGGTAAATTGCCTGGACCTTTTTAGTTACAATGCATATTTACCCTATGCATATGTGTGTGCGTGTGTGTGTGTGTGTGTGTGTGTGTGTGTGTGTGTGTGTGTGTGTGTGTGTGCGCGCACGTGTGCATGCATGCATTCACATGCATATATGTGTGTCATGCTCCCTCATCAGTATGTATTTCATATCCATTCCCCCTTCACCTTCCTCCAGATCCTGTGGGACTTATTGGTGTAACTCTTATGCTGTGCTTGGTGCCTATGGCATCTACAGCACAAATATTACAGTCATAATGAATAGAGGGGCGAAAGGCTGTACAGGGTTTTAACAAGAGCTTATACACGGTGTGTTGGGATGATGAATCCCTCCATCTGGCTGCCCTCCAGACACAGCAGAGAGAGTGGAGCACCCTAACACAGAAGGAGAGACAGAGAGGGATGAAGAGAAGGAGAGAGAGAGAGAGAGAGAGAGAGAGAGAGAGAGAGAGAGAGAGAGAGAGAGAGAGAGAGAGAGAGAGAGAGAGAGAGAGAGAGAGAGAGAGAGAGAGAGAGAGAGAGAGAGAGAGAGAGAGAGAGAGAGAGAGAGAGAGAGAGAGAGAGAGAGAGCACATTCACATCTAACGTACAAAGGTACATACCATTCTTGTTTCATGCATAGCTGCTGTATGAGCTGAATAGAATTGGGTTGAACTGTCTAAAGATGTCCCTTCATTTACTAAAAGAGTAATGTGACAGTAATGGAATGCTCTAGGTTAAACGTGTATGATAATAAAAAGGCTTGTTCTGCTTTCATAATTGTGCTGTGACGCGTGTTCAAATGGGAGTGTGTAGCATGCACTGTCCGCTATTGAGAGAAAATAAAGCCTCTTTGTGTTGCTGTCATGCCTGATTCCAAAAACACATTTTTAATACAAGTTTCTTGGCTGACCCTCTGAGTCTGTCATCTGACAGCAGCCCCTCACCTGTAGCGACACCACATCCATCCTCAGGGTGTCAACTTTTATTACAGTTCCATTTCTTGTTGTGAATAAGCCTTGAATCAAAATAAAAAAAACATTAGCAATTGGCACAAACAGCAATTCTGTAAAGAAAAATCATGAAACAACGGTACAAGTCTGGCAGCAGGAGGGCCAAAATACATACTATAATATTAGAAACATGATGTAAGGCCGAACTACATTTCTTAACTTTGGAAAAACTTTTGAAAAAACTTTTATAATCAAAATGCCGTATTTTTCAGCAACATTTCGTAAAGGGCCTTTTTCTTGCAGTGACGGAAATACCAAAAACATTTATTTTGTTTTATATTTTATTTTTTGTTGCTGTCCTCATATTTATTATCTGCAGTTTAGAAGAGTTTAGACAGAATTGCAGGTATCACTTAGCCTGGTTGGACCAACTAGTTAACATGATCACATTATGTTACTCAGTGGTTCATAGTCTAATAGTGGCTAACCAGAACTGATGTGACTTAGCATAATATAGCTCAAATTTGCTCAGCACGAGTACTAAAACCCCACAAGCAGAAAATCCTCCCAGGGTGCATGGATACAAAAGAGGAATCTAAAGCATCCCAAACCCAATCATAGATCTCAGGCATCAACAAAACCTTCAAATCAAGTTCCAACACTCTGCAACAACAAGGAACAATCTGATTCCAAACCATTTCCCATAATGCCTTGTGACCACAGTTCAAGAACAGGATTTTACCCTAAAAAAATGATGGTGCAAAAGTGTTATTATGTTTTCAATAATGTTGTTGGTCTTACAATAGCGTTGAACCGTCATTAATTTAAAGCAAATCAATATTTAAACACCTGTTTTTGAAAATGTATCTTTGTGTTTAAAATGCATGTCTCTGAAAACACACACAATCTCTTTCTCTAAGGTCACTACAATAATCAGATGGATGCAAGGTATTATTAAGCATGGTATTTGGTCAAAATGCATCTACAAGTCAGTACAATAAGCTAGTCAGAATAATTAGGTCTTCTCTGGTATTAATTCAACTTTGCACGAGGTTGAGGTCCAACCTTTATTGATAAACCACGAGAGTTGCAGGTTTTTATTTATTTATTTATTTTCCTTACCTTTCTTAGTTTGACATGGTTCAATGAATAGCCAATAGGAGTCTCTCTCGTGGTTCGGTGACAGTCTATCCTGGAAGTCAGAGAGGTCAGAGTGCCCCCGGTCCTTGCACACACCCTATCGTTCACCCTGTGTTAAAGCTAAGCAGCGTAATAAATCACAAATAAAGCCCTTTGTTCACTTTGATGTGCTTTGATATAGTGTTTCAGTGAGCTCCTCGGTGACGGTGTAATGTGCAACTCGCACAGGAGTCACGAGCTGCATTCAAATTGCCTAACCGAAGAGGCAATTTTCCTCCCAAGAACAAATCATGCACATTGGCCCTCATAAATCATCGGCAGCGGCTCAGCAAAGTTGTGCCCTGCCCCAACTTTGAATGTAAAGCCCAGTGTCTTATCAGACCAAAGTGCACACATTTTCTTGCACTTATTGACCAACCGATTTATCTCTTGGCATGTAATTGTCTGATGTATGTACGGAGCAGCGGTACAATGCCAGCCTCACAGAATCCATTTTAGTCTCTGAACCAGAAGTGATGGCACTGAATATCAAGATAGTATCATGATTATCAATAGGGCTGTGGGAGAAAAGCCTGCCACAGATTCATTGGGAGAACATTCCATATTTGGCATCATGTAAGCATTAGCATTGTTTAAGCATACAGCACAGAAGGTCCTGTCTTTTACTAGGTAGCGGTTAGCTGGATATAGTTCCTTTTTAGTAACTGGACCAAGTAGCAAAAACAAACAAATTTCATTCTAAAAGCAATAAGAGGAGCAGGGTATTTTCTTTTTTTAAAACGGCATAATATTCTGTAAAAGCATAAAAAAAACTCGGTCTGCTGTCTCTCAAACATAGATGCAAACCTGTAATACTCTGACACAAATATAGGAGGCTAAATGAGTTCAGGACATAAGTAAATGTTGAACCAGTTGTTGTACCTGAGTCTGCATCAGAATTTTGATTTCTCTCTCTCTCTCTCTCTCTCTCTCTCTCTCTCTCTCTCTCTCTCTCTCTCTCTCTCTCTCTCTCTCTCTCTCTCTCTCTGTTGTTTGGGTCTCAGGTTGTTTACCTCCCACTGCCACACTCTCTCTCTCTGTCTCTGTCAGATTGCTTCCCTCTGTTATCAGCGTCATCCTAGGCTGACCTACATACCCTGGGTTCATCAATAATGGATGAACCAGGAGGATGATGGTGATGTTGGTGGTGATGGTGAGGCACAGATCTGTATGTGAGGGACGCCCCCTGGACACTGACCAATAAATATGACAAACACAGTAAATCACACACATACACCAGCATGCTGTCTTTTTCTCACTCAGACGCAAGCGCCATGCGCACACACACACACACAATAACACAAACATATCCCCGCAAGCATGTGTGTGTGTGCACGCGCATGCACATCACCTTAATGCTTTCCCACGCATCAACCACAGCAACAGTTTTTCCTGTTTGCCTACGTAACCCCTCCGGCGGATAGAAGCAGGCACAATGCATCTAGCCTTTTCAGGGACACACAAACCAAACGAAGCATGCATGAAGACACACTGCTGGTCTTTTTACTGGGCACATAGGAAGACACTTCGAAAAGGAGGAGGACAGCGGATCAAAGATCTCCTATAATCGTGTGTGGTTCAGAAGAGAAATAGAAATGGAATGAGCGATCAGGATGATGAGGAGAGACAAAGACTGGTTATGCAACTTACTGATTTAGTGGGTTCTGAAGTCTGAGTGTACCCATTAGAAAGCAAACAGACTATTAGTGTAATAACCCATTCTCTTCTCCAAGCAGCACAGCTGTGGCTACTGTGTGGGTCGTGCTCTAATGTGGATGTTGGTAAAATGTGCTCTGGAAAATAATTGCCAAGAGTGGGTGTTTTTTGAATGTTTGTGTGCCAGTGTGGTAAATGTTTATTGTACTTATAGTGCATATTTCACAATGCAAATGCCCTGTTTATGTTTCCTTATACTTCAGCACAAGTTCCATCAACTGAAAAGTGTATGCATGTATGTGTATATAATGAAACAGGCATATTTGGATGCCTTGGAAGTGTGACAGTGTGTGTGTGTGTGTGCGACTGGAGCATGAGTTTAGGTTTTTGGATTGTTTGGGGGAGAACAACAGCCTTCAGGCAGCAGTGTAAGGTAGAGCCTGAGGGCTGACCTTGGGGCCCTGGCGCCTCTGCCAGGGTTTGCTCCCTCCACCACCCCCACCAGGCAACATCCACCTGTCAGAGGACACATTCAAGAAAGGGAGATGAGAATAGGAGAAAGAGAAAGCGCGCGAGAGAGAAAGCGCGCGCGAGAGAGAGAGACAGAGATACGTGGATGGTAAGACCTCTGTGGTACAAATACTTCATCTATATTACATTGCAACAACAGTTGGATGTACTGCAGCATCTGCCGGAGGGACACCATCACCCCACAGCCCCGAACTAAAGCCCCATCCTTGACTCAGACCCTGCCTCACCTCCCTCTCCCCCTCCCTCCCCACCGCCTGCCTCCCATCTCCCACAGCCACCAGCACCAGCATGAATAGCGAGTGATTAGCCGTGGCATTAGCACTGAGTCATGATATGCCGGCTGGCCCCTCAGCGCTGCTGGATCAGCCCGTTATGGAGAGCTCTCTGCCAGCGCACGATTGATCACAACCCAAAGCGACGGCCCGGCCTCGCAACTCAGGGACGCAGCGTGGTCGCCCTGCTGAACGAGGGGGACATTTCCACCCACACAAAAGAGACACGCATCGTATTTTTCATACCTGTGGCGTTGCCTTTGCGGAGGGAGTGCCGTCGCCCCGCCGGGTGGAAATGATGAATTGGACGAGTGACGGCAGGGTGCTGGAGAGGAGGGACACCAATTCTATTAGAACCTAAATTTAAACCCACTCACTGTCTCTCTCTCTTTCTTTTCTTTTTTTTGTACACACACACACACACACACACACAATCCTGCTTGCACACACGAGCATGCAGGTACACACACACACACACACACACGAGCATCCACATACACACACACACACACACACGCAGACTGGTAATTGGAGTGAAGAGAAATAAAGGGGAAAAGGATCCAATCAATCAAGTAACTTTCCGGTTCTCAAGTAAGGGCGGTTTAAAAAGAAGTGTAATTAAATGTTCCTTTGTAAAACCTCTTTATCTGCAGCCCCTCATAGATTCCATTCCAAGATTGTAACATTTATAGAGTGTGAAAAGAGGGTGAGAGAGAGAGAGAGAGAGAGAGAGAGAGAGAGAGAGAGAGAGAGAAAGACATATAGAGATAGAACTTCCTCCACACATTCATCACACACAGTCTCATGAAGCATTTATATGAACAAGTCCCAAATTCTATTCAGAGCGACACTATCAGCAGGGCCACTTACCCCTAGCCCATATTTAACTGTGCGCAAACAGCCTCAGGTTCTGTTTGCATATTCGCTGACCCTAACCCTTTGCTTTGTCCACCTTCATTATGCAGCGTGTAAAGATCCCCATGGTGAACGGCCTTGTTAGAATAGCTTCACAGCCCCGACACTCCTGAACTGTAATTTCCATTTCCCTTTTCCTTGTGGTTGTTTATATCCCCTGTTCAGACAGATAATACAGGATTTATTTTTGTTGTTGTTGCCCCCGTTGCATTCCTCTTCACATCCTCATAGAACATGCCATTGAGGACACGAGTTGTTGGTCAAAATCTAGGTCACACACTGTAATCTAAACTGTCTACACTATGAAAAGCATCTTTAAATGGGAGGACAAAAATATGCTAGGAAGCGCTGAGCCCTAATTAGTCTCACTGGAGCTGGATCTGTGGTCTGGTAGCAAATCCACTTGACAACCCCCAGCCAGTTCTCCTCCCTCCCCCCACTCAGACACACACACACACACACACACACACACACACACACACACACACACACCTATTTGGTGGCTTTACTCCCCTCTGTGGCTCGCCTAGTTAATAATAGAGCATTTCTGTAAACACAATTCCAGGACTGGCCCAGTCTTTGTGGCGTGACCATCATTTCAATTTCAATAATGTATTTATCCTGACAGACTTTAATGCTGGCTTAAGTGCTGTCTCCATCCAGTCTGTCAGGGAGGGCCGTATAGAACGGTTAGTTGATAGTTGTGAAACCAACAGACCAAACTTCCTCCACTGGCAGACACTATTCCGCTAACCTTTCCTCAAATGTATTTAGGCAGTGTCATAATCAAATCTCCATCGAACACGCAGGCGTTCAGTTACTCACTGAAGAGCCCAGGTGGCAGAGTTCAGACACATGCACGCATTAGGACACACGCTCTCACTCACACAAATCCACACACAAATGAACTCATACAGTCCATTAGATGAATGGAACAATAATAGGAGATATCTGTTCCATAAAAGCATAGAGGCTCGCGAGTAATGTGAGTTTAGATTTGTTTTTAAATCACATTACTTTTGCCCAGGGAGCCTATTGAGGGGAGCCCCCTGACCCAGGGCCACAGAGGAACTGCATTTCCTCAACACATTTGGTCTCAGTTTTAATGTACGCTGTAGAACAAAGGACTAACTCAACTATTTTGAGTGCTGATTTGAATCTGCAAACAACAGAGCAGGAGTATTAGGATGTTGACCTAACTTTGAGACACACACACACATGCATACATACACAAACACATCCCTGTCCATAACAGGGCATATAGGCATATATGCAAAAGGCATATATTGGTGTTTACAAAAGGTATGTAATAATAATAGAATGTTTTTGTTTTTGAACACTTTTTTTGTTAAACAGTTTATTTAGTGCTTAGTAGATGCTGATCTAAATATGTAATACAGCACACGTTAATTATAGTGACAATAACTACAAATATTGTTTACAAGGGGAATACAAAATATATCTGAAAATTCTAAAATCAAATAAACCTTTAATATTATACATATTTTAATCAAATAATTAAGTAAATAATAAAATAAATAATAAATATTTAATATTTATATTTAATAAAATATTGGAAACAGACTTCAAACAATGACTACAAGTACACAGTATTAGCTATACGAAGGTTAGGCTGCCTGTGTGAAATATTAGGACCATGCCCTTGTTGAAATTTTCGAACTTATTTTCAAGACTTTATATACCAAGCATGCCCAGATATTTTTATACAAAAATTTGAAACGCAAAGACGGCCGGTGGCTTCCCCCTCCCTTCTACAATTTTGAATTTGCCACACTGGGCGATGTAATTTCCGTTTTCAGCACCATGGACAGTTCCGTCTCCCTCATTTTTCCCCCCATCGCTTACTCGGCAGGTTGAGGTGGGGAGGCAAAGTTTTGGCAATATCGGAGTGGACGTTCATCCTTCGTTGCTTCCATACGGTTTTTTACTGTTTACCAATGTTTAGCACAACCTGACGAGACGTATATTGAAAGAAAACACAGGACGAAGAAGGAGCAGAAATATTGAGGAACCGAGATGAAATAAATATGCTAAGAGGCGATTCCGTAAAACAGATTTCTCGCTTTCTATTATTTGCTTGCTGAGGGTTAAGAGCGAGCGACTGTAACCCTTCGAGGGAGCCTAGAGAAGAGGACTGCTGCGCGGGGGACGAGAAGGGATTGATCTGCATGTGAGACCGCTTGTCCACACACCGGAGGCAAGAGATGCAGCCTGTGAACAAGCTTCTGAGTCTTATCCTCCTCATCTTGCTGGGCACAGAACTCACCCAAGTAGGTTTGAACGCACGCCATTTTCCCCGCTGTAATAAAGCTACACCGTTTCTAATTGGCTTGAGATCCTACAAAAGATTACCCGCACCGCTCCTAGACAGAGCTCCGGTGAATTAGCCAGATTTCCCGCTTAAACAGATTAAGGGGTAGGATTACATGGCGATGATGTGGATACATTGTACTAGACTGGCGCAGAGATATCCACCAGTACCCCATAGCCATACTATCATATCGGGTTTTATAAACAGTACAGAGAATAATTAATGTCCATGTCAAACCTTTCAAATATTTATAGAAATCGTGACTGTCATTGTGCTGTGAAGCTTTGGCAATACTAAACAGAAAGCGGTCCATCCTACTCTTTCGGAATCATTGTGTAGGCTAGATTCTGCCTGCCTACAGCGATACCATTTGGTGTTTTGAATGAAGGCAAGCAGCCGGAATCATAGGCTAACAGCGTTTGGAACACAGCTGGGCTTTTGAAATTGCTCAAATGGCTAGCAAGATGCATTGCGACTTGAATTAATGAGTAGGGAGCAATTTATCCACTCAAAGAACTTTAGCAAATAAGTCCATGTTATTAAAAAAAAAAAAAAAAAATAGGAAGCATGCTCTGGGCTATAATGGACGCACACAATAAGACCTCTGATTATGTGTAATCACCCAGGAAGTGGTTCTACTATGATGAAAAGAACAATATACCATGCAAAATGACATAGACGCTGTCTAAGCAGTATAATGTAGTAAAAGGACATAGATGTTGTCTAAACAAGTCTGTCTTGTCAGAGCACCAACAGGTTGCATTGCTATGCATTTGCAATATTTTATTATCCTTTCTGGGTAACATCTAAAGTTGAAGTGACATTTTCCCCCAAAATGATCTATTTACATAAGAATGTAACATTCTTGTTACATATTTTAAAACAAACCCCCCAATATTATGCCAGTTCCAAATAAATCTGTTCCATTAGCACAAGTAGCTTAAGTGCTATTTCAGTTGTGTGGCCATGCCTGCAAATCAATATCTTTTGGGGAATACACTCGCTAACCTCTGGGTCTGACTGAGAAACATCAACCCACTGCATCAGCTTCAGGTTGACCTTTCACAGAAACAGTTCACACACATCCCACCGCAAACACCCCTCCTGTCTGGCCACAGGGACACCAAAGGCACGCGCTGAGCTCGCTGGCCAAAAAATGCTGACGGGCTGGAGAACGCCGCCCTTTTGGTCCCATTGATCTAGTCGGGGGGAGTCACAGGAGGCCTGGGAACGAGCTGTGCTGTGGACTTCATAAGGTTCGGTTTGGGGTGCTGGTGCAAGTCAGGGGGCCTGTGACGAGTGTGGACAGGGACACTCTCCTCTGTCTTTAGGACGGATGTCCTCCCTAACAAGGTCAGTCGATATCTGCCCCTCGGCTTCTTTCTGCTCACTGCTCTCCAGGCAGTCAGACAGAGGAGACCTGGGCTCTATTTATGAGGTGGATAATTAAGAGATGTACCCCACCTAATAGCAGGCCTCAAACACATGGCTGGGAAGCAGCTTCCTTCTAAATGGAGGGCAAAGAGAAACGGATAAGAGACATTGAAATCGAGATTCAATATGGCCACTTTTGTCATTTCTACGCTGTTTTTGTTGTTGTCCTTACTGCTGTTTTGGGTATTGTCACTGCAAATATATTTTGTATGGGCCTATTGGGCCCTTTGAATTTGAGAGACAGACGGAGAAAGAAAGAGAGAAGGAGACAGTAAAAAGAGAGAAAGAGTGTTTGTGAAAACAGAGATGAGGAAAATTGAGACAATAGAAGGTTAGCATTTGTTTCGAACATTATTATGAGGAACAGAGGTTCCAACATGATGCTACCCTGAGGCTTGATCCTGTACAGTGGGGCTTAAAGAGGCACTTGAGAAGCCTTTCGTTTGCCACACACTTAGAAGCTAGACTGAGGCATTGTAATTCAAGCAGTGAATCTGTTTTGCTAAACGTAGCTCAAAGTAAGATATTTAGAATTCAGCCATGAGGTAAATCACTCGGGTTGAGACACATTCGCCTTTACTCCTGACTTTAATGAATACATTTTGGGAGAAGTCCCTTCACGGCACTGGCCAGCAGTGATTGGCCTTAGCAGACCCTGACATAAAGCCCCTGCCTTCAAGCTTTAAAAGGTCTTCAGACTGACATTCACCTGCATGAGTTCAATGTTCCAGTTAAGTCATACAGTAAGTAAGGACCCCTGTTCTTGATTGGTTGAACCACCTCCTGTCAGCTGTTACTATGCGATAACATTTGCCCCCCCCCCCCCCGGCTGGAAATGTCCAGCTGTGTGTGTAAACATCATTATTGGAAAGGTTGAGATGGCATTTACAGGAGGACATCAAAAGAGGTCTATGCATGAGGTCAAAGCCCATATATGCATGTGTGGGTGAGTGTGTGTTTGGGTGTGTCGCACGCGCGTGTGTTTCTCTGTTCGTACTACTACTGCTTAAGCACCGCTTAACCGGAGGATGAAACCAGTACAGCACTGGAAGAAGAACTGATGCCGAGCCTTGGCTAGAATCACAGACTAAACCTTACCTGTGTCTCTGCTAATAAAGCTGAAAGTGACAGCAAAGAAGCCGCCAAGCCAAAGCTATCTGAAGGAGATAGTTTTGCAAAAGAAGCTGCGGCAGACATCTTTTTAACTGTAACACCCATCAGCACTGTAACCTGATTGTGCCTTAGGCTTTTGACATTGTCTGATGGTTTGTTCCTACTTTGTTTTAGTCTAGTTTGAGTAGTCACAATCTCTGATATTTTCGTTTACTTTTGTTAATCTATTTTACTTCAGCTTTGATTTATTGCCGTTTTTCTCCTTGATCCATGAATGTTCTTTGAGACACAGTTGTGTTAGATTGTATATTTCAGGTAAATAAAGAAAGATCACTGTTTATTAGTCTATTTAGTTGATTCTCAATTTAGTAAAATGTTGTATTGTTGTCAAACTTTTGGTAAGTTTTTGTGAAAACGTTTTAATCATAGTTGTAGTTAACTCATTTAACACGTATTGCCATAGAATAATTTTGCCTGCATAGGGTGCATAATAGTGAACCAATAGGATTATCTCTGTATTATCACTCCATTATTGAGCCTGAGCTTAACACCTTGGGCTGTGGCAAAGTCTGTGGCTTTACTCAGCTCCCTGCATGGGGGTTGTGTAATCGATGGTGCTGTGGTGCTTTGATGGCTGCCGCATATAAACTCCCTTGCAAAGTTCGCCGGGGTCAGCCATCGGCTGGGAGCCAGTAATACCGGCAGGGCTCCTACGTGGGCAGCCATCATCTCAGTCCAGTGGCAGAGAGTGGGCAGAGGCTGTTTGGCAGTGGGGAGGCCTCCCACGACAAAGGCCCTGGGCATACATGCTCTGGCTGTCCACTCACTGCATGTGCCTTCTGTGCTAGTCACATTTTCTAAAGCACGATGTCTCAGGATTGAAAGAGGATCCAAAAGGACGGTGAACTGAAAGAAAGACTGGATTGGTCCGGCCTACAAAAGCGGTTTTCCAGTTAGTGCCTGGGTGTGGGGTTTCACCAGGATATATAATATTTAGCTGATGACACAAGTCAACGACAGCTAGTTATCTAGCAATTTCTGTGAAAAGGTCATGTCAGCAGGCCCACAGAAACATGCCAACCCCCAAAACAGACTCGAATTCTCAAAGGACATTGTGCCTTATAGCAGCTAGCTGGCTGGCTGGCTGTCTGGGTGGGCAGGCTCGCTAACGTTAAGCATAAAGGATGGACTTGAAATGATTACTTATTTTACAGCTCAGCAGCAGTTGTTTTAAGGCTGGGTAGAGTACCAACATGGACCATGGGTGCGGAAAGGAATTTTGCCAGAATGGAAGTCTTCAAACTGAAGTAATAGAGTGGTGATTCGCTGTCAATACAGGACAAGTGGAAATGCCTTTATCATCATTTTAGTTTCTGTTAGATCTGAGGATGAGCTGTACAACCCTTTTCTTTGTCTTGCTTTCTCTATTTCTCTTTGATTTTCTATTATGTTTGCGCTGACAATACCTCTTTCACTCTCAGCAGTGAGTTTAGCTGCTTAAACAATGTCAATGTCCCAGCCTCCCTTCTCATTTCCCTCCTCTGCTCATATCCATCTAAACAGTATTCATCTCCTATTATGCCCTTCTTCAAAACATTAGCATGAAACACCCATGGGACCCCCCACCGCTGGCTCCCCGCCTCCGACTCCTCCTTAACGAACGCGTTGACTGAGCTTTTGTTATGTCGAAGGAGGGGGGAAAATGGTGGGTTTGCTAGGCTGGTGTATCAGTCACGCAGAGTGGAAGCAGTGAAGAGGAAGGCAGAGCAGCTGCTCACCTTACCCCCTGGCTCCAGGCCCAATTCTATGGGCGTCTTACGTGAGCCTGAGAAACAGATGCCGTCAATAATGGCAGGACCCGTGGCAGCGTCCAGCGTGCATGCTGCAGCTCAGCCCACAGAGCCCACGGCCCACTCCACCGTCAGGGCAGAGCGGAGGGGACCCGTGGGACTCAAAGCTCAGACTGGTTTTCTTGCGTGGTTGGAACCGTTGGATAGAACGTGGTTCCTAGATTAGCAAATCCCTCTGCCTCGTCATGGTTAAGCGTTAAGCAGTTTGCAGAGGACCTAGAAAATCCATCGTCAAACATGTAGTGTCACAAGCAAAGCTACTGAGTGAAAGTACTACCTCAGCTGTAAGTTTCAATACTGCCGCGGCACATTTGCGAGATGCAAAATCTTCTAAGGATTTAATGCTGAAGAAAACCTCCTCAGTTCCAGCGGAGCTGGTGAAAGGCTGATTTTGTTTACTTTATGAATGACAGCCACAATGAATCCATTATTCAATCTGAGGAACAGAGAAACCGAGCATGTGACTGGCATAGATTGCCCTTTTTTGCTGCAAATCTAACACTCTTTAATGAGCAAAATTGATGAGGTGCTTGACGATATTGTGATGGTAATGGGCGTTACCTAGCGTTACTAACCCCTAAAGAGAATTTGCGGAGCATGGATATTCCTGTGTGTGTCCTGTAGCAGTGAAGCCTAGCCTTCTTCCGGGCCATTGGCTTTCAAGATTGGATAAAAGGACTCTTCCGCTGTCTATCAAACGGAAGGCGCAACTCTGTTTACTGGTTTGTGTTTAGTGAAACTTGGCTTAACTGCGCTTACCTTGGCTGAGTGGATAAGCTTACATCGAGTGATTTGATGCCAATCTACTAGTTTCAGCCGAGCGAGGCTAGGCTGGGTGGAGTTTTGGGCTTGCTTACTGAACGGTGAACTCAACGGAACCGTACTGTCTAAGCTGAGCTTGTGGACTGGGATGGCTTGTGTGTTCAACTTCTGATCCAAGCAGAGCAGTGAGAGGGGGAAAGAAACTCATGAAAAAAGAGGAAAGCGTGAGAGGAAGAGAGCATAAAAATAGAGTGCAAATAGAGTGCAAGAAACGATTCGACATAAGTGCAAGTCATATCTATTATTTGGACCAGAAAACTGCATTACCAAATGGACGGAAATAACTGTACATATAGTGCCAACTTGAGCTATTCTGGGTTGTGATGCATCATGCATGCAGTACTGCAACTAAGCCCATAGAGTGGAGCATCCGCCTGGAATTGGAAGGATCTGACCTGCCCTCTGAACAGGCATATTTACCCCCTCGGACATGTCCCAATACTGACCCCCACTACATAGTGGGAATGCAGTGTTACATGGAAACTGAAAGGGGCTGTTTTTGGTGATGTTTTGTTTTTCACATCAAAGATGAGCAATGTATTTAGATTGCTGAGCCGGTTGCTGTTAGTCTTTAGAGTTTAAATGCCCTCAGATGACATTTAGAACCGCTTAGCACCCACTAGAGAAATAATTTGGGAATGGAGTATAACCCATGTTGTAATTAACAGAGACATTGTTTGGATCAGATAGAATATGACCTTGAAGTAGTGCTAGGTTGGTTTATATTGTTGTCCTCTCAATGTGTGGGAAAAGTTATATTTACTTTAGTATAAAAATCTGCAGTTTAACTATGCTATTTTAATAAATAAATGAAATAAACGAATGGAAAGGTTACGTATGAAAGGTCACGCTAATCAGAAATCCACTTGAATACGATGTTTAATAAATTTGCAGCACCAAAACCAGCTGCATGATGGCGCCAGAGTCACGCGGAAAACATCCATAACTTTAACATTGATGTACAATACTCCTAAGTCGGACTAAATCTGTGCTTTAAATACTTGTTAATATGTGAACACTGTGAACGCCCATTTTTTTCTATATAAGCCGCTAATGATGCAATTGTTCTATAGCATAAAAAGACTACCTCAACGCCCTCTTCCTAGAGTTTGATGGAATACTGAATACTTAATGAACAATACTTTTGCAATTACATTCCATTAGGATTCCAATGGACTGTAATTGCAAAAGTATTGCTCATTAAGCGTACGTCAGGTCGAGTTAATTTCTGTGACCCGACAGCTCGCGCACTCCAGGAGGTGAGGGTCACCTAGACTGGTATAATTAAGCACGCAGCGTACCGCCACCAGACACCCTGTGCCACTGCTCTTGTTCAGTCCTCTGGGAATGCGCCAGGGACAAACAATGCATGTCTGAGGTAGCCTATTAGGTTGAGCGGACCACAGGTGCAGACAGGGTGCCTGAATGGCTAGCTGCACGGGCTGGCTGACATCATTGCGCCTGGCTATCCTCCCCTTTTCCTCTCCCAACCATTTCGAGCAGCTTGTGTGAAGTCACTCATGCTTAATCACGAGGCGCGTAAAGCAGGAGGCGGACCGAGGGCGTGAACGAAATAGTAACCGAGAACAAGAGAGTCTTCAGTGCAGGACTGGGCAAAGAAGAAGAGACATATTCAATGATATTGTCTCCTACCTTCAGTTTCCCTTGCAAGTTATTCGATTAGTTTTTTTTTTTTTTTTTTGCTGCCTGTCCAGGCACTGTAGTTCATTGCTCTGTTTTTACCATCTGCTTTGGGTTTTCCTCGGCTCCCAACCCTTCAGTCGTTCATCAGTGATGTCCAAGGAAAAACCCAACAAACCGGGGGCACGGTTGATACACCAAGCTTCTCCAGGCAACATGGATTGCCTTTCTTATTTCTCGCCGCAATCTGTAGAATGAAGGCTTGGGTTAAACTTAGAACGCAGAGATGTCGGTGCCTTTGCTTAAAATAGGTGTCGTGCTGAGCACCATGGCGATGATCACCAACTGGATGTCGCAGACTCTGCCATCACTGGTGGGACTCAACACCACCAAGCTTACAGCGGCGCAGGGAGGGTACCCAGACCGGAGCACAGGAGTAAGTGCGCAAGTTTATGCATGTCCCTGTTGGATAAATTCACAAATGATTTGTTTTGAAACTGTTTATCGCCACATCCTGTGCCCTCTTGTCAGGGTTACGGTGAGTGAAAAATTAAGTAAACAGGGTTTTATGTATTTACTTTCCAAGAACGATTCTTTTTCTGACGGCTGTTTTGCAAGATAGATGCTCTTCTGATTTAGTGGCAAAGTGATCGGCTGAGTGATGATTAATATCATCTGTCTTAGATTGTAGTCACACACTCAGTGTGTGTGTGTGTGTGTGTGTGTGTGTGTGTGTGTGTTTCGGTGTGGGCGGGGGAGCGCGCTATAGTGGAAAACGGAGCGTAGTGGAGAGCCGACAATAGAAGATCCTTCTCTCATTGATAAAACGTTAAAATGGGACGAAAGAGAAGTCTTGCGACCATACTTTATCACCCAGTCTCTCTTTTTCCTATGCACCATCTATTTCAGGACGGAGTGGTGCGCCAACACACTGTCCTGTTACGCAGCGCGCAGATCTCTTATTTGTGTTCCACAAGAGATCTCCTTTACTGTAACTCCGTAATACCTTCATAGTAATAGAAAATGTTGACTGCTCGTGCACGTTTCTGTGAGTCCAGTAGCCTCATTTAGAAAGGATTTTCATTCACGAAATGCTAACTTCTACAACCTAAATTCCTTTAAACCAACCTGTAATCTCTACGGATTATGGTTAAATCAGTAGTACCAGAAAGAGAATGTTGGCTTCGGATTATGGACTATACTGTACACACTATAGTCCATAAGACCTGCATGTCGCTGCCTTTCAGCATTATTGCATGTGTCATTTATAAAAGCCTCCCCTAAACTGCACATTATTGAGTCTCCAAATGGCAGTAGTAGTGTAGCTGGGTGTTAGTTTGATGAACAATCTATGAATTAACTTTATCTATTGAGAACTACTGAATGAGTCTTTTTTTCTCCGTATCCATCCATTGTATTGCCAGTGAAGGGAGAAGAGCAGGTGCCTAGATAATATTCAGTTTCTGTCTGACACAGAACATCGCTCGTCTTGACAAGATTGGTAATTGCTTTCAGACTCCAAGCCTGCAAAGTCACAACTTGAGAGAGAGAGAGAGAGAGAGAGAGAGAGAGAGAGAGAGAGAGAGAGAGAGAGAGAGAGAGAGAGAGAGAGAGAGAGAGAGAGAGAGAGAGAGAGAGAGAGAGAGAGAGAGAGAGAGAGAGATAGAGAGAGAGAGAGAGAGAGAGAGAGATGCCAATCAGTCTCACTGTATCACCTAATTTTCACTAGTTGCCCGTAAAACCGCATAACCACAAAGCAGATGTATGATAATTTGTTAATTTAGATACTGTATGAGAGGCCTTCATAATGCGCAAAAAAAATGACATGTAATGTTTCGCTCTCCGATGCAGATTTAGCCCTGATCAAGTTCTTTACCACACATAGGATGGACATACGAAGGAATGTATGTCATGGGTAGCATGGTGAAGAGTGTGCCCCTCTTCAGGTAGCCGGTGGAGATTTGACAGGGCGATGTAGTAGGGCTGTGTTTTTTTTTTGGTCCAGATAATGGGATGCGTAATCTGTGGTGAAGATCTGTCAGCCATTATGTAAGGGTGGAGACGGCAGGGTGGACCCTGTGGAAGGGCTCAGGGTTTAACACCAGTAGCCGGCTCTCCCCTCCACATTGGCCTGAAATCTGTCACTAAGCCCCGGGGAAAGCAGGCTGGCCAGGCACGGCGGCGTGATGTGGGAGCTCTGCCGTTCTCCCACAATTGGATTATCGCACAATACGACGCTTTCGTCATGGCTGGAGCTCATCTCGTCTGATTATTTTCTCTTTTCCCCCTCTCCCTCCACCTCTTGCCTTCTCTCCTATCCCTCCATCATCACCATGTGATCCACCCGCACCCTGTTCGGTCTGTCTATCCATCCGTCTCTCGGCTCATCCGCCTCTCTTCCTTGTAGGTTTTACCGGCGAACCCGGAGGAGTCGTGGCAGGTGTACAGCTCGGCCCAGGACAGCGAGGGGAGGTGTGTGTGCACGGTGGTGGCGCCCCAGCAGTCCATGTGCTCGCGGGACGCCCGCACCAAGCAACTGAGGCAACTGCTCGAGAAGGTAACCATGACGACCGGCCACCCCTCCCCAGCTAACACATGACCTCCCTTTCCACTGTACAACAACCGCCCCCAGCACTCAGGGATCATCACCACACGCACGCACACACACACACACACACACACACACACACACACACACACACACTGCTCTTCTGTTGTAACTTTGAGGCCCTTCAATTACCTCCCAGCCTGTAGGATGAGAATAGGAATCACTGTTTAATGAGTTCCCTAGAAACCTCTGCGGTCACCGCGGGAGACGAGCCATGCACTCTCCCAGTCTCTGTCATCTTCTCCACTGTAACGGCTAAGATGATGCAACACAACCCAACCCTTTTACACACTCGCGAGCAGGAACAGAGCAATGCAGTCCGGCGCACACTGACACAGATAGAATACAGTTGTATTTGCGATGAAAGGTTGTGTTCGGTGATTTCGGCTCAGTTTGGCGAGGAGATTATCTCAAAATAACCCAGAGTAGAAGAGTTGGCAGCCCGGGATGTCATCCCACAGGCGGTATCTGATTCCTTCTGATCTGTCTTGTGTAGAGAGGAGTGCAGCCAAGGCTGGGGACAGGGTCTGTGGCTTCGCTGGAGACAGGCTTCGGAGGGCAGACCAAATAACCCAACAGCTTGCCTTGAGCGCTTACACTATGAGGCACAAGCCAGTGACTAAGTGTGCGTGTAGTTAGCTTTTCAAATAGGCTTAGGGTGATAGAACATAATTGAAATAGGATGAGAATGTGTGAAGGTTAAGGACATTAATGGCACAGAGAGGCCGATCTAAAAACCATTCCAGACACGTTATCTGGGGTTTAAGAAGATCGGTTTTTGAATTGAAAGTCTCCGGATTTTCTTATGGGGGAAACTTGAGTCCTGTGGGATTTCATACAGCTCCCTCTCTTCTTTCCTGCTGGGCTTTCAGGTCCAGAACATGACCCAGTCCATCCAGGTGCTGGACCAGCGGACCCAGAGGGACCTGCAGTACGTGGAGAAGATGGAGGTCCAGCTCCGGGGTCTGGAGACCAAGTTCAAGCAGGTGGAGGAGAACCACAAGCAGAACATTGCCAAGCAATACAAGGTATGGAGCGCCGTGTCCCTGCCTGGCTAGAACTCTCCATCTTAACCACCTCTCTGTCTGCACTGTAGTCTCCCCCTTCACCTCACCATGCACATGGTCTTGAGTCTTACCCACTCCTGCTTAGCTTAGAGCAGGATGTGCACGATATCCCAGAATGGCTCAGGCTAAAATATGGCGTATTGGTGCTATTGAAAGAAAAACAACTGAGCAGAATGTCTTTTTTCAATCAATTACTTAAAAAAAAACTGCAATTCTAGGAACATTAACGTGTAAAACCCAGACCATCGGTGGGAACAGTGCTAAACACTACTGTCATTGAATTCACACCATCCTGGCTGTTTAGTGTTTTCCAGTAGGTCTCATTAAGCACTAGCTCTGACAAACAATTTACACCGTCGTATCTTTCTGGTTGAAGACTATATTAAATATGATATAGGGATGGTGTCGTCTATTTGTTTGATAATAGCATTGAATGAATATTGAATTTTATAATATATAGGTGTGTGTATATATATACACATATATATTTATATATATTGTTTTGATTATTATTGAATCAGTTTGATCCATCTATAACAGCCAACGATCCTTTTATGTTATGAAATGGTTAAGAGCAAAACGTACCCAGGGATGAGTACTGACACTGATATGAAGGACTAACACCAATGCAATTCATTTAGAGCAGGGTTATTCTCATCCATGTTCCCATGGACCTTCACTCATCCATGTGTTAGTTCACATCCTCACACATCCCTCGCATGCCCACAACTTAACAGCCCGCCGACCGAAACCGTTGCATGCTGTTGTACTTGCTTTGAAGTGTACCAAGTGTGTGCGTGTGTGTCTCTTAGATAGGTTAGTAAGATGGCCGCCCCTCTCAACAGTGTGTCGTTTTCTTGCTTGCAGGGCTAACTTTAAGACATGTAAAGAAAGAGCCACAGGGAAGAAGAGGCAGGTCAGTCCCATGTTCCTCTGAACTGGGACCACAGTACTGAAAGAATTGTCCGTCAATCAGTTTATTTACCTTTTAGCACCTTTAGTAACCCCTCTTCCCAACCAATCAACCAACCACTGATCTTCTCCCTGCATGTTATTGCTGTTACAAAGTTTTCCATCCAAAAGCTTTTTTCAAACGTAAAAACATTAGTTGTTTACAATTATGGTTTATCATTATTAATAATGATGCTGTTACTATCTTTCCGTTTCCTTTGAGTTTTTTGTCTATGCATATTTGGTTACTTAAACAAATCTATACGTATAAACTAGGAGTAAGATCTGAAACACTTTGTTGTGTGTTGACATGTAAAAGCATGTAACCCCTAATAAGATGTTGCATTTTAAACAATGATGACCAATAAAGAGCTTTCCCAATTGTTTTCGGTGTACCGAGGGCTTACTTTAACGACTGGTCAACACCAGGAGCGGAGCGACAACTGCTCGCCAAGCTGGTGGAACGTTGGGTCGGGTTTGTTTGCTCCGACACGCACATGCACGGACAAGCACACTGTTTACACACAATCATCTCTCACACCCACGGATATACACACACACACACACACACACACACACACACACACACACCGGGAGAAATAGTCAGGGTAGGCAGAGTAGTCAGGGCCAGATAGGGGTTTTACCTTTTTGGACAGGAGACCTCTCTTTTTGTCACCGGCATGACACTGAACCAAGCCTATTTTAATCCTTTCAGGCCATAAAAGCGAAAATGGAGGAACTTAGACCGTTGATACCAGTGTTGGAGGAGTACAAGGCCGATGCCAAATTGGTATTGCAGTTTAAGGAGGAGGTCCAGAATCTGACGTCAGTTCTAAACGAACTTCAGGAGGAGATGGGGGCCTATGACTACGAGGAGCTCCACAACAGAGTGTCTAATCTTGAAGAGAGACTCCGAGCATGCATGCAAAAATTAGGTAGGCACAGTCAGCTGTCATCATGCACACTTACACATAGACCGCATCCAAGGTCTTTTCACATCGCCACACTCAACCCTATCCATGCTGGTCTATGCACTTAGAATTGTAGTATCATTTGTGATCATGATCATCAATGCACTATTACCGTTTAGCAATCAGGCTAGCCCCGTTTGGTTCAGTTCAGTTTAGCGTGACAATACCAGGATAGTCAGAAAGCAACACAAACCAACACCACCTACAGTACACGGGACTTTGTGCTGCATCATCCACAGAGAGGAGGGAACACTGAAGGCACATTCACACAGGACTTAACAGGAACATAGGAGACCGTCTGTAACACTTCACAAGCTGCCAAATTCTCAATCACTTCGCCTAGAACACTCCTAGACACTTTGTGGTACAGGCTTGCTGGGTTAGTTTTCCTGGCTGGGAAGACATAAGGTTAACTTCACACTCCCTGGTGATATATTTACCACATCCTCTTCGCTCCTCTTCCCTAGAAACCTCATTTGATTCTCCTCAAGCCAATTTTGTGTTGGTGAGGTGTAATTTCATGCTGTTTGGCCATGCAAAAAAAAGGTGTCTCTCCTTACAGACACACACACAAACTAGTTTATAGACACACAAATACGCACAGAAAAATGGGCTCATACAGACACCAGGACTTCTCTAACTCTCACGCGCACACACGGACCCATCCCCGCAGACCTGTTGAGAGCGTGAGGTGTTAGAACTTCCAAGTCTGCTAGTTCCCATCACCTTCCCAGTTCTGTATTTAGCTCTGCATCTCCGTCTTCTCACCCCTCAGCTCAAAGGCACACTGGTAATAGATGCACACCCCTACTCAGGACGGGGAAGAGATATTACAACCTTCGGGGATCGCCCTTGTGCGCTATGCAGGGATACCGTATGGACTGTTTGGGTGCGTTAATTGGGTCACAGTGCTGGAAGACAGAACTCAAGAAGGAACACTGTGTGACTGATAATTCACATTGCTGCACATGCCCCCCCCCCCCCCCTCTACGCACGGTGTACCCCGGCACACTCAGGGTGTTAATTTTGCCCCGTGCGATTCTGGGGTCAGTACAGTCCTCAGTCACACAGCTGGGGAGGTGGCTAGCGTTATTGAGCCTCAGCCAAATTGACAAACAATATTTCACACCCGCACGACCGCACACACACTCCTCGTTGTCGCCCCCCCCCCCCCCCCCCCCGTTTTCCCTATTCATCTCTCCTCTCCCTTTCTCTCTCGCCTGGCTGGGAGCAGCACGGGTAGCCGTCCTGCTGGCGTCTCCTCCCGCAGATCAATACGCGAGGCGTCCCTCTTATCTGGGGAGGGGGCTCTGAGAATAGAATAAAATAGAATAGAGTGGAGGGGAGGGAAGGGGAGGGGAGGGGAGAGCCGCGGGAGGCGAGCCGCGCCACGGGAGATCTGCCGGAGATAAAGGCAGAGGTGGCCCAGCTAGGGACCAGCTCCACCAGAACAGAGAGCCCGGCTATCTTTCATCCTGACAAACATGCGGCTAGCACTGCTGCTTGTCATTGAGCTAGGCCCACAAGGTCGGCAGCACCCAGGATTAGTCAAGTCAACAGTAATAAACAGAGGCAACCGTTGGCGGAGGAAGGGTCTCGTGGCGGCGCCGCGGCGGTGGCCATCGGTCAGGGTGACACGACAGCTCGCTAATCAAATATATGAAAGAGCAGAGACGAGCCACGGCTCCAGAGAGGCCCCACGCGCAGTGGAACCCAGGCGGAGCTGCACCTCGGGCGGGCCCGGTGGCCAGCCTCGACCCCTCTCTGCTCCTCCTGATGAGTGGGGCATGCAGGCCAGGCTGGAGTTCTCCCCAGACAGCTGCTGGGCTTCTCTCTGTCACCGCCGTCTCAGTATGGCATCCCTTCATATTTGTTTCGGACCTTGTGTTCTCCCCCTCCCCTCTCTCACCGAATATCTTTATCACACTTTCTTTTTCTCCTTTCATCTCATTTGGTTCCTCACCCTTTCACACAGTACACAGCTAGACATTCTCAGAGGCTCATTCGGTGTTCATGTTATCGTTATTCCCTGGGCTTTAGCAGCTGTTCTTTTGTTTGTGGCGGGATATTTTCATTTGATTTGCCCACTACTCCAGCTCGGTCCAGCCATATTCAGGCCAATAGGGGATTAGGCCTGTGCGCTTCTTTAGCACAGAGCGCCAGGCTTCCCAGGACCCAGAGGTGCAGACCGCCATCTAAAGATAGATCCCGCGATTAGGGGAAATAAATAAATAAATCAATCGCCAATGGATTAGGTCCAGTGTGTAATCCTGGGGGAGTTGTGTAAGAAGATCAGACCCCAACAGCGGATAGTAACGTCTGCTCATGTGACTGTGTGTTGTGTCTCTTGGCTGCTTCCATGGTGTGACAAATACACACTCGCGCACACACAGACACACACTCATACATGCATACGCACACACAGTAGGAACCCAAGCTTGCAGACGCACAGTTACATGTCACATTACAGCCTTGCATTACAAACAATGTGAATCAACAAGTTGAAGGTCACACTATTGCGATAATTGTTGTCACGTTGTCGCTTGGTTGTTACAATAAATTACAGAATCCAAAGTATTTACTTATAAGACATTCTGTCTGGTGAAGAAAAACACAAATCATTTTGTGAAACAGCATAATCTCTCTCAAATAGCCTGCCGAGAGCAATATACACATTTTTCTACATATGAAATATAAAATCATTGTCATTTTTATCTTTAATGTTTTTATCAAAGGAGACCTATTATGCTTTTCCATATTTTCTGACATAAACATAAGGTTACAATGTTTAATATTGAACTATTTCGGGGCGAACTGACATCAGTTCCCCCGGGGTTTCCTTTGGAAACCTTTTCTACAGGCACTGCATGGCCCTGGGCAGGCTTCAGTGGAGTTGGCCAATCAAATGAATGTGGGCTTAAAGGGAGGGGGCCTTAAAGAGTCAGGAGCTAAAACGGCGTGTTTTAGACCAGGATAAAGTGATGTGCTACATGAATGGCCAGTAGAAGATAAATATGGATTTTTTTGAACTGTGAATCATGAAAAACTACTCTAGTGGAGTCCCAGAATAAGAAAAAGAGGTGAATATGAGCAAAATAGGTCTCCTTTAATGTTCTTTAGTGATTTTAACAGCGAAACAAAAAGAGAAGAGATTGACAAGGCGAAAAACAGGGAGACAGACAAGACAAATGGCATGAGAGTGACAGGAAAGCAGGAAGCCGGAATCTAATCTAGATTCTATGACTTCTATATATAATTGCATTTCACAACCACTTTGGTGCCAGTGAGAGAAGAAGATGTGGGGGGTTGCGTGGAATGGATACGTGAATCAGAAGAGAGAGAGAGAGAGAGAGAGCGAGAGAGATTGACGGAAAACAAGCATGTTACATGTGCCTCTCCTCAAGCTACTAGCATATCCAATAAAACCCATTAGAAACCGAATCCGTTCATAATTATAAAACTCATCAAAGTGAGCTAGTCCTTTTATCTGCCAGAGCACATGCTTACCCAACCCCCTTTCCATCTGATGGTATGGACGAGCTGCATTAGCGTACCGCTATTTGTTAGTAGCTAGCCAAAATGGGGGATGTTCACTGTCACTTTATAATAATCGCTGCATTAGTCTGACTAGCTGGCCGCCATCAGACAAATACAGTCTCGATATGTCAACTTCACATTAACACCTCAATCAACGCTAATGAGCTCACTGGAATAAACACAGGCGATTAATACTCAAGTCTCCCTCCAAGCTTTCTCGCTCAATGTCTCTCACCATTTCATGCTAATCCACTCAACAGGGATTGCAAACAGGGATGGCAAACAGGGCTCCTCTTGTTCACACACAAAGGGAAACATACAGTATATATGCACACAGAGAATGACAAGTAGGCCTACCTTATTCATCACACAAGGAGAAAGGCAGGCACCTGTGCTGAAAACAAATCCCTTTTAACCTTTAGGTAAACATTTCATTATTACAATAATGTATCGCATTGGTATGGAGACATCAGCCCTGACCAAGATGTGTAGACTGTTGACCTTGGAGAGGTGTTCCTATCTACCTGGCTTTCTTTGCAGCATGCGGCAAGCTGACGGGCATCAGTGATCCTGTCACCATCAAAACGTCTGGCTCCAGGTTTGGATCCTGGATGACTGACCCCCAGGCTCCCGAAGGAGACACCAGGGTAAAGCTTCCTTTCTCTCTCTTTCTCACACACACACACACACACACACACACACACACACACATGCTGTATACTCACTTATAGACATCGCAAAATATAACAAATATGTAATACTGAACGCATGCATGTTGAGTAAGAACAATTAGACACACATACCCATATAAAATAGAAAATAATTCATGCACATTAACTTTTTCACGTAGTAACATCAAATATAATTGCAGTGCCGTTAAGCCTGTGAAGTTTCTGATCCCAGGCGACATTAAGCTAATGATGTCTTGACCTCGATCTGGATGTCAATACTCTGCCTCACCATCTCACTGCTTCATGCAAAATACATTACACTCACATAACGGCACTAACAGCTCCAAGCTCAAGAGGCATTGGATTTAAAAGCCTTGACACACAAATAAAAGACTAGAGTTGACCTTGATATAACTTTAATGGCTGCTTGTGTACTAACACAATGTTGTGTTGGTTTCATTGAATCCCGTACACATCTCCTTAGGCTGGATGGATGGCCTTGGTTTGATTAGGAAAAAAAAACAAATTAAAATGCAAATGTAGCGATATAAATCTGCACGGTTTTGTATTTGAGATCAGAGAGTGCACTGAAGTAATGGGAGGAGGATGTGGGAGAGAGAGCAGGGATTTATATGGCTGGCTATTAAACCTACCCACACACTTTATGGCTCTGTCTTTATGAGGACTAATACAGAAATGAGGAGGCAAAAAAACACAAACAAAGATGGCCACCATTAAAATGCAAGCACAAATTCAGCTCCTGTGATACCCTGAGTGATGGCCCATCCCTGGGACTGTTGACACATTGATGGCCCCAGGCACGTCAGGGCCACTAGCAACGTGCCCTCTAGCATTACATGTTCCCCCTATAGATGTCCCTGTGGGTAGCCGTGCTACCTTTCAGTTGGAGGGAGAGTACATTGGCTGTACAGCGTGTGCTTCAGTAGTGGGAAGCCTCTGAAGAGGTGGTGCTGACTAAGCAACGCTTTACCGCACCGTAAAAACCGACAGGATTTAATAGTGCTCCATAAACATGGGCATGTAATGCATTTTGATAGCAGTGGGGAACGGCACGATAAGTGTAATTGATAGGAACAGACAGGTCTCTTTGAATCCCTCCTCTGGGAGGCACCAGTCTCATCTAGGGGTTTCCTGGCCCCCTGGACCGCCTACTTCCTGCTTCCCCATATTCTAGTGGCAGGGGGTCAGTATCAGTCCCTGAGGGGTAGGTGATGGGGTGGGGTGCCTAGGAGGGGTGAACGGTCTGGCCCCTGTTTGTCCTCCGGAGTCCCCCGCGTCCCTCTGTGGGCACGACGGCAGGAGCCATGGGAAAGGTGGGGGGAAAGCGCTGAGACCGGTGCTTCCATCTGGAATGATGGGCATTATCCCTGTGGGGCCCGGTCTGTTTGTGTTCTGAAGCTCACCAGTCCTCGGTGTGCTCCCAGAGCTAGGAAATCCTATTAATTAGGGTCCCGGTTGCCGCCGGGATGGGAATTACAGTGTGAAACAATGCATAACGTGCGGTCGGGATCTTTATAATGACACTTTGAGGAATGTTCCAGTCATGATGTGAGTGAGCTCCGCGGTGACGACTAAAGAGACCGTATCTGACCTTAACGCTGGGCCCTTTTTCATTTCCCGTTGCTCTCCAGGTGTGGTACATGGACGGCTACCATAACAACCGTTTTGTGCGGGAGTACAAGTCCCTCCAGGACTTCATGAACACCGACAACTTCACCTCCCACCGGCTGCCTCACCCGTGGTCCGGCACGGGCCAGGTGGTCTACAACGGCTCGATCTATTTCAACAAGTTCCAGAGCCACGTCATCATCAAGTTTGACTTCCGCACCTCCTCCATCAGCAAGTCTCGTCAACTGGACTACGCCGGCTTCAACAACATGTACCACTACGGCTGGGGCGGCCACTCGGACATCGACCTGATGGTGGACGAAGGCGGCCTCTGGGCCGTGTACGCCACCAACCAGAACGCCGGCAACATCGTGATCAGCAATCTCAACCCCAGCACGCTGCAGATCCTGAAGAGCTGGACCACCAACCACCCCAAGAGGAGTGCCGGCGAGGCCTTCATGATCTGCGGCACGCTCTACGTCACCAACGGCTACTCCGGAGGCACCAAGGTGTACTACGCCTACAGCACCAACTCCTCCACCTACGAGTACATCGACATCCCGCTGCAGAACAAGTACAGCCACCTGTCCATGCTGGACTACAACCCGCGTGACCGAGCCCTCTACGCCTGGAACAACGGCCACCAGGTGCTCTACAATGTCACGCTGTTCCACGTCATCCGCTCGGAGGATTACACACTCTCTTCTAAAGACAATCCGCAGTAAGAAAGACATACCATTAAAGAGATAAAGTGGGGTGAGACCACCATAAATCATATTATATTATAAGACTACTACCGAAAGATTGCCTCCAGCAGGAATGCAAATCGGATGAATGTGCATATCAACAACTCTGAACAGAAAAGAATATACACTTGTTTGCTACATAGAAAAAGTATTGTGATTACAAGTAGGCTAGAATTGTAGGCGTATATATAAAATCGGAAAATAACAACTACAGATGCCAAAAAAACTAAGAAAACATCACGCCTTTCTTTTGTATATGAGCAAACCAACATGGAACATTGTTCCGGTAGCTCTGGGTCTTTCATCAGTAATTCTGTATTCTCTGGCTGTTGGGGGTCCTGAACAAAAACGATAACAAAAACAATGGGACTTGTTAGAAACTGTCTGCAAACGGTGACCCCCAGGTGCTTTGTTAAGACGGGCAGGACTGGGTGCCTGGTCTAGAACCACCACAGAGCCTATGACTACAGTCTGTCTCGCATATCCTTTTTATCAGTACAGTAGCAAATCAAAGTATGTGGAGTGAAATCGACCAACAAGGACAACAACAAGAACATCCACACAAAAGACCTGAAGGCACTGACTGTTGGCAGCATTGTTGTTCGGCAACATTCTTTCCTGTGTTTGTGACTTTGTGTGAAACAGGCTTTCTTTGCATGAGTGTTTTCCATCACTCTGGTCTGCTCTCCTGAATGTCTTTTTGCTGTACGATGCTCTTAACTATAAAAAGAAATGGAGGGAGGGGGGTAGGGGGGGAGGGAAGGAGGGAGGGAAGGAGGGAGGGGAGTACTGATATTGTAGGATACCTGTGGGACAGAAGGGGTGTATAAGATGTTTTTTCTCTGGTTTATAGTTTGTTTCTTGTTGTGTTCTGGGGGTTTTACCCATTTGAATGAGGTCTTTTTTTTTTGTAATGTTCCTGTGCACTGTATATCATCACCCATATCAACTGTAGGCACTGGCTTTGCTTCTCTGTCTTTGTTTACTGGGACTGTGTGGGAGGTATATATTTAGCTTGTATTTCTCTGATTAAAAAAAAGAATAATTATAATTAATTCATAAATAGAATGTAACCAGTGATGAATCCCAAAAAAAGAAAACAGAAAAAAAAACAGGACATGGTCTTTATGGTTCTCCTAACTGACAAATACTGTCGGTCTATGGAGAATCCCCTTAGCAAAAGAGGATACTACTGTACATGTCTTTTATCCCTCACTCAAGGATCATGCTGTGTAATTGTATCCACCTTCTGCAGAGGACAATGGCTTTTTTCACTCTTGTTGCGCTTTGCTGGACGTTTGTTGTACCTGAGATGCGATAGTTAATGATACGTGTCAATAAACTGAGATGTTTGTTTGAAGCTAGCGGTCTGGTAACACCCTCGTTCCAGTGTGACGCCAGGTTTGACTGACGTGTGGCAGCCATTCTGTGTGCGTGACTCGCTGTAAGACCCCTCTTCTTGCGTCAGCCAGAATAATACTCTTACGTCGTGTCTTTTGGGTTATCCTACGCTCGATGCTTCCGACAGATTAGAAAATGGCAGGTAAATCGTACGAAAAAAAGACAACATTTGATGTAGACAGCCTACCACAAAATGATTATTCGGTTTTAATATTTAGACATTTTACTTTAGGTCTGCATTACATATAAACAATGTTTAAACCTTGATCAAAGTAATAATAGTAATAATTCAAGTTCACCTTTCTTTGTAAGTTGACAATATTTCTTTATTCCATTCCTTCCATTTGACCATTTTTTTTCCAGACATTGTTGATTTCTATCCCAAATTGATTTCTGTGGCGCCAGCAAGCATACTCGGATCACTCTGCCCTTTCCCTGCATGAGTTCTAGGAGAAACAAGCACACATGGGTGTGCTCATCAGTGTAAACCCTAATGTAGTTTCTAAAGTATGGCTTGAACTAATTAAAACCAGTTTTAAGAGTGGCAGAGGATTGTTGGCCTAAAAACGAGCACGTTTAAAATGTACATGATTTAATTGTATGTGGTAACTGGCAAAAGTAAGATTAGGAAGCTGTTAATGAACAGCATGCGTTCTACTGTCCAAGTCATTGAAACATTACTACATTACACATTACTTTCTGAACAAATGCCTATACATGCAGGATTAGTTCATGACGGTTCATAGCTGGGAGAAATACCCACTGGCTTAAAACAAAATGGTTCTCTGTCAGTTAGTAAGCTGTGTTTGCTACCTGCCTTGCTTAAAAACAGTTTTGTTGCAATTTTGGGTTACAACAGTCCAAAATCTTTGAGTCCTCAGTATGAGGCAAAGAAGGAGGTATATTCTACCTCTAATTTGTCTCCCCTGGGCTCTCTTAACCAAGCTGGCAAATTAGTCATATCAGAGCTCTCTGTATGACAAGGCTGACCACTGAAAAACTGCCTGGTCAGTCACCATGTCCATTATTATTATTTACCAGCTTACCAAACATACACACTTACAAATGGACATGTCCACATTTATGATTTAGGTGGCAGTGGGTGTTCATTGTTTGTATTTCTGAAGAGAGGCTAGTTTAACAAAACATGAACCACATTACTAAATGGGGGGAATTTGCAAACACAACAATGATTTGCCAACAATAAAAGCTTGACAGGACTGGGAAATTAATAATAATTATTATAATAATGATTGAATACACACACAAAGCGATATAGCACTTTTCTAGACACCCAAAGCTTTTCACTATAGGGGCGGAGGGGACTAGCTACTGACCACATTAAGACAAAACCTTTGATAAATGCTTGATAGACGTATCTGTGTTATTTTTCCCCATTGATAAAATGCAGATTAGCTCATTTGATACCAAGGTGTGACAGATTGCCAGAGACTGCCAGTTTAACCTTCCTGTTATGTCTGTGAACTACACCTTTAAAGCAGAGCAGTAGCCTTTTCTTATCTGGCCACTGTGGTGATGTAGGTAGGTTCTTTTCTTATCTGGCCACTGTGGTGATGTAGGTAGGTTCTTTTCTTATCTGGCCACTGTGGTGATGTAAGAAGGTTCAGTGAAACGGCCACGGATTGCTAGGATAGTAACTCAAAATGATCCCTTTTACTATTGGCTAGCAGAACTTTCATCTCTCTTTTTATCTTCCTCATCTTAGAGTTTTGAGAATGCATCGTCAGAGGTTCTGCCAACGGTAATAGGACAGACTACGGGATTTTTCAAGCTGGAAATTACTACCTGCCGAGCATGTATGGTTGATTACAAAATGGTGATTGTTGCAACAGTCTAAGCAGTCGCTTTAATCCGCCCTGTGTCTTTCTAATACACCCTCCCCCTCTCTTTCTTCGGCATCTCTCATCTTCCATGTCTTTCCCGCTCTCTCTGGCACTCAGTCTCACTCCTCTGATGTTCCAATCGATGAATAAATGATTGCTTCTATTTCAGTTGGAGCGTTGGGCCAATCCAAGCATCCTCGGAGTTTGAGAGAGAGTGAAAGAGGGGGAGAGAATAAAAAGAGAGAGGAAGAGATACAGACATGCTCAGAACAAGGTCTTTGCTCATACCATACAATAGGCTGTCAATCAGGGACCGCATACATTAACATAATGGAGCTATGATTGGCACACGGAGAGACAGCACACCTACCTCCATCCTCCCCTTCCTCCGTTCGCTAAACCCCCCAGCAACCTGACAGTTGCATTTCATTTCATCATTTTGCATAGGGCTCTCTATCTATTTCTAGGTCCTTGTTTATTTTTTACATCTTCCCCAAAAAGGAACTACTCTTTCCTGCATGGTGAGGCTTCAGGCAACCTGTCTCCTGGTGGATCGGTGAAGGACTCCCGGGGATTTCCCAGTTTGTCCTTGTTTGGTTCAAAGGTGAGGCTTATCAATCTCCCCAAGGACCTCGCCACTTAGCTCTGACATTTAGGGCAATCTATAAAGAGATAGTTTCCATGTCTGTGTGTGCACAAGCAACACCGGGGTTGGTTGTGTGTGTGTGTGTGTGTGTGTGTGCATGTGTGTGTGTGACAACAGTTGGGTTTAGAGATGCAGCCCTTCTGCTGATACAGTTGTCTGGTTAATGATAAGCGATGAAAACGCTGAGTATCTTTCCAAAAAAATTTCAGTTGAGACAAGAACACAAAATCTCAGTTGCATCACCGTCTGTCTAGAGCCTTTTCACCTTGTTTGGAGTGCTAGCAAATATTCACAGTACTCTCATTTCCATACAGACAGCGGTTGGAATTATTTGAACAAAACTGGCCTTTAAATGCTCTGCAGCCAGCAGACACTTCATATTTTATTATAGGTATAAAACGCAGATTAATGTAGAACTGTAAGAGGAGAAAAACAGTACTAACGTTTCTATTGCCTTGGATCTGCCCCAGTGGTCATGCAATAACTGTATACGTTATTCAATACACACAGAAAAATACTCAGGTTTTACTGTTCATTTTGTCTTGTACACGGTATGAATTAATTGTGTGCAGGATGTAGAGGTTACACAGTCTAAAATGTCGGTCTTTCTCCACGAATTTGTGGGACTGGTCTAACTGTTCGAGAAATCATTTGCGTTTGAATAACACTTGATGATAAATCAATGGACCTGTTAAAGTTGGAGGGCTGGGGGGAAAACAACCGCTAGAAAGGCAATTCATTTGAAGCACAACAAAAGAGCAAAGTTACTGGAAGTCAGACGTCACTGCTGCCATTTACACTTCCCTTTAGAAAGTGTCCTTGTCAGCAATTCAAACACCTGCTGTGAAAACAAAAAGGCCTCCATAATTAGCATTTTCCCAAACGCACCGTATCCTCCAACAACCGGCCTATGGAGATGTGCACATACACACAGTGCACCCGAGTCAAATAAACAAGCCTGCCCACACCTCCTCCACATCACAGACAAGGTCAGGCTACATCCTGCAAGGTTATTGTTTATTATTTCCCAATCGCACAGAGTGTACTTGAGAAAATGAAGTTGGGTAAAGGCTTGGTTAGAGTCACACCCAGCCGAGCCTATGAATAACAATGACCCATTCGTTGACAATCTGTTCAAAGGAATGTGTTTACACAAAAATGGATAAAACTTTATGAGTACAAAATAGCTCCAAAATCGGAATGCCGCCCCAGTGCGTGCCCATGTGTTTGTGAGTGTGTGTGTTCCAATAGTGTTGCCGTTGTGATTGGTGGGCTGTGACTGTGCTCGATCAAGCATACAGTACGCATACTTTCACACTTAAGTGCTCACATGTGGAGATGGCTGTGTCTCTTAGAAAACAACATTCTGCCCTGGAAATATGGTTGGTCCTCTGCCAAGGGTCAACCCCCGTCATGTGTGAGTGTGTGTGGGTTTGTGTGTGTCCGAGTTAACAAGCTGTGGTGACAAAATGCATGCCATCTGTGGACCCGGGAGATTTCACACTCTTCCCCACGTTAGCGCATGGCCAACGTGCTCACAGGGATATCCAGCCAGCCAGTACTTGCATGCCTGCAAAAAAGGTCAGGAACACCGCACTGGTCTCTGTCTGCGATCGACCCTCTGGACTCTTTATTCACTGCCTCTCTCAAATAAAGGAGAAGTGTTTTCCATCAACGTCCGGATGACTTGAGCGGGTTCTCCTTCTTAGGAAATGTTCGGCACATGGCATTCCCATTGGAACGTGCCAGGTTAACCCAGCGTAGGTGCTGTGATGGCACGTTGCCTTTAAGTTGAAAGACGCTAGCGTGTATCAATCTGACGAACATAAAAAGGTTAGAATCATAAATAACTCTCTGATCATTTAGGGATGTTTCACGTGAGGCATGGCTGAGTTACGATCTGTGGCCAGGTTCGAGTGATGAACGACGAGTTATTATTCACAGTTGGCCCCGTCCAGATCAGCTGAGGACAGTCTGGGGTAGGCAATGAATTATTCAGATGGGGCTGTTTTATTGGGCCGGAACCAAGGAAGGAAATCAAAACGATTTGCGTGGTCTAATTTAAAAGGAAGGGGGTGACAAAGCTCACTCTCTCACCAAACTCTCTTCAAAGACGACCAGGCAACTTCCAGGAATTCACATCCTGCCTCCTCTGATATGAGACATCAAACAGAGCCTCACAGATTCCTCACCTGTAGAGAGGCTTATTACAGTGGGGAGGGCTCCCTCTGTATCTCCCCCTGTATCTCCCCCTGTATCTCCCTCTCTTTCTCCCCCTGTATCTCCCCTGTATCTCCCCCTGTATCTCCTCTGTGTCTCCCCCTGTATCTCCCCCTGTCTCCCCCTGTCTCCCCCTGTATCTCCCCCTGTATCTCCCTCTATCTCCCCCTGTATCTCCCCCTGTATCTCACCCTCTATCTCCCCCTGTATCTCCCTCTATCTCCCCCTGTATCTCCCCCTGTATCTCCCTCTGTATCTCCCCCTCTATCTCCCCCTGTCTCTCCCTGTATTTCCCCCTGTCTCCCCCTGTATCTCCCCCTGTATCTCCCTCTGTATCTCCCTCTGTGTCTCCCCCTGTGTCTCCCTCTGTATCTCCCCCTGTATCTCCCCCTGTGTCTCCCTCTGTATCTGCCCCTGTATCTCCCCGTATCTCCCCCTGTATCTCCCCCTGTGTCTCCCTCTGTATCTCCCCCTGTATCTCCCTCTATCTCCCCCTGTATCTCCCCGTATCTCCCCCTGTATCTCCCTCTATCTCCCCTGGTATCTCCCCGTATCTCCCCCTGTATCTCCCGCTGTGTCTCCCTCTGTATCTCCCCCTGTATCTCCCCGTATCTCCCCCTGTATCTCCCCCTGTATCTCTCTCTGAGTCGGCTGCTAAGTCCATGTTTCTCCCCACACCATGGCAGTGCCACCATCTCTTCTTGTGAACAGCACACAAAGATCTTCATCCATCCTTTTCCTTCTCGGCAGCACTTTCGTGATGGGGCTGAAGTAAGGCCCCTTGAGATTGGTCACCCTTTTCCATACTAGAGACACGCCGTCATTTGCCCATCAGGTGCCCCTCCCCCATTGGTGTAAGTGTGTATTGACCCTGTGAGGAGTGCGAGTTAAGGTGGCAGCACTCCCTGACTCCGCTCCAGTCGTTATCGATGACAGGCGGTTCGATCCACGTCGTGCTCCTGTCCATCCACATTAGTGTTGTGTGTGTGTGTGTGTGTGTGTGTGTGCGTGTGTGTGTGTGGGAGCCGTGGGCGTCGGCTCCCTCAGTGTCCCTCTGCAGCTTCAACCAACACCTTCTGCCCCTCTGGGAATGGAGACACACTCCCAGCACTGGCCACAGGCGAATCCATGTCCCTGCAGGCATGTAGTCAACCTATGTTTGTGCATCTTAAAGGCACACCTCATGTGACATGGGGACCACAAACCATGCGTTTTGACAGCATGCACACCTACACAGAAGAACACACCGACACAAATGATGTCTCACGGACTCTCTCCCTACAGAATTACAGTTTTTCTTCCGTACTTGTTGCTCAATCTGTTTTTATCGGGGAGTCATTGTTTTTGTGTTCTCTCCAGCCCCAACCCCTCTCACGCCCCGGCCTCTCTGTTTCAGTCTCCCTCTCTTTCTCCCTATCCGCTTCTTCCATCTGTCACGGAGAAGGTAAATTAAAAGAGACAGAGCAATCTTGAATTCCATCACCAGAAAGACGGAGCCAAACTGTTTTGCCTGGCGCCGTGTGAGAGGGGCCGCGGCACCCTGGTAATTGAACCCTGCGTGCGTACCTCCCGCGTGTACGTGAGTTCATCTGCGCCGGCTGGTCGTGTGGGTAATGTCGGCTCTGCAAACCTCCAGTCTCACGGTTAGGCTTGGCCCACGATGGCCAGTGGCTCTGATATGCGGGGCCAGGCTGTGGAAGGGGACAACAAACGGTTTAGCAGCCTTTCCTCCATTCAAACCCTAATCTCGTTCCCCCGCTCAGGCAGTGCATGAGTAGACAGGGGTTTATCAAAAAAAAAGAAACAGTTCCCTAGCGCTTCTATTCTGAGAGTGATATTGCGGGTGTGATGAGGTTGCTGTGTGTTTGTGTCGGGGGTATGAGACACACGCAAGAGGAAGAGGGAGGGAGGGCCACCCGGGGGGACAAAGGGGGAGAGAGGCACGCTATTCTCAAAGAACTAGTCCCTCGCTGTGTTGCACTGAGAGTAGAAACAGGCAAGGCTGGGGGTGGGGGGGAGATGACGGCTATTCCAGAGGATGTGGAGGTAGAGTCACGGCGCTCCCCCCCCCCCCCAACACCCCCGCCAATGCCCCGCCTCCCCGCCGAGCCCCCCTCACCTCTGAGCTCCGTCAATGCGCAGAGCCGGGCTGAGCCGGGCGACGGCGACATCCATCGCACCCAATGAATAATCAATGAACACCATCTGGCGGGGACGGGGGGAGCAGGGCTCCAGTCGTTTCCTCTCTCTGGCTCTGTCTCCACACACCTCTACCGCGGCTCACCTACACTTTACATTCAACATTCGCTTTTCCTGCTCTCTCTCCGATCCGCTATTTCTCTTCCTTTCTCTTTCCCTCCTGCTCGTTCTATCTCTCTCCTCCCTCCATGTATCTATCCTTATCCCTCTATCTCTCTCTCTCTCTCTCTCTCTCTCTCTTTTAGCTTTGTTTCCCCTGCCCCAGTGCTCCGCTGTGGCTTCGGTGTCAAGTCAGCTGTGGGAATCCTCATTCTAATTCAGTTCTGCTGTGCCGGAGTGGATAATAAGGTGACCCCAGCTCGCCCTTTAAAAGGACAGCCACCTTTAAGAATCCTACTGTAATAGTGTTGCTTATTAGTCCAGCTATCGGACAAAAGCCCTCTGTTGTGTCATCTAAAGGACATGCGTTCTTATCCAGTCAGCCATTGTGTGCAAATCTTTAAAGCTCCTACAAGGAGTTTTTCCTTGCTGGTCTTGACATAGGCTATTTCTGTTGAAGCGAGCTCCAAGTTACAGTGAGTTATTGGAAAAGGAAACGTCTACTCTACATGAACGCTTCACAGGCTGAGGAAGACACTATCGCATTGAACAAATCCATGAAAGATTCCCCTGCAATCTTTATATCTGATAAATAAACTCCAGGTTTTGACATGTGCTGCTTTATTTCAGCATTTTCAAACCAAAGCCATCAATACAACAAATCTAGCATCCTACCAAATAACGATATAAATCGTAGAATCCATGTTGTTCTCAACAGGCTGTTACATAACATTCATAGTGCTATGTTTCAAAAGTTGGTGTTTTCAAAATTCTCTTCCTGAAGACAATATCCCACCTGAAGTACAGACAGATGTGGCCGCAAGCTGCACCATTATATTACTCAAGCCCGTATTATCCTAAACGGAGGCTTGCGTCATGTGTGTTCCTAGTATACGAGCTGACAGACATGCCAGGGGTGGTGATGAGTTCATCTGTGGCGTGACGTGAACACTGTCAGCGGGACAACAGGCACTCGGGCTCCACGGCTACGCCAGCTGCAAATCCAGTCTCTCAACCTGACAGGCCCACGGGAGGCAGAGAAACAGACAGACTGATGGCGAAGAAGAAGAGTGAGAAAAACACAGAGAGATGTGAAGGGAGAGAGTGAAAGGTGGCTGGGAAATGTGAGTCTTAAAACCACCATTTTACAGGACAACAATAGGCATCCGAAAGCTTTTGGAGGTTTATTGCTGAAACTTGTCATTGCGCGTGTGTTAGCAAGTACACTATGCTCCTTTCCTGATTGATCCTATTTCATCAATGAACTGTTGATTGAGTCAGACAAAGGAGATTTTTCAATTCTAATACATATTCCATAAGAATACTGTTCCGATTCAGAAGGGAAAAGTATTGTCACTTTGTTGATGAGAGAGTGTTGTGGTATGACTGAGGTGTCCTTTTTGGTCTCCAGTACCAGCTGCTAGGCCAGGACTGAGAGGGAAGGCCAGGATCCCTCCCGGGGGGGAGAGGCTTTGTGGCTAATTCATTTTCTGAAGGATTGAGCACCCTTTTAGTGGGGCTTCTTTGACGTTTTGTCATAAACAAGCCTCCAGTGTTCCATAGTTCTGTAAAGAGCGTTGTCAGAAAGGGTAATGTAAGTCAATGGTAGTCACTTCAACCGGTAACAAAATGGTTGCCAAAACTATAGCGCCCTGAAAGACAAAGCCGTTATTTCCACGGTGTCCCGGACTTTGACCTTCTGCCCTCATATTAGCAATACGTTTCCCAGTACACGGAAAAACCTCCCAAAATCACCAGGGGAGGCCTGCTCTGTCCCAGAATAGGTGCACATTGCCAAGACCCGATTTCTTTGCCAGACCATACTGTGTTGGCAATCAGCCTCATAGATGTTGGCGTGAACCAAAGAAATATGTTGTGAGGAAAAGGGGAAGTGAAATGGCTTTACTTATGTTGTCACTCCCTTGGTTGGAAATAATTTCGCTCATAGCCTGCGGCTTGAGATCAGGATGGCATCATTCTGAAACTTCCTTAGCCTCTATTTCCCAGCGATAGCTGCATGAGCCGTTGTTGAGGAAAACTACCAGCCACAATTCAAAGTGCACATATGTCAAAGCACACCAACGCTTTTTTAATGTATAATTTTTTTTTCCCTCTCTTTATCTTATGGGGCACCAAGTGCAACCTTAAGTTTGAGTGTATTATTGATTAGATTAACACAAAATCTGAAATTTGTTTCTCAGATTTCAAGAAATGTTTGTCTAATTCTTTTCTTGGTATAACGAGTTATTGGAGTGGATCACAACCGATTTTATTAATATGTCTAAAACCATTTTTAAATATATAACTTAAATCTGAGCTTTATGTGTACATATTTATCAAAATGTTTATACTTAATTCATGTCTTATCTTTGGTCAAAACTAAAATTTTTAAGAAAAGTAAAGTATATTTACATTCAATCATATAATTATCATCTGAAATCTCAGTTATATCTTAAATCTCTTTATACATACAAGTCTTAATTCTTCTTTTATACATACAGTATATCATTTTGATCTTTAATCTGTGATTTACAATGATATATATATATATATATATATATATATATATATATATATATATATATATATATATATATATATATATGTATGTACATATAATTATATCATACATGCCAAGTAAAAAGGTACATGTTGGTGTGACATATAGTACATATGCTTTAGCTATCATCCCATTTCACCAGCTTTACTTTTTGATGTCTGTGAAACTAAGGCAGACTCTACTTTCATGCTGCTTTGGAATTCATCTACTTTTTACACTAACGGATAGACCTAGTAGTAGTTTAAGCGATGTTGCTCCAATTTACACCTGTTGTCAAAGGACATTGTCTAAATATCCCAGCACTACAATATTGTTCTAGGGACAATCTTGTTTTCGGCAATTGGCTAATGTAATTCAGTAATCATTGGTTACTTTTGTTAAATGTGCTATTTGTAATTCACTGAGGATAATATTATCTGATTAACACTGCTCTCAAGTCTACTTATATTTAGTCAGCGTTACCTAATATATTTCTACCACCACGTTATGTGGTTGTGTTTCATCTGTTTCCATTTTTTGGAAGTCTTGCAGACAGTCAGACACCGGGTAATGTACCGTCAGAGGAGATGTAATACCTAAAGGGGAGGTGAGCCTGTGGGAGTAGTTCCTGTCGCCCAGGGAGAAAGGGGCTTAGTCACGTTCGGCTCAGAGTAGGGTGCTCTTCATGGCTGCCCTTAAACGGCAGTGGACAGGAAATCAGTAGCACCTGTCGGATGTCGTCGCCGCCTCAGCCCGCTGGCCTGGAGACAGCTCTACAGCGGGGCTTGAGGAGAAAAAAAAAAACTCCAGTGAAGAAAGAGTTCACCGCACAGCACCTGGGTCATCTTTTCTGCATCTTATTAACACATAGAATGGCACAAGGGCAACGTCAACAAGCATTTTATCAGACCCGGCTTACTGATGTCTGGTGAATGAGCAAACAGTTTCCTGCTGAAGCAGGAAATAATCTGCACTCAATTCAGATGTCTGCACATTGTCATAGCACATCAAGATTTTCTGTAAAATAAAGTTAAAAACAGCCAACCTCAGTGTCTTTGATTGGGTAGATAGGTGGTTGAACGGAGCTCATAGAACCATGTGATTTGCTTTCAAACCCAACATCCAAACATATTAAGAACTTGAGGGAGTTTGTGTTTCACAGCACCGTGAGAGAGCGAGAGAGAGTTGAGAAGGGCTGCGATGAGTGCCTGAGCTTTATCACCGTCAGCGTATGCAAACCGGCGAAGCCATTGTGTTCATTTCCTCCCGCTCTGTCTTCTCCATCACGTTTCTCATCTCGTCCTCCTTTCATCGACGCCAGACCCCCTCCGAGAATTCTACCTCTCATCCCCTTCTTTGTCAAACACTCAAGCGATGGTATGCAAATTCATCACTGGCAGCAACGGATTATCTAAATTAGCCATTCATAATGAGGTTTCCCACATATGATACCGTGGCAGGCCCAGTAAGACGGCGGATGATAACACCCGATTTAAATACAAATTACTGTTCCGTTTTCTAAACACCGTCGTGCTCTCTGTCTTTCCTCATTGATCTGAAAAGAAAATCATCGTATTTGTCATCCGTTTGTTTTAAGCTCCGGGACGAGTAAGCCCATCTTCTGGTTCCGCCGTGACGGCGCTGTAATTTGATACTTTCGGAGGGAGCAGAGTGACAGGCCTCATGGTTTTGGGGCGGGGCTGGGGCACGGCGTAGTGGCTTCTGTGGGAAGCAAGGGAAGCATGTCTCCAGGCCTGGGGTGGGACCATGGTCTGGTCCAGGCCTGGGGATGGGACTATAGTCTGGTCCAGGCCTGGGGTGGGACTATTGTCTGGTCCAGGCCTGGGGTGGGACTATAGTCTGATCTAGACCTGGCGTGGGACTATAGTCTGCCCCAATGCTGCCTCAATTTAGACCTTGCTGTTCTAAACTGGCCGTTCAGTTCCCCCTCCGTAGAATAAACGGAGGTCAAGTCTATTGGACAGCTTTCCCGTCAATCACATCACGGAGATGAGGTTAGATCAAGTATCAGATTTTACAACCACAGGAAAACAAGGACAATGGCCATGCATCGTAAATCACCGTGGCTAGCAAACACACACACACACACACACACACACACACACACACAGATCCCCCACCACCCAAATACAAACACACACACACACACACACGTACACACACCCTTGCATTTTCTTTATGGAAGCTTGCAGCAGGGTGCCGTTCTATTACAGAGTAATACCACACGCCCTTCTAGAACACTGACAATCTGCAGGAAAACCGCAATGTGAAGAGGCTAACACCTACCCTTTCCCCTTAATATAATCACCTCCTCTCCCCATTGCCCTCAAAACATACTCCTCCTTTCCCTTTCCCCACAAAACATCATCCCCCTCTCCCTTTCCCCTCAAAGCATCATTCCCCGCTCCCTTTCCCCTCAAAACACACTCCTTGTCTCCCTATTGCCCACAGAACACACTCCTCCTCTTTCCATTGTCCTCAAAACACACTCCTCCTCTGCCCCTAACCACTCCCTAGCCTACAGTGCTAATGGAGAGGCTACCAATGTTTTTAATCATTTTTACTCCCCCTTGTCCCCCCCCCCCCCCCCCCCCCCCTTTCCCTTGCTGCCGCTAGCTATTTATTTCCCATTCCCCACTGATGGGAGGAGGAAATATGCCTCTCTGAGATGAAATAGGACAAACAAATGAGTCCTGATGCAATGACCTGGTCTTGTAGGCCCCCAAGACAATTATCCTCCCGTGAAATTCACAACATGAGGGTGGCTATTGACGGCATATATGAAAATGATTCTGTTTGGCACTCAGACAATGCATTCATGAATTCCGAGTGTTAAAAGGACTATGTCTGTTTCGGCAAGGGAAAATATAGAAATTCATTATTCATGGTTGGGGTGGAAAATGTATAAACTGATGAATGTGTTTGTGTGGGTGTGCTGGGATAAGCTCAGAGTAACTCAGGGGAGAGGTATGTAGGGGGAGGGATCTTGCACCAAATACCACAGGAGATTGATAATATTCGGATGTGTATAGCAATTGGAACGGGGGTGGGGAATTATTTCCTTAGTAATACCTTATACATTCCATCTTGATGTGTGTGTGTGTGTGTGTGTGTGTAGACGTGTGTGTGAGAAAGAAAAATAGAGATTGAGAGAAAGTGAGGGTGTGTTAGTGAATGGGAGTGTGTTTCTGTGTGTGTCTATATGGGTGAAGTAAAGAAGCTGTAGGGGCACTGTTTGTTTGGGTTGCCCTTCACCTCAGCCTGAATTTCAAGACTTGAAATGCGTGGTTACAGCTCCAATGCAAACATGAAAAACAGCAGCATCAATCCATCCATGATCTGCCCGCTGACCTCGACTGTCAGAGTTCATTCCTATCTGGGGACTCCCTGAGGATGGACAGATGTGGATTTGTTTTGAGCTCCTCTTATTTCTTTATTTTATTATGATGACAATAGCGTGGATGCCATAAACCAGCAGTTTTATGCATTTGTGTGTGTGCATGTGCGTGTGCGTGTGTGTTGTCAAGATCGAATCAATACATTTAAGTCTGAGCAGCTGTTTTACCTTTGCACAGAGGCTGGCGTCAAATAACCACCTTTCCATATCGGAATATGTCTACCTTACAGACAGATGCACTGCATCAAGCGGGACAGTTAGTTGTTTTTGAGCATTTCAACAGACATTTCGGCATTCCATTGACAAATAATCAATCTTATTTTTAGTAAATCCACCCCAACTAAGGGGTTGTAGTGACACCAGAGTCAAGAAGGGACACTGGACACTTACTGTGGATGTTTGGAACCACATACTATAATACTATCTACTATATGATCAATAGTAGTACATACTGCTTACTGTTTCCCGAACCCAAAATCTTGTATACTACTTTTCGCAACTTCTCTCGGGTACATGTCATCCGGGAATTTTTTCCACTAAAGATTTTTCGGATACTATGTACTGTTGGCAAGCTGCATACCCGTTTTTTGTCATATTTGGTTTGTTAAGGATGCATAGTAGGCAATTCCAAGCACATCCCTAGACTGTGAGACTCACACTGTTACATATGAGCCATTGAGTTTCACGCATTGGGAAAGCTATGCTCAGATGAAGTGGGAGAAAAAAGCACAGCGATCCCTCTCCTGGCTATTGAATAATTTACAGGCGTATCCTGATTATTCAATAATTGATATCCTGGTTATTCATTAGGAGTCTGCAGTGGAGGGACGGAGCGACGGGGATAGATAGACACCATTCAGAAAGGATAAATGGAGGAAAAGAGGGTAATATTGCATATTGAGTTACAAAAAGCGAAATAATGCAAAAGAAAATTGACTGGGATGACAGAAAATACAGCCACAGAGAGAGAACAATTGAGAGAGACAGAGAGAACGAGAGAGAGAGAGAGAGAGAGAGAGAGAAAGAGAGAGAGAGAGAGAGAGAAATACTTCCTGTCAGAGTCATGATTAGAAGATTTCTAAAAGAACAGGAGAAGGTGGGGAGTCTCTCTTTCCTTTTTTGCTACCCCCCGCTCTTCCCTTTGTCTCCTTTGAGCCGGCAATGCGTCGACAAGCTCAGAGAGTTGTGCTGAACTTGAGCGCTTGCAGAGATGGGTTGCCGCTTGCTCTTTGAATTAGTGCAGGTCCCAGAACTCTCTGTCAAAGGGGGAGAGCGAGTGTCAGAGCGGGAAGAGAGAGAAGGAGTGAGAGAGGGAGGGAGGGAGGGAGTAAATGGGATGGAAGACACACACACACACACACAAAGGGGAAGAAAGGGAGTGGCTCAGTGTGAAGTTAAGAGGGTTGGTTACGTGGAGGGAGGGGGGGGGGGGCTGACGGAGACAAAAGGATGGTGCCCTCTCCCATCATCCTCTCTGGTCTGATGACACCACCCTGAACCACTGTACAACCAGCTACGAATGATGGACATCAACAGCTGGAGCTGTTGTGCAAAAGCAAAAGGTCTCAGGATGTGTTGGCATCGCTGAGTCAAAGGAGCACGGCGCACACGCACATCTCACAAAAGCACGCAAACACACACCACTGTGTGTTTCCACCAAAGTCACATGGTAAAGACAAACTCACAGTCATTGGTAAAAGTGCAGCACACTTATGCTGGTAAGTGTTAAGGGAATGTCTGCTGCGTCTCTACACTGTATTGTACGTTTGTCTGTCAGACATGCGGTCTTAGATAGCAGAGATTCTTTTAGTGGCTTTTTTCAGGCTTCGACCACTGCTAGGATTCTTATAAATACAGTAACTGTATGGGGGGTGCAGCGAGAGAAGCCTCCATGCAGCCCCCGCGGCCTGCATGCCTCCCTGAATATTTCATAAACAGCGTGCAGCAGATGCTACCATAAAACACATTAATATTTGATGCGCTCTCCGTCCTTCCTCTGATATTTTGTATTCTGGTGACACAGGTGATGGCATTTGTGTCCTAACAGTCAATTGCATTAGTGGCTGTTAGGAGACGCAACGTTTGAACACGTCGGCGCTCATGCCCTAATGGGGAAAACAAGTCATAACGCTGGCTAAATGGTAGCTATTTGAGCGCTGGGGTTGTTCGCAGGTGGCTAATTAGTCAGACTGGCAGTGTTGGTGCCCTTTAATTAACGAGAACGTCCACAGCCATACAGAAACGTCACATTTCTCTGTTTTTGAGAGACGCCCCAACTCACTGGTATAATTTGAATCAGGAAACGAGGCTGGAATGATCAGCTCATTTGCCTAACAGAAAACGATGGGCAGCTATGCAAATCACTGGAATGAACAAACAGCAGATGGATGGCTAAGATCCTAGGTAGATGAGGTCTGATAGAGACATTACAAAATAACACATATTTCACAGACGTGTGTTCTTCTTAGATTTGTTATTGCTATTATTATTGTTACTCTCATTATTCATCTTATAACTATTACACACTTTTAACATGTGCGTTCCTGATAGAGGCGGACTATGAAGAACAGCCAATAGTACGCCTCTGGTCAGGTGCTGTAGAAGCTCTGCCCTGCCCTCAACTGGTCACTGCTCATTTCAGATGTTAACCCTGATAAATTAAAAGGAATTACACTCCGCACCTAATCTGGATTACGAGCTCCATCCAGTGCTAGGCAAGGTGGTGGCCTTCCCCATGACCCATCTGCAGTTGTGGTCCGTGCCTATAAAAAATGAAAAACGTTTGGCTGCTCTGAGCCTCCGTTACTTAAGGGGAACACTTAAGGGGATCACTGAGGAGACCCCCAGTGGTCCATTAATGTATGGAGACCATTGAGCTGGAGCTGCTCCGTGGTGAGAGAAAAACCCAACGTGAACCACATGCAGGAAGTCGAGGGTATTGCTGCACTTTCACTAATACACATTCTTCGATGTACTGACTATTCATGGTCCAGACAAATAGAGAGTTCTTTTGCATTGCATCCAAAAGAGCTTTTGAAACCCTCCGAATTTGGGATAATTGAAAAATGAATAATTCAGAGAAAATTGGAGCTCAAGTAAACACATGGAATGAGTGTGCTGCTGACTATCATGTGCTGCTGACTATAAGTGTAGGAGTGTTTGTGCAGTCTGCAGACCCTTTTGCATATGATGTACAAGGACAAACATCTCCAACCTTTTTCATAATTCTCATTGGATAACGTTTTTCCAACTCTAAACCAATTTCTTCTTTGTTTTCTCTTCGGTAATTTGGGGAGACTTTTTCAGGGTGTTGTCCCTCCCCTTGCTTGTCTTGCTTGGCATTGTTCGCCATCCAGGTGGGTTTCCAGCCAGCTGCTTGGCATCTCCTCAGAAGAGATGGAGCGGCAGTGCCATCTCCTCCCGCTGCAGCCCACACACACCAGGGGCCATTCAACTTGAAATCTTCTTGAAGCTCCTCCGCATTTGGCGAGTTATGAGATGCATAGGGAAATGATTGTAGGCCTCTCTTGCGAGGAAAACAGAGGCATAAACTGGTGACTTGGCTTTGAACTGTTGTCGATGGTTGGGAGGATGAACGCCGTGCTGTATGCCAAACACTCGCATGAACACACAACACCCAAGCATCGCAATTTAGGATGAAATTTGATGGAAAATTGAAGAGAAAAAAAAAAAAGGTCTCGATGGATTGGCCGGGTGTGTTCCGATGAAAGTTTCAACACAGAAGGAGAGAATGGGGGAAGAAACACAGGTTCCAGAAAGGAGGGTGGACCAGCCTCTGGTTCCCTCTTCATGGGTTCCCGTTCGTTTGACATCACATGCCATGCTGTAGAGCGACAGTTGGAGCTCCGGTTGGGTCATGAATTATGAAGCTCACACAGCTCTGGCTGTCTTCAGCTCTTGCAAATGGGGACAGCCTCCAAACGGCGCCATGTGACACCACCTGAGGGCTCGCAGTAATTGGAACAAAGAGCCACTGGGAATTGACGCCGAAAGAGAGGCGCAATATCTTAGTCTGTCGAGTGATTCTTTTCTAGATGTGACTCATTGATCGCACCGCTGGTCCTGCGTACGAATGGCGCTGCATAATTGATGGTGTGATAACATCTGTTGTAAGTAAAACTCTTAAACTGAAACTCAGGGGGGAAGGGGGGGGGGACGTTTTCATTCCACAAGTTTCGCAGTTTTACAAAGGGCTCAGTCTGAATTACCGCAATGTAGGTCTGTGTAATGGCCTCCATCCATGAGTACATCGAGGAGCTCTAGGTTGACCTCCATTTCACTTTACTACCGCAACATTTGCGGTCCGCTCGCCGAAGCACTTTCTCCGTTCTCAATCTGAAGCCTGTCCATGCGGATAAAACGAGCTCCTAGCCTCTCTCGCTAGTTTAGTATCAAAGCTCTTGACGTGTCTGAGCTACAAGGCGGCCGTTTGGTGGGAGCTCGTCGGAACAGTCAGCAGGGTTCTCCCTTCCCTTGTCTGCCTCAACTCTCCTGCCCACCAGACTGACACCTAAAGTGTCACTAATTGGCGTGTGTTCTGACAGCTATCCGCGGTGCCCACCAAACTTTCAACAACGCACTCTACCCAGCAGCCATAGACTTAACGGTGCATCTCTGTGAAAGCAGGTCTACAGAAACAGTCTGCAGCTTTACTGGGTCTGGCCAACATGCAGACATCTGCACAGATGCTTGCATCGATGCACGCACGTCTGCTCCCTCATGCACACACACGCGCACACACACACACACACACAAACACACACACACACACACACACACATACACACACACACACACAAATTCCATTTCAGATTCATCAGATTGTCAAACATAATCTCATGTTTAACTTATTAGATATCCTGTATGTGAGTACAACCAAGGTCTGCCTATGAGATGTAATAAAATACTTTTTTCCTCCACATGCAATATAATTCCAATTATAAAGTCCTTTTTTCAAATCTAAATATATACACTGATCTGTCTTCCTTCCTCGGGTGGATTTGGACACAAGGAGGAAAATATCTGTATTTTTACCCTGAATATGAGGAAAAGATAAGCCCTGGAAATGCAGATTGCATAAATCATTAATCACATACATAAATGAATATAAGTACACACACACACACATACACATGCTCACCCCTTTGTTTCTCTCTCTCTCTCTCTCTCTCTCTCTCTCTCTCTCTCTCTCTCTCTCTCTCTCTCTCTCTCTCTCTCTCTCTCTCTCTCTCTCTCTCTCTCACACGCGCGCACACACACACACACACACACACACACACACACACACACACACACACACACACACACACACACACACACACACACAGAGAAACACTCACACACATTAACACACAAACAGAAACACGCAAACACACACACATACATGCACCAACAAATTAGGCTGAGCTTGGAGGAGACAGTAAGGAACAGAGAAAAGAGAATCGTCCTAATTATTTCTTTCTCCAGTTTTCCCCTAATCTTCTCCTTTAATCTAGTTTCTCGCACATATCACCCATTACCCTCCATCTGTTGACCTGTTTTATCTTCCATTTCTTCTGCGCGCTCTCTCTCTCAGAACGACCCCTTTGTGCTCTCATCCCACCATCCTGCATCTCTTTCCCTGACACTGTCTGAGAGAGCCGCTCCAGGTTTCACCAGGAAGGAGTAGAAGACAGGAGCAGAAAGGCCAACTTAACCACAGCAGAGAGAGAGGAGAGGAACAAAGACCAGTGGGTATGTAGAGACACGGAGATAGAGAGAGGAGAGGAACAAAGACCAGTGGGTATGTAGAGACACGGAGATAGAGAGAGGAGAGGAACAAAGACCAGTGGGTATGTAGAGACACGGAGATAGAGAGAGGAGAGGAACAAAGACCAGTGGGTATGTAGAGACACGGAGATAGAGAGAGGAGAGGAACAAAGACAACAAGAGGGGAAACAAATATAATCAAAACAAGGAAGTAAACGGAATTTAAAAAGACAGATCGAGACAGACCAAAAAAGATAGTGAGGTTGTGACGGATAGACGTGTGCAAAGATTGAGGGGAGAGAGAGAAGCATGCCGAGATGAACACACGGCAGCTGCTTCCATTAACGTCCTCCTGGCATTTGGCTTCTGTCCAATCAGTAGCGAGTCACAGCAGCTGAGTCTCTGCTGCTCTCCCAGTTCCTCCTGGAGCAGTCAGCCCCACCTGAAACACAGTCTCTATTAATTCAAGAGGGGCCCATTAGAACCAAGGACTGCTGCCAGTAGGGTTATTTTGTGGTCATCTCGGGTCTTCGCAAGGCCAGGGGAATGATCCAAGGTAACAATTGGCCCCCAAATTGGTATATAACGTTTTATTATTATTATTATCTTTAAGCAATAACTTTAAGCTAGTCTGGCATTCATGTTGTCTTTTACTCTGTGAAAGAAGAAGTAACAGTGTAGGATGTCAGTGAAGTGATCTTCATAAGGTAAAATGACAGACTGATGAATCTGTTCATGCATGTTCGATGGTTGCTGGACTGCATGGTATCAAGAAAGAAAATGGGGTTTCATTGTACCATTCCAACAGTCTACTTCACATTTTTTATCCTTTCCACTGGAGCATGTTCAAGGGATAAAGGATGAAGGAAAGAAACAAGAGAGAGAGAGATAGAGAGAGAGAGAGAAAGGGAGAAATGGAGAAATGGAGAGAGAGAGTGAGTGAGAGGCCAGGGATATTGCTTGCTCTGGGGACCCAAGGACTTTGGCTGGAATCCAAAATGGCTTTGGATAAATCTGCTGTCAAATCCTTGTGATTCATTTTTGGTCTTTGGATTCCACTGTCATCATCCAACTCAGGTCAGTGTAATATGCCCAACATCGCTGCTGCTGTAAGTCGACACTAGCTTGTGGGGATGTATACATGGTGTACATGTATGTGTGTGTGTGTGTGTGTGTGTGTGTGTGTGTGTGTGTGTGTGTGTGTGTGTGTGTGTGTGTGTGTGTGTCTGCATGCGGTGCGCCAGGAAACAGGTGCCTGGTGACTCTCGGCAGGGATCAAGGTCATCTATTAAGCTCAGGGCGCATCAATCCAAGGATTATAGATTATATCGCTAGAAGGCCCAACTACCAACTTGATGTAGAGGCTTAGGAACAAAGGACAATTACAGCCCTTGCTCTGGCGAATGCATGCATTCACATAATTATTGCTCTAGAGCTTTAAAGCGATGCATGTAGTATGGATCTGAGTAGTCACATGGTCTGGGGAAAACCTCCCTCCAGTCTCTTTTTATCTTGTTGGTTTGCACATCTGAAGGAATGGGGCTGCATTGAAGGGGGGGTAGTAGATGGTCAGGCCTCTCACCCCCTCCCCTCCTGCCCCCCCTCCCCCACCGAACGGAGACTCTCTTCCGGTTCTCCTCTTAGCCAGGAGTAAAGTGAGGACACCATGGACAAAGATCACACACCACTGGAAATGACGCACACATACAGTAAACCTGCTGGCGTGCACGCGAACACACACCTGCGGGGACACCTACACCCGCACATCTCACACGTGCACAGGTGCACCAGGAACAAAGCGCACACACCCTCCACACATTCTGCCACCCTCACAGACTGCTGGAACACATCGATTGGATTAATATTTCAGGGGTTCATTCAAGAGCTTCAATAGCGTTCAACACACACACACACACACACACACACCCACACACACACACAGACCAACAAATGCACACGCATAAAAGAGAAATTCTATCAATAGCACAAGATGTATTCACGGAGCGATGACAGGACCAGCGGTTTGATTCACTTTGGCAGAGCGGCGATCTGGAGCGGGTCCATGCCCCGTCTCTCAGGCCACGGGCTGGACACTAGCTGACAGACACAGAGGGCACCGGCTCACAGGGGGAATTGTTTTGACCCAGAATGTTGGAGTGCTTTCTGGCCCAAGTGGAATAGAATTGTAGGTGTCAGCCTCTTTCCTCGCCATCTCTCCCTGGAGGCCTCCCTGGATCTGCTTTCAGGGGCTTTTAGCCAACAAAACAAGCATCCCAGCCAACATCTGTAGCCATTACAGAACACGCACACACACACACACACACACTCACACACACATATTCAGGACAATGGCAGCCTGGTTCGCCATCTGTCGATATGCTGGAATCTGAATGCTATTTAGCGGTTGAGACGGATCATAACGTGTTTGCTCGGGATCGATGGCGAGGCCAAGTTTAATATGCGGCTCCTCTGAGAGAGAGGCTCAGGGTAAAGAGCAGTCAGTGAAGAGGACAAAAAACTCAGATTTCCTCAGAGAGAAGTGGATGTGTGTGTGTGTGTGTGTGTGTATGTGTGTGTGTGTGTGTGTGTGTATGTGTGTGTGTATGTGTGCAGGGATGCTGCCAGGTGAGGAGACGCTGTACTGAAGCGGTCAGAGAGCTGGGGCGTGACAGGGCCACAGGGGGGTGCAGCCTCCCAAACGAGGAGGACAGCAGGATAACCCCACCCCCACCCTCTATGGTAATATCTATTCTCCCAGTCCGTCCCTCCATTAGGCTAACCCTTGGTCTCCGTGGTCCCCTCATCCCCATTAGAGTGCGGCTCTTCAAACCGCTCTGAACAGCAACACCTTTGCGTGGATCTTCAAAGAATTAGTGTGCAGGCTGCGTTCCAGGCACCAAGGAAACAGTAAGGAAACAGCGAGGGAAGATGTCTCTCTCTCTCTCTCTCTCTCTCTCTCTCTCTCTCTCTCTCTCCCTCTCCCTCTCCCTCTCCCTCTCCCTCTGTCTTTGATGATCTCTCCATCTGGCGGTGCCGGTCTGTCAGTGTGTATTAGTCCTCCGGAGGGCTCGTCCATGGCAGCAGCCCACCTGCTGGACCGTCCCCATGGCTCGTCTGTTCCGTACCGCCACAGCACAGCCCTCTCTCTATTTCCCTCTGCCTCCCTCACTTTGTCTCTGCGTGTCTCACTCCATCTCCGTTTCCCTGCCTTCATCTCTTTGTCTTCCTGTGTGCCGTCTCTTAAAGCTCTGGTCCTTCTGGTCCCTGGGTGTTAGGAATACCACCTTCAAAGTCAAATAGTCCCCCCACCAGAAGACCTGCCAAACAGCCTGGTCTCTTGCCTTCGCCTCCCCTCTACCCATCCTCTTCTCCCTTCACCCTCCATCCTCTCCCTCTGTCCTCCTCTCCATCCAGGGGACAGACGGGAACGCGAAGCAAAGTGTCCAGAGAGAGCAGGATAAAAGACAGAGGAATTCCCTGTTGACATGCGCACGTCATGAAGCAGAGAGAGGCGAAGAGCGACAATGAAGAGGAGATAAACAGAAACACAGAGAGAGAGAGAGAGAGAGAGAGAGAGAGAGAGAGAGAGAGAGAGAGAGAGAGGAGTGATGGAGAGGGCGATAAGGAGATAACAGGAGCCCCATGCCTGGGACCCGGTGGGTGGTTCCTGTTGCGTTTGGGCTTAAATAAGCGGGCCTGGTGCCCTAGCACATTACCACTGCCACCACCGCAGGCCATTGGCCCACAAAGCACACCCACCCACCTCGTCCCTGCCGTCCCATTGGTCATCAGTTTCTGACAATCAAAAACCGAGGAATCTCTGAGGGATGGGCCACTGACTTGAGCTCATTTAGGGACAAACAGTCGATAGACAGGAACACACACACACACACACACACAAATGAATTGTGAAGCTTCAGCAAGAGATCAGCCAGACGACTGAAAGTCTTTGCGCTGCTGACGTAAGGTGTCATTCTTACGCACAGCAATCACAAAGACACACTTGTTCCAAGTTAATGAGGAGAAGGAGGAGGAAGGGGGATATTGAAATGCCCTGGAATCTCGGTAAGGCTCTGTACTTGTCGGATGAGGTGAGGGAAATTGCTCCCACCTCAACCCCCTGGGTCTGCAAATCTGTCATCTGTTAATATTCCAAAGGGGATTAAAGAATGTTTTATCCGTGCCACCTGAGTGCTGTCCCGGATGTGTTTCAGCGGGGAGCTTTGAAATAAATACCTAATCATGCCAAACTGAAATGTATTCACATGTAATCACTCTTTAAGACGGTTGGGTTTCCCCTCCTGAGTGAACTGGTTTTCAACTGCAGGAAAGGAACTCATATGTCTGTTTTAATCAATTCACACATTAATTACACTCATGCAAAAATTGGTTGTTAGGTCTGTGGGTGTTCTGAGAAAGTGACATGCACGCACGCACGCACGCACGCACGCACGCACGCACGCACGCACGCACGCACGCACGCACACACGCATGCACACACAGAGCAATCATACAGAAAGATCATCCCCCTGAGCACAATATACTATCTATTTCCCTGTCTTCCTTCCCCCTTTCGCAAATCCCTGTGGTGTTGTGACTGTAGGGGCTCACTGGAGACACTGTAACCTACATAGCACACACAGGGCCTATATCTCAAACCTTACAGTGAGTTGTGTTTGGGTGTGTGGTGAGTCTTGACTTTACAGTGAGTGGTAGTGGGGTTGTGTTTGGGTGTGTGGTTGGTCCTGACTTTACAGTGAGTGGCAGTGGGGTTGTGTTTGGGTGTGTGGTTGGTCCTGACTTTACAGTGAGTGGCAGTGGGGTTGTGTTTGGGTGTGTGGTTGGTCCTGATTTTACAGTGAGTGGTAATGGGGTTGTGTTTGGGTGTGTGGTTGGTCCTGACTTTACAGTGAGTGGTAATGGGGTTGTGTTTGGGTGTGGTTGGTCCTGACTTTACAGTGAGTGGTAATGGGGTTGTGTTTGGGTGTGGTTGGTCCTGACTTTACAGTGAGTGGTAGTGGGATTGTGTTTGGGTGTGGTTGGTCCTGACTTTACAGTGAGTGGTAATGGGGTTGTGTTTGGGTGTGTGGTTGGTCCTGACTTTACAGTGAGTGGTAATGGGGTTGTGTTTGGGTGTGGTTGGTCCTGACTTTACAGTGAGTGGTAGTGGGATTGTGTTTGGGTGTGGTTGGTCCTGACTTTACAGTGAGTGGTAATGGGGTTGTGTTTGGGTGTGGTTGGTCCTGACTTTACAGTGAGTGGTAATGGGGTTGTGTTTGGGTGTGTGGTTGGTCCTGACTTTACAGTGAGTGGTAATGGGGTTGTGTTTGGGTGTGGTTGGTCCTGACTTTACAGTGAGTGGTAGTGGGATTGTGTTTGGGTGTGGTTGGTCCTGACTTTACAGTGAGTGGTAATGGGGTTGTGTTTGGGTGTGGTTGGTCCTGACTTTACAGTGAGTGGTAATTGGGTTGTGTTTGGGTGTGTGGTTGGTCCTGACTTTACAGTGAGTGGTAATGGGGTTGTGTTTGGGTGTGGTTGGTCCTGACTTTACAGTGAGTGGTAATGGGGTTGTGTTTGGGTGTGTGGTTGGTCCTGACTTTACAGTGAGTGGTAATGGGGTTGTGTTTGGGTGTGGTTGGTCCTGACTTTACAGTGAGTGGTAATGGGGTTGTGTTTGGGCGACGGTGTGTGGGGTCAACTCAGATCTACTGCTCCCCATTTTATTGTTTCAGGCCTCACTATTGTTGCTACATCTTATAGTATTTGTAAACAGTTTCCAGTACAAGAGCACCTTCACTGTTTTGAGAGAGAGAGAAAGAGGGAGAGAGACCGTGTGTGTGTGTGTGTGTGTGTGTGTGTGTGTGTGTGTGTGTGTGTGTGTGTGTGTGTGTGTGTGTCTTCGGCGTGTGTGTGTTAGAATGTGAGGCCGGTGGACCATTTGTCAACTGGAAATGGAAACTAATGACTTCCTTTAGTAATTCTCCGCTTATTCCGGCAAATTAGATTCCCCAGCCTTCATATTCCCCAGCCTAAATATATACTGTATATACTGTATGTATATACTGTATATATAAATCGACTGTAAATATATATTATGTATGAAGATAGATAGATAGATAGATAGATAGATAGATAGATAGATAGATAGATAGATAGATAGATAGATAGATAGATACTGTATACAGTACTATATATTAATTGCATAATGCTTATTTTTTATTGCTTTACTTTTATGCATGGACAGACCGACCGTACAGAGGCTGAGTAAATTAGCTCTATGAATCTTTAATGTTCTAACTGTTGCAGTGAGCAGAGGGCATTTACACCATCCCAGTCCTGCTGTGCTGTGATGTTCTTTATGGGTTAGACTGCGGCCTAATGCCCAGCCCAACCTCAACATCACATTAACACGCCCCGGACCTAACCATCTCGCATTGACAGCAAACAAAAATAGGGTAAACAACTCCTCACATTAAAAAACAACTAAGATGAATGGGAAACAGGTCTGCTTGATAATAACCATATCAATCACAGGTTGTGTTTATTCACAGGCACTGTGTTATAATTTAGCCTCGTATTGACAGCATTTGGATGTTGTTGTTTTTTTCTCTCTCCTATCTTGCCGGCGGTCTGTATTTGAAAGGTTATTATGGCTGCTCTCTGGTCGATACCTAAAACGCCGCAGGCAACGCAACGATCCAGCTGCATCTCCTTAGCCTCCTGCTCGGCCCCCACTGGTGCACTCTGGGATAGGGGAGGACTATGGGATAGAGGCCAGCTAGGGGATCAGGAAGGGCAGGGAACTCAACATGTGTACTTCTGTTTCCATTTTCAGATATGCCAGCACATCTGAGGAAACAACATTAATCCATGAGCTAAGGATGTGTGGATGTGTGTGTGTTTGATTGCATGACTGTGTCTGTGTGTGTGTGTGTGTGTGTGTGTGTGTGTGTGTGTGTGTGTGTGTGTGTGTGTGTGTGTGTGTGTGTGTGTGTGTGTGTGTGTGCTGGTGCGGTGGAATGTGCATGGCTGCTAAACTAGGTGTGGGTCTGGAATGGCTGCAGGCTGTGAAGTATTGGTTTGCAATCATCATGATGAATCTCCGGCGAGTCAGACCTCGCTCCTATTGCTGCTGATAAATGGTGGGCTTTTAATTACTTATTGAAAGGGAGAGTTGTTTGCGTTTGTAACATTGTCTAGGGGCGTCGGAAGGGTTGGAACCAGGAAGAGCTGAATCCTAATCAAGCCTGCTACTCTTCTTGAAGGATACAAAAATAATGTAACTGCTCGCCCAGGTGTATAACGTCCCGGTTTAATTCATCCGTCTCCAAAAGTGTGTGAGAATGTATGTTTTTTCACTTTCCATTTTGCGTTTTGTTGTTTGAAACCGTGTTCTTGCTTTGACGAGAACTCAAGTTCCTTTGTTTACAAGAGCTGGCTCCCAAGCTAGCGAGGCTGCAGTGCACAAACACCTCCACATTCTCACCAAGTACTTTCATAGCCTACAGGGAACTACTCGAGTTCATTACATCAACGTCAAAAAGTGTTTTATTGTCCTCTTGAAATATTCACTGGCAAAAAGACAAAGCCCTAACCCTGGATTGGATTGTAGTTGAGAAGTGGGCTGTGTACTACACTCAGGATAATGGTGTGCGTTTTTTTAATGTTCGCCCACTGTGAAAACAACAAAAAGTATTTGTCCGTGTGAGTGAGCTCTGTGAGTGTGTGTGTGGGCGTGTATTTGTGCTTCGGTAAATAGTCCTTCCAAAAACCTCCCGAATAAGTATGTGTGTGTTTTTTGTATGTTTAGAAGTGTGTGTGTGTGTGTGTGTGTGTGTGTGTGTGTGTGTGTGTGTGTGTGTGTGTGTGTGTGTGTGTGTGTGTGTGTGTGTGTGTGTGCGTGCGTGCGTGTGTGTAAGAGAAAGAGAAGGTGTGCATGTGCTGTCCGGCATTCAATTACCCCCAGACGGACGGTGGTGTGTGAATACGGTCAGTTCAGCTGATTGCACACTGACATCTGTCTAATAGGGCCCATTGATCCACTGCAGGCCCCACTAAGAAATGGTAGCCCGCCCCTGTGCTTCTCTCTTTGTCCCTCTCTGTGTCGCTTCATCCCTCCTTCTTGTTCTCCTTTCATCCTCCTCTCACTCATCGTCTGCCCTTACTCATCCATCCAACCTCTCCTTACATGTTGTCTTCTTCATACTACTTCTTACACACAGAGCCTGATTTATTAAAAGGTTTGCATGTGCAAAAGCACGTGCAAACACCATACCAGTCGCAAAAATGTCCAAGCTGATCTACTAACGAGGTGCAAGAAGGGTTGCGTCGACCAAGTGAGTCATTTAGCACATCTTGTGCATTTTGGCGTGTTTTCTTAAAGCATATGCAATAATGGGTGTTTCTACTTGAGAGTGCAAAAAGATGGGAAACACGCAAACCCCTCATTTCAATATTGCTGTTTGCACCTGACGTCATTTACGCAATTACTCTTTGTTGATCACATGCAAAACGGGTGCCATATTTACACACAATCTGTTGGAACGAACATGCAATTTAGCATGCTATTTGGGATCATTGCAAATGGCTGAATGTGTCATTAACTTAGTATAGCAAGGTCTCTCCCTCTCTCTCTACCCCTACCCCTACCCCTACCTCTACCCGTCTCTACCATGACCTCCACCCCTACCTCCACCTACACCTCTACCTCTCTGTCTCTGCCTCCACCCCTACCTCTACCTCTCTCTTTACATCTCTCCACCCTCCCCCCCCCCACCCACCCCCCCATCAACATCAACCCCCTCTCTCTCTCTCTCGCTCTCTCCACACCTCTCTCTCTACCTCTCCCTCCCTGTGTGTCATCGACCCAACCCTGCTGAAAGGACTTTAATGATGAATTCAGATTGATGCGGTCTGGGCAGTAATTAATGTAAAAGGCATAGCCCTGTGCCCTTGAAGGTGAGGTTTGAAATGGATCTGTTTTAGGAAATGGTTGCTCTTTTCCAGTCTTCAGCCTCGCCTCAGGGTTGGAAAGCAAGAGATTCGTGAACCTGACATCATCCACGCCTCTAATACAGGATCATGTTTCCTATTGATTTGGGAACATTGATCGTTTGCCCACACCCGTGCCATTTTGAATTCCCTTTTTTGAAATGTTAAAAAATGCATTCCTGCAAAAGACTCAAAGCCTCCACAAATGATTTGGACATTAGAGCCGAGCCCTTAGCCCCCTAGAGTTAATCAGTGGTGAGTGGTGTGTGAATTAGCTGGCATTAGGAGGCCTTATCTCCATTAGCAGTGTCTGCTCCGTCTGAAAGGTCATTACTCATGCTGCGCTACACGACATGAGGCGCTGTGTGCTTACTGTATGTCACCCAGAGGCAGAGCACTCATCTTTCACTGCACAGATACCACCAGCGCCTCAGAGACACCCGGCTGGATGGCAGCACAGCAGCAGGAACGCAAAGCGCATGCAGAAGGGTTTTGTGGGGGAGATTGTGTGTGCTGAGAAGCGGATCCTCGTAAAGGGGGTGTGAGGGCAGGATGGCAGACACCATTGCACTGTGTGTGAAGAGTTAAAAGGTCTTAGATAGAGAATTCGATTCTGCTTAACTGCATTTAAAACTGATGGTGGTGAAGAGACAAAGCAGTAAGATGTTGGCTTGTGTTGTCAACCTTCAAGGGCTTTTGGATTACACATAAAACAGCTACTTGTTTTCTAACATATAGTATATTTATATATGGACTATACAGATTGTGTTGTTAAAAACTAAAACATGGTTTCACTTAAATGTCTGAAATAGATATGGAACAATAAATAATAATTTTGCCATGAGATATTTCTCATTCAGGCAACTCTCTTCATTTGCACGTGACTGATATATCAGTTCAGTAATTCGTGCATGTTGAAATATTGGGTTTGGATTAGCGCTCTGTGAGAGATCTTCCACTGAAACTTAATGAGTGATTTACTATGATATTTCTTTGTTCTTATTTTCCCTAATAAAAATTCAAAATACACGTTCATGTTGTGGTCCTGCAACAGAGGAGCAGCCTAGCTTCTTCTTCAGCCGGTGATAGATATGACACGTGTGTCTACACATGAAACCTCCTTCAGTAAATCTACAAATAGTACATTGAACTAGAGTAGGTACAGAAAGACACAATGTCAAACAGCCTTTTTTTCTTTCATTTGAACTAAAAAAGAGTCCAAGTAATGTCTGCACAGTTGTGTTATCTAATTAGAGTGAACAATGGCCAGTGATTTAGCACTCTTGAAAGTCACAGTGCGCTGATGGCTGGAAGCAGTTGGGAGGCAAGAGACATTTCCACAAACAATTTCCCTCCCAGCATCCTCGAGTACCGGGATATCGATTGTCCGATCCAAAATTACCACTTTGTCATGCTTCAAGCCCAGCGCCCCTGTGGATCAATAGAACTGAGTGCACTGGATAAAGATAGTCCACACTATCATGTTCTGGAGCTGACCTAAGCCGGGGCCAGGGAGCCGTGAGAAAACAGAAGCAGGGCTGTCCCCGGCAGAAACAAGACGAGGAAACCCAAACCTTCACAACGGAGCCACACCAGATGCCTCAGCGTCTGTTCCCGGAGGCTGCAGGGCTGGCACAGCGGTTTGTGGGGAGACAGGCATGGGATTCCTCAACCAGGAGAAGGGAAATGGGAACATTGGGAACATCTTGTACTGCACTCAGGATGGCCATTGAAGGGGGATCCCTTAGGTTGGGATGTCAAATAGAATCCCAACATTCGGACATGCCGCCAGCATTTATTTGGGTGCAGCTTGGAATTGTGTTGAAGGGAGACCGCCCTCACAGATCTCCCCCTCCAGGTCATATTGAGTGGGTGGTCTCGAGCGGCGTACATCTCCCGCCATGGCAGAGGGTACCGGGTTCACCTTAGGTTGTACAGTATATCTGGACTTTCCACATCTCCGAAAGAGTTCTGCGTGAAGTGCTGAGCGATGAATAAAAGAGTGTTTGGCGCCAGAGCTAATCTCTGGCTGGGAAGAAAATGAGCCAGGTCGCCAAGGCTTTGAGAGAGCCTCATCATTAGTCCTCTCACAAGCCAGGATTTCATTATCTGCACGTCCACATCGCCCGCTTCCTCCCCCTCAGCAGATTATGTGGCTCCTTGAGGAGCCTAACCATCAAGCCTCTCTCCTCCGCCTCGACTGCATAACAAAACCCCAAAGAAATTAACAGCATCTGTAGAGTGTTTGTGTCACTGTGGCTCCGCACGTTTATTGGGTATTGTTCATTTGACTTGTGAGCTCCAGAAGTAGGTCCATGTAAAATTAATCTTCACACGATACATTGACCCAGTTGTAAAAGAAAGTAATTGTGCATAACTACATCAAATGAATCCCCCGACAAGCAGAGCTGAACATGGGCCGATGATTAAGAGGTAACAAAGAAAGGAGGCCGGGAATGGAAAAAAGACAGATGAAGGGAATGAAATGGGGGAGCATGAGGGAGAAGCAGAGAAGAAGGAACTTGGATATCTCCTCCGAGAGGACATTACACAGCTGCTTTATGTCTGGATGCAGAACCTCTGCCTCCACGGGGACCTCATTAGCCCAAAGCAGGTTGGAACACTCCAGAACCTAGTCTGTCAAAGGGCCTGATATCCTCAGCTCACCGCAACAATTAAACATAAAGTGGAAGGCCTTGCATGGCGGTTGTCTGCTATTAAGGAACACCCCCAATATGTAACTTAGCACTTGTACCTTGCATTTGGCTGGTAGCACAAAAGCTGCTGCAGCACAGCCCATTGGTTGATTTCTGTTGTGTATTATTTATTTGATACACATTCAAGACATACCCTCACAGACATCTAGAATACCCCTGTGCCAACATCAAGTGATTGCTGTAAGAAGTAATCAATTGATTCCGAGATTGAGGAACTCGCATTGCTGTTGCCACCAGCCGCTATTGACTTGACATGGCTTTCATCATCAACTGACCCCATTTCGTTAGCCATCGATGCCACTGAGAGGCTTTCTGGCACACTCCCCACCCGCTCGCACGCGGCCAATCAACAGCATGGCCGCTGGTGGGAGTTGTAGTCCAAGTGGACCGTCATGCTCGGCCCATCCATCTGCTGGCTCTGCCACGCACACTTGACGGCTTAGACTCAATCACATGATAATGCTCCGCTGGCACAGCGCCTCCTCCTCCTAACCAGAGAACAAGGCGGCGGAGGACAACTGATGAGTGTGGGTCTGACCTTCACAGCTATTCAAACACGCTTCGTCAATTCATCACGTCACTGGGAGGGAGTGTTTATTCAATAAATCCCATATGAAGTTGTTCATCATCCTATAAATGGATTAGTCTTCAATCTCGCCTTGTCATAATGAAAGAGAGGAGACAAGCACTAGATGGGGAACGAAGTGAAGAGTAATGTATTTTTGGTTATGCTATGTATTTTTTCCTCTTTCTTTCTCTCTCCGTCTTCTTTCCCCAACCTCTTTTTCACTTCATATCACGCCATTTCTCTTTTGGATTCACCGTACCCCCTTCCCCCATCCTCCTCCCCCATCCTCCTCCCCCATCCTCCTTCCTCCCCCCAGTTCTGTCACTCTCCCTGTTTTTCTCCTCTCCTCACTCTTTCTCACTTCTCCATCTCCCTGTCCCTCCCCAGAGCGTGGCGCATTGATTAATGCGGGGCTCTGTCCCAGTGCCAGGGGGCTGCAGCCACCCAGACGCAGGCTGAAGGTCGTCTCAGGGTGGCTGTGGGTGCAGCCGTGCGGGGCTGCAGGCTGGCCTGTGGCTCAGAGCAGAGACACACACCAGAGGTTTGATGCAGAATAAGCCTTAAGCTCAAGGAGCAGCAAAGACGGTTACTTCATGAGTAGCTAATACGAATCCTGGGTTTAGCAGGGTGTCAAAGAGAGGTCGTAAACATACATACTAATGCAGCCTTTACACACACACACACACACACTCACACCTACACTTTACACGTATACTCAGAAACACAGGGTTGAGCGTTGAACATGCAGAAGTTAGATATACACACACCGACCCAAACAGTCATATAAAATAAAAGCCCAGTGATCTGTTGTGAGGTCATGTGAGGTCTGACCCGACTGGTCCCTGTCACATCTACTCCTTGATGAGCACTCAGTGGGTTGTGGCCATAGGAAAACAATCACATTTCAGCTCCTTATATTCCTTCTATGCAACCATTTGTTAAACCAAGGGACTCATTTGCTCCAAATAGTGAACGATGGGTTTTGCTGCACTGACCCCTAAACAACCTGTGTCTTTGATTCTTGGTTGGTTGCCGTTTGACCTGACAGGTCAAACAGTAGGTTTACAGAGAGAAAACACATTTCTGAAATCAACCATCTTGTCTGGCCACCTATCCTATTTGTTTGTGTATGTAAGTGTGACTGGAAAATAAGTCACATAGTGGAAACATATTTAAACAATGAACCTTTACTTCAATGCTATTTGGATACTTCCACCTTGATAAATCAACTCTAGTAACCTGGTTATTTCAAAAGCTATGGAAACAGTTTGTTGAGCATTTATTGCACAGTATAGTACACAATTACTTTGATGGCACTGCACTAACTTTAAGGTTTGATTGAAAGACTCTGTAAATGGGGGTAAGAAGAGTGGAATAAACCATCTTTGATGCATAGGTTTACTTGAAAAAACTCAACTTTCTAATTTCAGTTGTGCCTTTTATCCTGTCACCTGCAGTATTTCATGCAAAGTAATAGTGTTGCTGGGCAAAAAGGATGTTGTTTAGTCTCTTTGAAGTATGCACGCTCTGAGGGAATGGCTCTATTCAACGTTTCAGCGTCTTTTCACAAAACTCTTTACACTGCTTGATGAATGTTTAGACAGAAACATTTGGATAGGCAAGAGCAAAGATGAAAAACAATCAGTGCAGAGGCAGCAAGGCAAACGTTTTTGGGACAAAAGCGGTCTTTCCAAATCGAATGGAGGAAGTGTGGTTGACAGACAAGGAAAGACCAGAACATCAAATAAAGGGACAGAAAAGAGGGGGTCATCTCCTTATTGCTGTTTTATATTACGTCTTTGCAGGAGCAAAGTAGTTTAAACTTTACTCAGTCAAAGAGAGAAAGGAGAGAGGAGAAAAGTAACATGTTGTGGGTCTTGTTCGATATACGAATAATTCGATTTTCAATTTCACTGCACGGTATTATTCAGCTCATTATCTTTATGTCTTTGTTCTTGAATGTTTAATTCTATTCTCAAACACATAAACCTGCAGTTTCTTTAAGCAATGAATTGATTGGTGCAATTAAGCCTACTTTTAGACTTTCGCCTTCAGCCTATTTCAGATAGTAGGGCATTGATCATAGTTTATAAATAATGAGCATTTTTTTTTCTACAAACTGATTATTTCCATAATATACCCTCATCACAGGTGTCTCTTCTTTCGCTTAATTGGGGTAGTGAGCAAACAGAAAAAACCTTTAAAGCGGCCTGAATGCCAGGAAGGAGGTTGTGTGTCTTGGATCACCATCACTAATGATCGCTGCCTGTGAGGGCTCCCTTTGAATGACACAGCCAATACTGGAAATGAATTCGAAAGCTAGCATATGTTCTGGCCTATGGCATGTGGACCAGTCAGGCAGTGAATTGTGGCACAAAAAGAAGACCAACAGAACCTTCCGACAGCCATTTTTCAGAACTCTAAAACAGAAGAAAGGAACGTTTTTTTCTCTCGTGCGAGCTTGTGGAAACTTCCCCCCCTCATCTACTCGCAAGTCTTCACAATAGTCAAGGATATAGTGAGGCCAGGCTCTGAATTGGCAGCAAACAGTTTGGTTTCACGGTGGTGGGTTGGAGAAAAGGCGAGTTTGCAGCAGCAGCAAATTTGAACATGGAGGCATATATGTCTTTGTCATGTAAGTCATAATATTATGACTGAAATATAAATTCAAACACATGCCTTATGTGTAGCAGGAAGCCATAGTAAAAAGAAACACAGATGAGAATTATTTTTCAATTTTTTTTTATTATGTCATTTCAAATAATAAAATGATTTACAGATTGATTAGAAAAAGGTAAATCAAACAAACCATACATGTATGTATCCAAAGGTGTTTGTGTCTGTGTGTGTGTGTGCGTGCGTGCGTGCGTGCGTGCGTGCGTGTGTGTGCGGCATCCACTGCGGAGCAGATTTAGCTCAAACAAAAAAGAACTAAATTGGTGGAAGGATGCATGCTAGCGGGAGAGAAGTGCGCAGTGTACAGTCTGACAGATCTATGACACGTCTCTGAATAAGTGTGACCGTCAGAGACGCTGTCTAGGTGAGAGGATTATACAGTGTCACCCCGAGCAGTGACAAACCTGTCTCCAAGAAGATGAGTCATAGTCCCAGAGACGTAGACCGCTCTGCTGCAGCACACGCACGCACGCACACACGCACGCACGCACGCACGCACACACGCACACACACACACACACACACACACACACTCCTAAATATGACAGACAGTCAAATTATAGTTTTGCTACTGCGTGACCCCAACTGACAGATGAACATGAGAACATCAGGCATGAGTCAATGGAAGCCATTGCTACGCCGACTATAAATCTATACGGACTCTTATTTTATATCTCCACGCACGGCCTTCTCCATCAGCCATAGTATTCGAACGTATCCCTTTTTTCTCACTAATATTCTGTCTCATTTAACAGCTTCTCCGCTCCCACCCCCCCTACCACTGCCTCGTAGATCTGTGGATTCAGTTAATTTTCTCCTCCAATTCCATCTCCAAGGTTAGAAGTTATAGGAGGTGCCACGTGGCAGTTTTACTGGGGGTAGAGCAAGTAATTCATGAACTGCTGAATGCAATGGGACCACAGGGACAGCAGATAATGTATCCAGAGCAGGATTCGCCTCCTGACATATCTCTTTGTTTTATGACAGATGGAGCAACCTTGTATTGAGAAAGCAATTCTCTACCACTGAGCTTATACCCTGTAATTGGAAATCTCAGCGGCGAACCTGGCTAATAAAAGTGTACGCGTCCACATCAAATGAAGTAACCAGGTGAAACAAAGAGGAAAGGAAACGTTGGAGTTTCAGATCCAGAGGGGGAGAACAACAATTTATCTACATTTTTTCTCCTTGTCAAATATATTGAGTTTTCTGGTGTGTTTTGGCGTCTATTAGTAGATCAATTCGAACATCTCGGCTCAGGCAGAGTGTGAGACAGGCTTTAATTGGCCTGAATTCTATTCTCCAACATCATCTGAATTATTCAAAGCAGAGCATTGTTAGGCTGGAAAAGTCAACATGCATTATTGAAAACATCGTAAATAACATCCCCCATGTTGATATTTACCCTTTACCTAAAATAATAGAGAGCCATATCTATAGAGGTTACTCTACTTTTGCATAAATCATGAATTACAATGAGAAAAAAAAAATGGGTGATTATTGATAGGTATATGATACTGTATAAATACTGTATTTTTGTACTCTATATATTAGAAATTAAGTATTCAGAGGCGTGGTGCCCATTCACACTGAGAAATTGTTTGAGAGAATAGTTTGGAATCAAATCCGCAGTATACTATAGACTAAAGCAGCATATAGTAAATGGAGTTGTGAAACTGTGCCCCCTCAAAAAAATGGAGTTTATGCCAACATTTAAAGCGGAGTATGACTGTTCAAATAAATTCTGCTTTCACAATGTGAACACTTAAGAGAGCCTGAAGTCAGACATTGGAGACATTGAGGAAGTGGAGCTGTGGGTCTCTTTTCTATAAGTGCTTCATACATAATGTATACGCAGAAAATCCACATTTAGATGCTGTGGTTTGGAAATCTTATGATTCGGATAGCAGCTCTGAGTTAGGACAGTGGAATTCAAACTGTTTGCAAAGCCTCAGTGGGAGTCTTTTAGAAATGAATCTTATGAGACCAGAGTCACAATGAACAGCCCCTACACTGCATGGCTCTCCACAGGTTTGACAAATCTTTCAACTACATGCAAGGGAACCTTGGACCTAAGATCCGAATATTCATTTTTTTTCTCACAAAGTTAGAAATAATTTGGAATCTTGATTGAAGGTCCATTAGTTTCCATGCAAATTAATGAGATTTTATTCAAATACATTTTGGGCAAATAGTTTGCACCAAATTACAACTTTTTCTAACTGCAGTTTTTATTCAACTTATGCTTTACATACATTTTTGTGTTCGTATCAGAAACTGTTGCTAAACAACAGCAAATAGAAATATGTACGCCAATCATATTGGCTTACATGATCATGTCGCACATTACTGAATTAGTCATTATTGTATTTCATCATATATTATATAATATATGGTCTGTCTGTTGCTTTGACTGCACTTGCTTAAGTATATTCACACTATCGACTAAGTCATTAAGTGATAGCTGAGCATTGCTTTGCCTCATGGTCTTCAATCAATACAGGTTCAACCCCATGTTGTTTTCTTGCTACAATCTGACTCATTCAATTTAGAATAAAGCAACTGTATAATTGCCTTCGTGTGAAAATGAAGGGCTCTCCTTGTCTTGTCTTGATGATGTCAAGAAGAGCCTAGCTTTAGGTCTCCAGGCTGTGGAGAAAGGCAGCCAGAATGTCCATAAATGTTTAACATCTATTTAGGCCTGTCTAACTAAGGCTTTCTTCTCCTCTGATTGGCTTAGACAGACCTGTGTATGCAAACCAATTACTTGAAGAACAAAGAATCGTCCTGTTATCCTGACAATGATACTTTGAAGTTCCCTAAAAAATAAGATATTAAAATGTGTAGTCTAACAAACAATTTTGGGATTAAGGAAATGCCCTTTACTACTAAAGAGGAGGGATATTGGATTTCTATGTAATTGCTAGGAATAAAGACTGGCGTTTGGAATACAAAATAAAGGCATTCTAAACTTGCAGGGTCTGTCTGGTTCACAGTTTGGATGCCTGACGAGGTTGTTAGGCGACATCATTCACCTCTCCCCCCTCTGACCCGACCCACACTTCACTATTCATATCACACCCAATAGCCTACAACAGCGTCTCCCTTGCTCTCAGAAACAAATGCAATTTGCAAAGACTATTCCGAATTTCCATCTGGCCAGCCTAGCTAAAAGAGCAGACTAGCCCTAAATGCCAAAAGGAACCCCATTTGATGCTTTGTGTACATGTATATGTTGACTTGCTTTATCTGCATGTTGCTCGTTATTTGACACTTATGAAAGATGCGTTTCCGAGTGCTGGCTGCTGAAGGGAGGAAGAGGAGCAGAAAAGACGAAGTTAGAGACCTCATCTCAGCATGCGCTGTGGTGCAGATTCCAACATTCTCGTGTGCTAAATATTTGATAACTTCCCATCTGCAGCCCCCCCCCTGCTAAATATATATTCCCAGGTATGTCATATAAGGACTACATGCATATCGGTCAAAGCCTATCCCCTTTTAGGATAGATGACAGATAGATAGATGATAGATCCATCTAACGCATTTTGGGTTGCTCCCTTTTGACCCGGGTCCACCGAGCCAAGGGCGTGGGTTGGCATGTGGACAGTAGGGACATGGGCCTACCAATATTTAAGGAGGACAGGTCGGGTCAGAGGGGGGAGAGGTGAATAATGTCGCCTAACAACCTCGTCAGGCATCCAAACTGTGAACCAGACCCTGCAAGTTTAGAATGCCTTTATTTTGTATTCCAAACGCCAGTCTTTATTCCTAGCAATTACATAGAAATCCAATATCCCTCCTCTTTAGTAGTAAAGGGCATTTCCTTAATCCCAAAATTGTTTGTTAGACTACATATTTTAATATCTTATTTTCCTGAGCCAACTCATGTGACTCATCTGGTTGTGTCCCTACCAATGTTGAGACCAAGCCTGCGCCCTTGCACAGAGCTATAATACAGACATTAATAATGTAACAATAACATACATACACTATACATGGCATTGTGGCATAGCTCTGCATTTGAAAGCGTCCCTCTATGTTGTGATAAAGGAGCTGCTGCATGCGGCGTCCACAGCGTACATCTGCTTTTACATTCCTTAGTAAGTTGCTTGATGGAACTGGCCGGGGTTTCAGAACCTTCCTGGAAACAAAGCCTGGTATGCTCCTTTCACAATGTCAGAATGATGGTCTCCTTGTTGCTTGGCATTACACATGGGATATAATACTTTTCTGCTAACGGATACATTTAAGGGTCTGTGGCAAAATGTGTAGGAGCATCAAGTCGTTTTTATGTCTGCCACTTACTCCTCTTTTCTTTCCCTCTTTCCTCTCTTCCACTTTCTGTCTCCATGTACCTGGCTTCGTTCCATCTGTCTGTGATATGCATAAATGTGTCAGGTATCAAAGCACGTTCCTTGTCAGGACAGGAATACATTTAGGATCAGTCTCTCTAACTCAATGGAATAAGTGGGTTTGCAATGTGCCGATGTGTCATGTCCTTTGAAATCCCAGTGTCTTGGGCATGTAGTCTGTCTGGCTGCAGAGGAACTAGAGGGACCAGACTAACCTCAGGCCTGAAGCCGGTTTGTCAGGAGAAACACAAAATGGATGTCAGGAAGAAATGTTTCTCTTACTTTTTCAAAGTGACTATTCACTGCTATGAACTCATATATAAACACAAGGATTGCGACTTATAACTTGCGAGACATACCACTACTAAAAAAAAGGGTCACCATACTCAGTGCTTGAACATGTACCATGGTATTTACATCGTACTCCAAAACTGTCCTATGGTACATGTCGTATAAGTCATGTAGAACTATGTGTGATTGAACACATACTGAGACATAAATCTTGGTCCAGCTTCTTTCAAACTTTAGATACAACCATAGGAACTAACTCATCTGGATAGGCTTTCATGGCCCACAGTCGACCATAGGACCTAACTCATCTGGATAGGCTTTCATGGCCCACAGTCAACCATAGGACCTAACTCATCTGGATAGGCTTTCATGGCCCACAGTCAACCATAGGACCTAACTCATCTGGATAGTCTTTCATGGCCCACAGTCAACCATAGGACCTAACTCATCTGGATAAGCTTTCATGGCCCACAGTCATGTGCACATATTATTCAAATGGATATTGATTTCCAAACATAATTGTACAAAGTAATAGGAAATGTCTCTTTTTTTAAGAAATAAATGAAGCAGTAAAGAAATACATAAGCCGGTTGGAAGTATGTTTGACTTTTATCAAGATCAACAAAATACATAAATCCATACATCTTATTTTGATATTGTGACAGCAGATAGTTTAGAATTTTTTGTATACACCTAGATCCTTCCTGTGCTAGTTGATCATTTCCTTTATCAATTGCAGATCGACAGAATGGTCACTTAGCGTTCTATACCACTATATGAAAATGTGTTCAAGTCCTAAAAAAGTGACAGAGTTAAGACTCAGGATTCAGGTATCCCGGTTCATTGTCAGTTACGAGACCAAAGGGTAGGTAACAGGATCTGGAGTCTTTGAAGTCTTTGATCCGGTCTGATTGTGACGTTGGAACCGGAAACGTCCTTCTCCCAGTGCTTCTTCCTCCCTCAGAACTCTTTGATCACTTTCTCTTGTTCAGTTTGATCTAACATCATCGTTAGAAATTGTTGTTCCTTTGGAGCGTGGCAACCTCTCAGATCAGTTTTCCAAAGCGTCTCCGAAATTCACACTTTTTTCCTCTGAGGCTCTTAATTCATGTCAGTGTATGCATTTGTGTTTGTGTTTGTGCTGTGTGTGTGTGTGTGTGTGTGTGTGTGTGTGTGTGTGTGTGTGTGTGTGTTCGTTTGCGTGTGTGTGGGTGTTGGCAGACAGCAGACACCATGACTAAGCCTTGCTCATACTAAAGCCATCTGGAGCCTCTAGTACACTCCTGATAGATTGGACGAAAGGATAGGAAACACACAAACACATACACACTCACACACACACTTTTGTGTTAGACAAATTGTACACACAAGGCAGTGCCAAGCCCAACCACTCCCCCTGCTCCCACTTTGTTGTGGTGCTCCTCAGGGAGTTTGGTCTGTTTGTAGATCACACAAGAAAGTGCCACGTGATGAAAGAACACACAGCGTCTCTGGGAGAACTCCGTGTGTTTCTTCCTCCCACTCTAGTTCCTCTTCAAAGACACAACCTTTGGCCTTTTCTTTGGCTGCCGCGGCGCCTTAAAGGTGAGCCTATCCGGTCCTTGGACATGGCATCGCTCACAGGCCAGCTCCCAGGGGTTGGCTGGAGCTGTGGCTAATCCGACGCTCCTGGCCCAGCTATCTCTGGCGCTCCTAACGGCTCTGCCTCTGCCTGGACAAGTCCAGGTGACACTTTGAGACGGGGAGGCGAGAGAGAAAACCACACAAAGGAGCCGCAGGGGACCGCAAATGTGCACAGCACTCCTCTGCGAATTGATTCCGCAGCTCAATCTGTGTCGCAACCAGAAAACACGTCTTTATTTGTGTGTGTTTTGTTGTATTGGATCCCATTCCAATTGTTACACAACCTTTGTTTACCTTCCTCGGCTAGCAATTTAACGACACAAAACGCTTTTAGAAAGCTGATGTCGAGAGCCAGAGCATCCGTTGTGACAAATCTCTACCACGCATTTGGCATGATTTCCATGAGCTTCTTCGGCCAGGCCAGGGCTTCAACAGGATCGCAATGAGAGGAGGCTGCAGCGTGGGGAAGGCCAGCGCGGACAGGGATCTGGTCCCTGTGTGGGGATGAACTGAGGGGAGTTGGGCTTGCATGGTCCTGGTCTGGAGGGGTCAGACATGGACTTGTGGAGAGGAGTGAAAACGAGGCGTGCTGGCACATGGGCCTGATGGGACAGATGGCCTTGAGGGCCCATATGGGGAACGGGGAATGGCAGCCCAACGCTATTATTCTGTGTGTGTGTGTGTGTGTGTGTGTGTGTGTGTGTGTGTGTGTGTGTGTGTGTGTGTGTGTGTGTGTGTGTGTGTGTGTGTATGTGTGTGTGTGTGTTTGTGTTTGTGTGTGTGTGTGTCTGTGTGTGTGTGTGTGTCTGTGTGAGGGAGGAGGGACAACGCTTTGTGGGTCCACTGGCCCTCGTAACACCGCCATGGGACAAACTGACCCCCAGCAGTCTGCAGAAGGGACCAGAACACACGCCGAGGCTCACGTCAGCATGTCAACGCACACACACCCCACCAACACACACACGACGCAAAGCGACACACACACACACACCGGCAGACGCACACAAGCAGCCTGTTCTTCTGAGTGAGTCAGATGAGCAAGGGGAGGAAGATAGACAGCCGCACAGGGGACGGTGTGAACACCAGACTGGAGATTGTCAAGTGAGGTGTGGAAGAGAGAACAGAATAGGAGAGGAGGGAGCAGAGCAGAATTGAACCCATCAGTACCAACGGCAGAACCGAATGGATTTCCAAACTGACAGCGATACAACAGGATTGCAATCATTTGCTGGGCAAGTCATCCAAATTGCCAATAAATTTGACGTGTTACAATGTATAGATCACTTAAAGAAAGAAATGTCGTCACACTTGGCAATGTGCTAGGTAGCAGGTGCATTATCATGAAATCTAATTGCTTGCTTTAGACAGAGTGGGATTTTTCCTTTTCTCAATCTTTAGATCGCTGAAATACGTTTTGTTAAAACACACTTTAACACTTACTGGGTTTAAAATGACAGGTTTAAATGATAAAACTTTATTAATCCCGAATCAGGGAAGTTCACTTGTCACAGCAGCTATATGAAATAGAACATAAATAACATAAATATACCATAAATACACCAAATATATCCTCCAAATATACCAACACAAATATACCCATGGATTGTTATTGCACTAGATGAATAAAATGCACACGATATGAACATGAATAACTGACATGGGTGTGGATTGCACAGGAAAATCACTTCTGGTCATGGAAAATGATGTTAAGAACGGCACAGTTCACATAAATATGCAAATAAATATACATATGATAATAAATAGCATTTCACTTTGTAGATTGCATGGAGTTCCCGGAGTGATGATAGTGACAGAGGTGACAGATGGTGATGATGGACAGTAATGTCATATTATGTTAAATTAAAGAGCCTTATTGTGGTTGGGATGAAGGACCTGCGATAGCGTTCCTTCTTGGACTGCCGGTGTAACAGTCTGTGGCTCAAGGAGCTGCTTAAGGCCCCCACATTCTCATGCAGGGGGTGAGAGGTGTTGTGCATGATTGATGTCAGTTTAGCCAACGTCCTCCTCTCACCCATATCCTCTACAGCAGCGGTCCCCAACCTTTTTTGCGCCACGGACCGGTTTAATGTCAGACAATATTTTCACGGACCGGCCTTTAAGGTGTGGCGGATAAATACACAAAATAAAATGATACGATCGGCATAAAAACTGTGGTATTTTCTAAATACAATAATAAACGTGAATCCACTGTGTACTCGTATGCAACTTTATTAGCAGCGTCCTCGTAACATCGCGCCAACAACATAACATGAGTAACATCCTCTCTGCCGTTTGTTTTTTACTCATTTTGCTAGCTTGTGGGTTTAATTTTAGCGGCAACGTATCACGTGACCGAGGGCAAGCGTCAAGAGTGAGTCATAGACGGATGTAACAGAGGGAATCCGATCATTTAGATAATAAATGAAACGGAAATAATGTATGCTATTTATTCTTTCTCCGCGGCCCGGTACCAAATGACCCACGGACCGGTACCGGTCCGCGGCCCGGGGGTTGTGGACCGCTGCTCTACAGAGTCCAGAGGGCAGCCCACGACAGAGGGCTGGCCCTTTTTACCAGTTTGTTAAGTCTGTTCCGGTCCCTCTCTGTACAACCCCCCCCCCCGCCCCAACAGACCCCTGCATAGAAGATGGCAGATGCCACCACTGTGTCATAAAACGTTCTTATCTGTGTCCTGCACACTCCGAAAGACCTCAGTCTCCTCAGCAGATGAAGACGACTTTGGCCCTTCTTGTACAGGACATCTGTGTTGTCTGACCAGTTCAGTGTATTGTTGAGGTGAATGCCCAGGTATCTGTAGGTTTCCACCATCTCACATACCAATCCCTGGATGTTCACCGGTGCGGTATGGGGGAAGTCAATCACCATCTCATTTGTCTTACTGGAGTTGATGCGAAGGTGGTTCTGCTCACACCAGTCGACAAAGTCCATGATGACCCCCCTGTATTCCTGTTCGTTCCCTTCTGTTACACATCCGATGATGGCCATATCGTCAGAGAACTTCTGAAGGTGGCAGTGATCTGTGTTGTGCCTTAAGTCCGATGTATATAGGGTGAACAGAAAGGGAGAAAGCACCGTCCCCTGTGGTGCGCCCGTGCTGCAGACCACCACATCAGACACAGTCACGAAGCCTCACGTACTGTGTGAGGTGGTCGATGATCCATGCAGTCAGGTGGCAGTCTACTCCAGCTCCCTCTGAGCAGTGATGGTTGGATAATGTTGAAAGCGCTAGAGAAGTCAAAGAACATGACCTTCACTGTGCTTACAATGTTCTCCAGGTGTGACAGGGATCGGTGTAGTAGGTAGATGATTTTGTCATCTACCCCAATGCCAGGCTGGTAGGCAAACTGCAGGGGGTCCAGTTTTGAGCTCACCAGGGGGCTGAGGTACCTGATTAGTTAAATACATGTAGTGTAGCCTTTTCACCAGAAATCAGTGAGCTGGATATGTTAACACAGAATTGTTTTTAGCGTTTCGGAACGCCTAGTGCGTTAAATATTCCGTAACTAGTAGATACTGTAGATACTTGTAATTACATTATTGTAACTAATTAAACTAACAACTAGGCCCACAGTTTAACTATATAAAATATGCCCTGTTACTGGAAGTTGTACTTATCAGTAAGCCTTTCATTAGAGGACCTCTCAGCCTTTGAGTTCATTGGCTAGTCTACAGTGACCTGATAGGGGGCAGATGGTACAGCGTAAAACACTAAAGACAGAACCCCATTCCCTCGAAACAAGTCGTTTCAGAATAGTTGACCACTGTCCCATTTTGACATATTTCAACAGTGTTCTGCCAAAAGAGCAACAGATCCACTATTTCATCTTAGCCTTATATCTGCATGTTTTGGAAAACCAAGACCAACATCTAAGCAGTTCTAAAGGTTTTGATTCACTAACAAATCTTTTCCGAGAGTGTACATGTTTGCTACCAGGCAATGGGGCATGAGGAGAACATGACAGACCAGAATATCATTCACTGATCCACTTCCACTTGTTGTTTTGACAATGTTTTTTTCAAGGATTAGTGTCAGGCCTTTTGAATATCCCCAGATCCACGGTACAGACCAGCACAGACAGGCAGTTCTCCCCGACGCGCCTGATCTCGTCTGATGCCGCCATTTCGGATAAGAAGGGAACGATGACAAAAAGCAGCGAGGCTCCTCCTGAAAAAGAGCTCGCAAATGAGTGCATAATGGAATGTGACAAAAGAAACATGTCAGGCAAAGGGAAGGTCCTCATCGTGACACTAATGTAATTCCGGTTAAGAATGCATGAACAACGTTGCTTTTAAGATTTGGCACTGTCACAATCCAAACCGATTCTTGTGTGTTTGTGTGTTGTGCAAGTTTATGTCTGTGCATGCACTTTGTTTGTTGAGCATAGATGAAGTCGGTTAGAGATGTATTGCAGATAACCTAAACCCATGTTAGATGAAGTTTGTTACAGATGTACTGCGGATGATCTAAACCTATAATGTTAGGTTACATTTTCAGAGAGGGGGAGTGATGGAGTGCAGAGGCGTCATGCACCGAATTATTTTGAGGGGGCACAGTTTCACAAGACCATTTACTATATGCTGCTTCAGTATATTTTATAGGCTAATGTTACGGATTTGATTTAAATTCAAACCATAATCTCAAACAATTAAGGGGGCACGTGCCCCCTCAGTTTGAATGGGCACGACTCCTCTGATGGAGTTGGAGCCCATGCTACTCAGAAGGAGTGTCAGAGTGAGCCCATGCTGCCTCCCATTCCAAACTCAGCCCACACACTGAAGGCGTACAGCAGCAGAGCCAGCGGGGCCACACCAGGACTCCCCATCAACATTCCACACACACACTCCTGAGAGAATGGCCCACAACAGAGAGCAGCGACCAGAACACACACCACAGGTGAAGAGAAGACAGGGGAACGTTGGCACTGAAAGAGAGGAGGTGAGCGGCGAGATCAAGGAGGAGAGAGATGGATTCGCCGGAACAGTGGAGTTGTCTCTCTGAGCAGAGGCAGCCATGACGGGGGCCCGCTGTTAGAATCAAACAGCAGCGGCGGGGCCAAAAGGAGCTTCATCGGTGCTTCCGGTGAGTTCTGGCAGGGAGGAGGGCACGTGCGGCGACTCAGCAGTGCAGCAGGTTGCCTGCAGCAAAAGAGCATGGCCATGAATATTCAAGGGCCTCCTGCTGGAGCGGAAGAGGAGAACTGGGGCCGCATCACAATTCATGTGACGTTCATATTACCGGCTCTCTCTCACCGTCTGTCCAATGTACTTTAAATTTGGATTGTTTCTCTTCGTCAATGTTTACAGACACAAACAATCACAAATGTGTACAGACATCTTTACCCAGAACATTGACAACAGCCATTGGAAACATACTAGTTTTAACATCCTAAATTCCTTATATATTGTAGTTTGAGGTACAGTTGGATGCAACAATACTATCAACAGAAACAATTGTTTATTCTACTATCTACCTCTCCCGACTTCTCTCTGTCTCTCTCTCTGTCTCTCTCTCTGTCTCTTTGTCCCTCCACATAACAGTGTTAGTTTATGGTGTACTATTAGGCAGGTCAAACCTAATCAGCATATTGTAGACTTAATGGGAGCTCTAAAACGCTGTGGTGAAGAAAATTTCGCTGTGTAGCATTTTACGACTGTTTGAATAGACATTTAACATTTAGACTATAACATTTTTGCTTCTTTTTTGTTGCTTAGTTTTAGTCTTCTGGAGTTAGAGATAGAGCTCTTGCTAATTCACAGTTAGCTTCCAAAAAGCTTAGGTTTTGTTCTTACAAAATCCTCAACTTTAAGCAGTTTAATAAAAAATTATATATATTATAGTATTTAATATCTAACGACCTCAACCCCTCTAGGGACCTGATCTTGAGCAGCGGCTACCATCGGTCATAAATTACTTAAAATGTGTTTCAAATACTTTCATTTGGTTGCTACTACCCCAAAATGCATCCGACGCTGGAGAGCTTTTGACTAGCCCTAAACGGAGGCCTCATTCAGAAGTGATCCAAAATACAGTATCACATCAATTACTTTTGTGGACTTTAGAGATCCGACCCCTCAAATCAAGTGACTCATATTAGGCTCTGAACGACTTAATTGACTCTGGACAGCAGTAAAAGCCATGTCTTTCTCCACTGTGTGCCTATTTCGATTTAGATTAGATTGGTGTGGTGATGGATAATCAATTGAGAGACAAATATTTATTTTACATTTCTTTTCATTGGTTTGTCAGACTTTAGCAATAATGTAAAAACATGTCTGGGGTAACATAAATTGTTGATTATTTCAGGAAAAAAATTCTAATGATGCATCTGAGCAAACCCTCACCCTAACCTTGACGATAGGTAGCCATGCACGGAGCTTATCAGCCTGGCCTCTGATCTTTTGAAACATTACATGAAATACTCCAGCACCTTTAGAAACGTTGTATACAATAATACATTTAAAAACAAAAACATGCAACAGTAAGAAAAAAGCTATTACGTACTGTATGTTTAAGTTAATTAGCAGCATGTGTCACCTGTGACCTGTTCCATAGGGAAGCTTAAAATAAGTGGATATTTTGTCCAATTAAATCTAATTTAGGCTTTTGTTGAGTTTCTTTCAAAACTCAAATACACAATCATGAAAACTGACAATTCTTTACCATGCTTGGCAGATTGCCACATATTACAGAGAGCAGGGAGAGAATGGGAGAAAGGACACGGAAATTAGCTGTAGTAAAATGCTGCCAATGTTTCGTAATATTAAGTTGATTGAGTGTGACACTCCAGGTGTACAACTACATAATTTGCCAGTTGAGAGTTCTGCAAGGCTTGATCCTGATCTATTGATCAACAGGGTTATGTTTGAGATTGATGGATATCTTCAAGACACGGTGAAAAGGGAGTTAGGCAGGGATCAAGGCCTTTTAGATATTATTGTCATAACTGTATTCCAGTTCCAGTATATACAATGGCATATGATAAATGCCTTAATGCATTAGTTAAGCTGATAATATGTTATGGCTAAGTTGAAATCAAGGGTGAGGTGTATGTCTTTGTCTTGTCACGGAGGTGCCAGAGACAAAGGGTAAGTGTCGAAGTAAGTGAATATGTGCATGATAGGAGTCAATGATAAGCAATAACCTCAGTCTTGATAGGGATGCAGATGAGGCTGTTGTTGACGAACACTATGCAATTACAGAGGGGAATATGCTGTAAGCAGACTATGTTAGGTGGATCAGTTGTCTCCAGTCCAAATTAACAAAGGGTAATGAGACGCTGCCATCACAGAAAAACAGCAGAATTATGAAAAAGAAGAATGCAAAATAGGAATCTGGCGGAAGCCAAATATCATTTGGAGGCTTAAGTTCATGATCTTGTGGGATGCTTGAGCAATGAAAATGCACGTATTCACGCAAGCACGTTGTTGAGCTCCTGGGACTTGAGAAACAGCCATCTCGGGGAAACAAAGTTCCTTTATGTCGAGATAACGGGATTATTTTCTCGAGATCTCGAGATAACGGCACTTTATTTCCCCAAGATAATGACATGAATAACTCGAGACCTCGAGAAACAAAATAAACCACCTCGTTATCACCGGAAAACAGAGTAAATAAAACGTGTAAATGTATGGCCTCTTAGGGCTTCCGTACAATCATGTATTTTTCTGCCTATGATTTGACAATGTTGTAGGCCTAATGTACCACATAGTCGATCACTTAGTCATCCAACTGTTTAGAAGCTAGATCCAAACACGCTGTAATTCAACCTCTTGTAAGGAATTTGTTAATTCAAATAAACGTCTGATAGCCCACTAAAATCAAGGTCCCTGTAATCATTCCCTGAAACACATTGCTTCCATGTATTATATCTACTTGACTTGAAAAGTACATTAAACTGAATCCAGCATTATCATCAATATTTTGTTCCTGTAATCCACTTTTTGCCTCACTTTTTCTTTACTTTGCTCTACTTTTTCCAAACAAAAGTTATAGATAGATACACCTTATTTCAGACTGCATTTTTAGGTTGCCACAAAATCTATCGGCTCTCTATAATGGGCAGAGGATGCCCTATCACCACTTGCTTTATTTTGTAGATACTTTAGATCACCTAATAACCTTGGTGAATATGGAGATGTTTACTCTTTTTTATTATTATTATACAGAGCAGCATTAGAGTTTTAAGGCTTAGTTTATTGTTCTGTAATTGTAGTAATAGTAATGATGTCTCGATATCATTAGGATTACTTTGAATCTCCTCATCAACCATACCACAACTATAACAGTTGCACATTATCAACGTAAACTGATATATATATATATGTGATTTTATGCATATATACATATATGCACACACTATATGGCCAAAAGTATGTGGACACCCCTCCAAATCATTGAGTTCAGGTGTTTCAGCCACACCCATTGCCGACAGTTGCATAAAATCAAGCACATAGCCATGCAATCTCCATAGACAAACATTGGCAGTAGTGGGTTGTACTGAAGAGCTCAGTGACTTTAAACATGGCACTCATAGGATGCCACCTTTGCCACAAGTCAGTTTGTGAAATTTCTGCCCTGCTAGATCTTCCCCAGTCAACTGTAGGTGCTATTATTGTGTTGTGGAAGGGTCTAGGAGCAGCTCAGCCACGCGGTAGATCACGCACACTCACAGAGCGGGGCCGCCGAGTGCTGAAGCGTGTAGCACGTAAAAATCGCCTATCCTCTGTTGCATCACTCACTGGAGAGTTCCATGTGGAGGAACTCAAGTGGCATGCACAGAGCCCTGTCCTTAACCCCATTGAAAACCTTTGGGATGAATTGGAAGGCAGATTGTGAGCCAGGCCTTCTCGTCCAACATCAGTGCCTGACCTCACAAATGCTCTTTTGCCTGAATGGGCACAAATTCCCACAAACACACTCCAAAATCTTGTCGAAAGCCTTTCTAGAAGAGTGAAGGCTGTTATAGGGGGGACCAACTCCATATTAATGCCAATGGTTTTGGAATGGGATGTCCAACAAGCTAGATGTGATGTAGGTAGCGATGGTCAGGCGTCCACATACTTTTGGCCATATAGGTGGATATGGATATATTTTTTTTTATATATATACAGTACTGGGCAAAAGTTTTGGGCAGGTATGTAAAGTAAGAATGCTTAAAAAAATCGAAGTGCTAATAGTTTGTTTTTATCAATTAACTAAATGCAAAGTGAATGAACAAATCTAAATCAAATCAATATTTGCTGTGACCACTCTTTGCTTTCAAATTTTTTGCCAGCATTCTTTCATACCTGCCTAAAACCCTCTGGCCACCCCAATTAAAGCGCCACTAGCAGTACACAGACCAGAAACACAATATGCACGCACGCACGCACACAGACACACACACACACACACACACACACACACACACACACACATGCACAGCCATACCATCAGACACTTTTAGTGATAGTGATAGTAGCACAACTCGACAGGGCATTTCAGGTTTAGTCACTCTGGAAGCATTTATCAAAGATATCGGAAGCATGCTTCAATCACCAAAAGTCTCTGAGCTCTCCTTCACTCCTCACTGGGTCTTTCATTATCCACCACTTCTCCTGCCTCCCTCTCACCATCCTCACTTTGCCTTCTTCTAGTCTCCTCTGTTTTTTTCCTGTTTCCCTCTGAAATTTCTCCATCCCTTCCCTTTTCACATTGTCCATTTCATACACATTCCCTTCTCTGACCCTCTGTCTCTTTCTGTCTCTCCATCTCACATCACCCCCCTGCTCTATCATTCCATCCCCTGCTTTTCTTTTTGAGCCATTTTCTCTCTTACTCACTTGTTTCTTTGCTTTCTCCGTGCCTCTCCTTGCCTGTGGAGGCAGGCAGCTCCTGAAGGAAAACAATGGGATGTTGGCTCATTTCAGAGGTGCATAATTCATCCGAACTCTCTCTCTCCTCCCTCCTTCTCTCACACACTCGCATAAAAACACTTAGACACAAGTTTTTTACCAATCTTACATTTTCAAGCTGGACATTTTTTATTGTGTATTTCCTACGTGACTGCATGCGTTTGTGAATTTGTAAAGCTGAATGATATTATACGGGGCTGGACTTGACACAAGGGAAAAGCTAATCTTTAAACATGATTTGGTGCATAAATAGAGAAAATATGGGCTGACTGCGACTGCACCACATCCTGGTCAAGTAATGTTCCCTCCACTAGGTTTGTGTGTGTGTGTGTGTGTGTGTGTGTGTGTGTGTGTGTGTGTGTGTGTGTGTGTGTGTGTGTGTGTGTGTGTGTGTGTGAGAGAGAGAGAGAGAGAGAGAGAGAGAGAGAGAGAGAGAGAGAGAGAGAGAGAGAGAGAGAGAAAGAGACATATTATGAATCAGAGTAGTGGGATTAGGACAAGAGAGAGCGCGAATGCGAGACAGCGAGGGTAAAATATAAACAGAAAGTATGTGTCTGTGTGTATGTATGTGCATGAGTGTGCACATTTTTTATGATGTGCAGAGATGTGAAAGTTAAGAATCCATTCTCAGATTTTTGGTCATTGAGTATTCCGTCAGAAGCTCCTTTTCTACCAGAACGTCAAACTTCCACGCTGCTGGGGCGAGACAAAGTAGCTCATCCAGACCCTCTCACGAACGGTGCTCTAGAGAAAACAAGAGCAGCTCAGTGGATTCAAAAGGCAATTCGTCGTTTCACTGCACAACTGAGAAGATATCCAGGACTTACACCATGTGTCTAAGTGGTTGAACAACTGATGTGCAAGCAGCAGGGACGGCATTAGGCCTGGGCGTCCAAGGCTACAGCGCTGAATGTTTCTTGAATAGCCTCAAATGTAAAGAAAATAAGAATAGACCCAGTCATTCTGATTAGGCATTAAATCCCTCGAAAATACTATCATATCGTTGATCGAAAACACAAGTATACATTTTGGGTCCTCTGTGTGTCATCTAATCCACATATCTACTTCACACTACTTGGTGTACTCACATTTTTGTGTGCGCATGAGCGAGAGAGAGAGCCTGTTATAAGGCTTGTCATTGTTGGCATCTGGTGGTAGCTAGCTAACTCACTAAAATCGAGAAATGAAAAGAAAATCAAAAGATTTCTGGCCTGAGCTAAGCCCCCAGTGTTTTAAGATCCTAACAACGCCTCTGAGCAGCGGTGTGTGATTTGACGGGGCGATGGGGGGTATTTTCCTGGCTCTGTTTTTTTTGGCCCTGCACTGTTAATATCCCACCCCCACCCCAGCCCCAATAACCCAAACCGTATATCAGCAGGACAAACACGGCTAAACAAATCCAAGGAATGGAGTTTGGTTTCACTGGAGTCGGATCATGTAGTTTGACTGTAGAAAGGGGATTGGCTGGGACGCGACTCATCCTTTATGATCATTTACTGGCACCTAGTAATCAAGGGGTTTGCGTAAATTTGCAATTTGACAGTGTAAACGCACACATCAGTTTAAAATGAAGGAAAACGACTCAGCATCATCCAATTAAACTATTCTCTTGACGTGGGTGCGGATTTTCATTTATACTTTATGATAGGCCCCTGCATGCCGTAGTCCACACTTTAAATTAACCAATGGCAATCAAGGTCTACGTCTTCTACTCAGTTTGGTACTTTATTGAATAAAGTTGAGCAAAGTTTATTCTATGAATTGTGCACCGGAAAATTGTACAAGATGAAGAGAGGACAGCAATCTATAATAACATCTCTTTTTAAAACAACTCAGCTCTGAAGATTCAGTCAGCAAGTTTTCGGCTTAACAGACTGGTTGATCTGTGAACGTCTTTGAGTATTTAGAAACGTTATACAAGTTTAATGTATTATTATTATTATTTATCACTGAATACATAACTGAAAACGATAAGAGCACTGGGGAATGGCCTTATTAATTGGAGCATGTGTAGGTCAGGGTCGATTTGAAAAGGCAAAGACAAATTGGGTTTGGCTGCAGGCTAACTCCAGTGGATCAGTCCAGCTGTATTGTGTTACACTTTCCAGCTGTATTAATGCTTGCCATCGTAATGTCTGGCGCCCTAGGCAAGATCACATAGCGACACCCCTAAAACCCGGCCCTCCTTATCTTCCTTGATGCAAAGTCATCAATGATATCATCATAGGCAGTCTGCCGAGAAACCCGTGGCCGCTTAGTTGACTTGAGACCATATGTCATTGTCACCTTTGGTAGGTTTTGCTGAGTTGAAGCTTAGAAAAGCTCCTTTTCGCTCCAGCTACTGTCACAGGAAGGGTGACTGACTGCAACTCTGAGCGTGATTCATTTGGATAGATTTCTGAGAGCTACTTTTATTGACATGTGACTTCATTGACCTGTAAAGGGTTTGGGTTTGAAAGGCTGGGAGGTGGGGTTTGGTTGTCGTGGCGGAACAGTAGGTGGCGCCAAGCCGTTCCGCACTGCACACATCGGACACCATAACATTAACAATGAGTAGATTGGTGCCTGAGAAAAGAAGTGTGTGTGTGTGTGTGTGTGTCTTTGCGCAAAAGCGGGCGTGCGCCCCTCAACACTTAGCACCTCATTGGTCACCTATACCAACATCTGCTACTGGCAACCTGGCAAGCAGGCACAACCAATTCCAAAGTAAAGGGATATATCTTCAGTGGTCGCTAACACTAGAATTTGCTCTGAGCAGCAATACAAAATTGGTGGGAATTTGTCTCAGTTTAATATTCTGTCACAGATGCCTTCTACTGCTTTTTTTTCCCCTATTTTTTTCCTGTCGCCCTCCATGCTTGTTTTCTCTCTCCCTCGCAGTGTTTTTGCTGTTGAGGAGCAGTGGGGGTAAGCGCAATTAGATGGCGACGGCGGCAGTTTTTGTTGCCTTGCCGCCGAGCTAAAACGACTCTCGAGGTTTGGCTCAGCGTGCAGCTGACAGGAGAAGGACTATTTATCTAGACCAGCTCCCAGCCAGGGTCCTCTCCTCCCCCAGCCCCCCATCTATCCCCGCCCTGATCTCCACCCACCCTCCTCCATTCACCCCGCCTCACCACCACCAGGGATCCACTCTTTCTGTCTTTCTATTTTTAGCCTTCATCGTTCTTCCTTCTTTCCAGTAATTGGTCTTGAACGACCCAACACACTTCTCACTTCTTCCCTTCTTTTTCCCAGCAGGCCGTTGTTCTTCTTGCCGGCTTCCTTACCTTTGATTGCATCTGCAATCTCCGCAAAGACATAGCATGCAAAGCAAAAAAAAAGCCAATAGTCGGTTGGGCATTTGTCCCATTCCAGAGAAACAAATTGTATTATCATCCCCCAAGCCAAAACGTTATCGCTTCCCCACAAGGTTTATGTAACCTCACAAGGCTTACGTAACCTCAACACTTTTTCAGAAGTGTGTATCTCTGTGTGTGTGTGTGTGTGTGTGTGTGTGTGTGTGTGTGTGTGTGTGTGTGTGTGTGTGTGTGTGTGTGTGTGCATATGTGTGTTTGAATGTTTGTGTGTGGGCAGAGATTTCCAGCATATTTACCCAGGGAAATCGTTTGTACACCTACACACTTACACCGTACCTGCAGCATCTCAGTCAAAATCTTAGTGCTTGCCTTAAACAGAGAGGAAAGAGAATCTAGGTCAGAGATAGTCTCTGTATTGCACTGGTAGAGAGACTGGAAGGTTCTCTTTTCTGCTGGTAGAAAAGAAACGAGGACACTACATTGAAAATAATGAGTGCAGTGTGAATGAGTATGTCTTAGTGCGTATTACTTTATGGGGACTTCCATAAAGGAATATTCCAACCGAAGTAACAAAAGAATTGACTCTGTAGTTTACTTCAAGCCTTGCATTATTTACCTCAGTACCCATAGATCAATATAAAACAACAACCAGCATAACAACATGGACAGCGTGAACAACATTATTTGTAAAGGAACCCTACATTTCCCTCACGTTGTCTCTCTGTCGGTAGTAAGTTAAATTGCACGGTTTCAATAAATCATGGCTATCAAAATGGGCACCTTCTTATTTGCACTGGGGCTATTATGGATTCTGTACGGCAGCTATTGTTGTTTGCCGAGGGAAAATGGAGGGAGCATAAGCCCCAGTCATTTGGATGCTGTCTGCCTATTAGTGAGGGAGACGGAGAGGCTCTGTTCTATCAGAGAAGCACAGCCGTGGGCTGCTCACTGTAATTACCTACTAATTTAACCTCCAGGCCAACCCGAGGAAGATATAGGAGAAGACTGAGACAGGGGAGAGGTAGAGCACAGAGAGGAGGGGAGATAAGCAAAGCAAGTGAGCCAGTGGAAAAGCAGAAATAAACACAGTGCACTGAGAAAGAAGAAGAAAGGGAAATTGAAGCACAGAGGTAATACAGGAGTGTTAGAAAGGTCCAGATTAATCTATTATCTGATTTCAAGTGAGACAGAGAAAATAACCTTTTAAAAGACAACATTTTGAAGCTTGCGTTTTGCACAGTGTGGAGATTGACAGAACAATTATCAAGGTTGTTTCAAAGCACAATCCAACCTCTGGTGTAGAGACAGACAAACACTCAGTTACTATTGTTTTGGTATTTTTGTATTAATTACTTTACAATTATAAGATTTATCCCAGCAAGCGCCTGTTTTTCCCGCCCATGGTCACTTACAAAACATGGATATTTACCACAGCCATCCGATGAATGGAGCCGGACGGTTGCCACGGGATACTGTTTCACATACTAAGTAAACGGAAGAGTGTGTGTGTGTGTGTGTGTGGGGGGGGGGTTATAAAATCTAAATGACACATTATCACATCAAAATCCATAACTGAAATGTGTTTTTGTCAGCAAGCTGTGGAACTGTTTTTCCAAGGTGTGAAATCCTCACATAAGATGATGTCCCTGTTACATTCCTCATGAAATGTGAAGTGGGCAGAGAATTCTTAGCCCATTTGCACCTGTGCATTGGTAAGGCACAGACGAAGGAGCTGGAGCAGTATGCACGACGGCCCCTGGTAGTAGAGAGGTCACAGACCGGAGCTGTCAGTGAAAACACAGAGTCAGAAGCCACTGAATGCTCTGCCATGCTGACCGCTGTGACAGGACGTCTCCCACAGGTTAACCACATTCACAAGCAACACTGTCTGAAAATTTGAAATAAGTTAGCCTGCTTATTCACGACAAGCGCTTGAAATCTTGGATGTACTGATTATGCAAAGGGTTCATAAATGGCTCTATTATTGTAATTATGTGAGCCCAAGGTGAGGCTACTTTTTGCTGAACTGAAACCTGAGGGCTAATTCCGTCATGAATAAATCGAATAAACTTAATAAAGTTATTATTAGACTGTTCTCACAGATCTTGAAGCTGGTCAAAAACCCATTCCCTCATTAATGGTCTCCTAACGTGACCTCTTCCCAGGTAAGTGCCACTTGTAGTGCTTTCGTTTCTACTGCTTGGTGTCTGTGTGATTTCTCCAGACGGCATGTATATGCTTAGATTATCCAGCTGAGCCTGTGTTGTATTGTAAGTTAGGTATCACTGTAAACTGGCTTTATGAATGAGAAAATCTGTATTCACGGCAAATGATCAACCAAAGCAGTTGAATAGGGCAGGGTTACTCAACCTCAAGATTGCAGTATGTTAGTTATGATTCAATTGGATAATGATCCCAAGATAATTTTGAAAATGTTACAGCATGACCTGTAAAAATCTGGGACGGCGTAGATTAGGTATGGTTCTGTGTTGCTTTCGGGGTTTTTGACTATAGTTCTTTGGAGCCCCGACAAGTCAGAGGCCACACTCCTTCCTTATTCATAAGATCAGGGGATTAAATCCAATATAGGAAGGATGGCCAAGAAGGGAGAAAAAAAGACATCCTTGAACAGAAGATTATTACGCAATGTCTACGTAATATTGAAAGGTGCCTTGCACCCAATGAGCACATTGTGACCAAAATGAAGAATCGACTTAATGTACAAGGACTGCTGGAAATTACAATTTGTAAATCATTTGGAATATTATTTTAGATGTCCTTTTAACGCAACCCCCCAAAACCAATTTGAGCAGTCGTTTATAAAGATTGTATATCTTATTAATATCCATTCATAAAATCTACTTTTGGACTTTCCTGGTTGCTTTTCTGGAAACAATCAAGCAGTTAGCATTATTGTAGGTCGATCCAATTATAGTTTCCCTCAGCATTTCAAGTGACGGCGTGTGACTGGCCCACTGCTGTTCAAATGTCACGGGCAGCAGCTGAAATCCAAATATCACCTGGAGTCACACACGCCAGATGTTTTCAGCTTTTAGCTGTAAAATAGCAAAGAGAGCCACATACCCAGATATTATTTGCACAATATTTCCTGTAAGTGTAGGGGGAAAAGATAGCATAGTGCCTTAGCATAGAATAACTGTTTCTTCCAAACTGTCATACACTGTCCTGCGTCACAAATGTCAAATGATTTTCCTTGGATGTTTTGGACATGTTTACCGTGACTTCCAGCTGTGCCCCTTGTCTCATTTAACCTCTCCAGAGAGTGGCTATCCGCCTCTAGCAGCTATTCTTGGATTTTTAGATACCATACAACAAACAAGCCAAGAATAAAATGTGTGGTGTCCAAAACTAGACTTCAAAGCCTCTTCCTCTAGCTTCGCCGATGTCTTTCCGCTGCAACTCTCCCTCGTAGTTACCCCCTGCCAGTCTGCTATTCTTTACACTGTCACACATTTTACCTTGGACTCAATACATATTTTCTTTCTCTATCCAGAGACACTGGGAATTTCCCACTGGGAGTGCCAAACTTTTCCTCCTCAGCTGTACCAACCGTCTACTCCTCAGCTGTACCACCCTTCTGATGGGGGGAATGTGTACTGTTCCTAGTATGTATGTGAAAGCTTGACAGGCTAAATTAGCTTACCTCCAGCAGGTCGAAATCCCTATAGGTCTGAACTGCCATGTTGTTGAAGCGGCTCTAATAGTGTCTGATTATGACTGAGCATGGTCCCTTTACTGCCTGGGCCAAGGATCTTAATAACACCAGTCAGCAGGTAACTAATCTGGCCATGCTGCTCGTCCCAACCACTTCCCTTCACTCCGGCTTGCAGAAGATGGTGGACCTATTTAGAAGATGGAGCAATTAGAAAAGGCTGATTTTCAATCATTTCAAAAGTGCCATCCACCCTATTCCCTCTTCCTTTCTCTCTGTTTTTGTTTTAGTTTGACTTTCCTTACTTTTCTTTTCTTTTGCCACTCTCAATAGCTTTTTTGCACAGATGGATAGTGTCAACCCAATCAAAACTTTTTTTCTCCTTAGAAAGTTGTATTTTTCCCAAGGCAGTTCTCTCACGCTTTTCTTTGCTCACCAACCCAGATAAGCGATAAAGCTGCCTTGTTCCACTGGCTCTGCCGTAAGGACCCCGCTCTGCTGAAGTATCAATTTAACCCTTGATTTCCCCCACCTAGTGACTAAATATGCCATGCCAAGCAATAATGGAACATTTTCCTTGTGTCTATGCAGCCTGCTTCTTTTCCAGTTTACTGCTTGAATCTCCAAAATATCCACAGAGAATCACTTTAAATCTGTGTAAATAATATATAGTGCTGCAGGGTTGGACTGGGAAAAAAAGCCCTAGATGTGTTTTTATAGATCCATATTTATGTAAATATATCATTTATTAAAAACGAAAAAGGTTGGCTCCAAACATTCAAACAAACAGATTGTGATGACACTGCTTTGTTAGCTAAATATGAGAATCATGTTCTTGCACATAATCTCATAGATTCATTTGATAATGGTTTCTCTAAAATCTATCTAGAGCTTAATAGAACATTTTAAATAATATTTGATTTGATATCAGAAGAGTTGAAATTGAAAGATTAAAGTCATACACATACGTCTGTGTTGCTATTAACAGCAAACTTGATTGGAAAGTGAATTCATGTTCTGTTTTCAGGTAGTTTTTACATATCGATACGTCTATGCTATCAATACGTCTATGCGTCTATGCTTTGGTTTTATTTATTATTTACAGTGTGTTGATCTTTTCAATAATTTTGATGTTGGTGTAACATTTATAAGGATGCTAGTATTACTGTAAGCAAGATGGTTAATAAATCCTACTCAGTCATTGGCCATTGGCTTGAAGGCCTGATTGCCTTTCTCTCCGTTTATCGTTTTGGAAAAAAACAGTAATACATAATATCTATTGTGTGGGCTCCTTGTGAAACACAAACGTTTTCCATAGTAATACATGTGTCATCCCTTTAGGTAAGGCTGAGAGATTCTGAAGAGCCTTTGTACAAACAGCAATCACATTATTAAATTCCCAGACATCTCTGACACAGTCAAGTCTGTAACGATAAATGTTCTAACGTTGTAATGTCAAATGTAAATCTGCTGTATTTGTCTATTTAATTCTAGTTTTGTAATAAAAGGATTTCCCAGTGGAAACAATAAAGTATAATCACGTATAATCCAATTGCATTGGAAATCCATTCAAAGATATTCCCCATGTTAAATAAGGAAAATAAACTTGGGCAGTCCCTTCCAGCTAACTGCTATGCACTATGTTTGTATAAATATGTAAAATATATAAAAGTTCCATCCTTTCTGCATCCATTCTGTACATCTTGCAGGGCTTTACCATCACCCAACAGTCCAAGTTGGTTCCAAGTTGTAACACGTTTGAACTGACACCTTGTTGACCTTAGTTTGGGACAGTAATAGCTCATGGGCCCATCTTCAGTTTATATAACAAGTCCTGCGTAGAGATGTATGCGTTTTCTATTTCTTCACCAGCCCTGGCAAGGTCTTTGCGAGGCCAGTCCAGACATGCTGAAGTACAGTGATGTGATTTATGCCAGGAAAATGCGTCTAAAAGACTCTTTAATTGGTTATGCGTTGAACTGAAGAGAATCTAAAACACGTGAATGAGAGATAAGCAATGTCAACATCAAACACCTACTGTGCTGAGAATGAGTCACTTCCTGCTTTCATGGCAGGTCTCAAAGCGATCTGCACCTTGGAAAGCTTACTTGTCTAAATGTGATATTGACTTGTCTTGACCAGTAGGTTCGTAGCTGGTGGTCAAGACAGCAATCCCAGCATTCATTCTGTGCATCACTCCTCTCACAAGTGTTTTTGCCGGTGGGAATTATAATGAGCAGTAAAGTGCTCAAAGTATATTGACAGCTGGGAAGAAGAACACAGCAAACAAAAAGCCAAGTGGACATTGAGTCCAGAGCATTCATAGTCAGCTAAGTTGAGTTTGCTGGCTATACTGTAAGCCAGTGGTGGTGTTTTTGCATGTGTAATAGAAAGATATAAAAAGAAAGAGAGAGAGAGAGAGAGAGAGAAAGAGAGAGAGAGAGAGAGAGAGAGAGAGAGAGAGAGAGAGAGAGAGAGAGAGAGAGAGAGAGAGAGAGAGAGAGAGAGAGGAGGGGGGGCAGAGGGGGAGTGAGGCATGGGAGCTGCCCTGCTGTGAGATGCAAGAAGGCTATCAAAGGCACCAATTTGGAGAACAAAATTGTGTTCTGTGTGTGTGTGTGTGTGTGTGTGTGTGTGTGTGTGTGTGTGTGTGTGTGTGTGTGTGTGTGTGTGTTTGTCTTAAATTACGTGAGGGGCATCTTGTATACTTCTCACAGCATACTGTATGAAACAGAGAAAGAGAGGGAGGAGAACAAATATCTCAATCACCCCCCAGCACCCCTCACACTCACAGTCCCAGACGCACACAGGCAGCAGTCCTAGCCAGACAAACGGTTAAAGAGATGCAGCGTGACAGGCCATATAGCCCTGAGCAGCCTTAATGAGGCCTGGAGCCAATGGGGACTGACTGGAGTAGGAACCAGTATGTTACCGTTGCCCCTCCAGCCCAGCCACTGACCGGGGAAGACAGCCTCTGACCAGGGGGACCTTTGGCCGAGCTCAGGCACACAGAGAGCACTTAAATAAGGGTTAAAGTCAGGGAGCTGGCCTTGAAAAACCATGAATCCTCCCCTAGATTGGAGAAAAGGAGATAGGGAAAGAGATGTGAGATAGCAGGTTGATAACTGTCTCATCTTAAATGGCAAAAGGAAATTATGAGGGAATAGTTAGAAAGACTGTCTCCAGTGAAACCAATTAAGATCAAATAGAGTCGTACCAGAAGTGATACTGTTTCTCCCCAAGGCCAGCGTAATTAATCTGGCAAAGGCATAAAGCATAAAAAATGCAAATGAGGATGTTTTTTTTTGGTTTCTCTTTTACGACCGGATTTCTTAAATCAGGGATACCTATAATGATACCATCTTCAGTTGGTTGACTTCAAAACGTGTCTTGCACTGGTTGAAAATTACATGATTCAAATATTTCTGACATAAATTAAATCCTAAAATGTGTAATCTATTCAGATTGCTTTGGGATAACGTTGTCCCGTCACACTGCTTTTGTAACCTCCAGGGGCCATACAGATCTCCCAAGTTTAGAGATCTCTGTTTTCCTCTTCAGATCAGCCTGATCACATACAGTCTTTTAAACCATGGCACTGCTAGAAAAGAGAGATAGTCTCAGTTGGTTACCCCTGTCTACATCTATATGCATAGTTGCAATGCAGACTAGACCAGCCTTTATCAGAACCAATCAGTGTCATACACTTCAAGAAAAGAGAGGGCTGATCTATTTACCTGCAACAAACATGATGTCTGAATGCAAGGCAACACTTTGAGGCTCACACATGCTCAATCAAACCCTGGCCAGACATAGTAAAGGAAGAGGAAGCACATGCACTACTGGGTCCCTTCAGTTTATCAAGTATGTTTCATACTACTGGGTCCCTTCAGTATATCAAGTATGTTTCATACTACTGGGTCCCTTCAGTTTATCAAGTATGTTTCATACTACTGGGTCCCTTCAGTTTATCAAGTATGTTTCATACTACTGGGTCCCTTCAGTTTATCAAGTATGTTTCATACTACTGGGTCCCTTCAGTTTATCAAGTATGTTTTATAGTACTGCAAGTATGATTTAAGTTCATGCTATGTGAATCTGTATAGCAGTCCTTTCTAGCTGTCTTTTCAAATAATTAGAACATAGGAGGAGTTCTTAGTAATTCATGGAAAATACCACTATTATTCATCTGGAAATGACGGTTATGTGGCGTCAGAAAACAGAGGCAGATTTGTCTTCATTCGTACAAGTTATACGATAACTCATGATAATATTGTGACTTTATGGCGGTTATTACAGCATTTCTATGGTGCTACCCATTCTAAATTAAACCAATTTCATTAGGTGTGTAAACCTAACTGCAACTTCAGGCACAGCAATGCAGAGGAAGCGTTTACAAATTTGGAATGAATGGGAAATGATTGGACATATTGTATACTATCATAACAAATATTTTAAAGGTATGGTTGTGCATGAATGCCTGCTATAACAGGCCTGAGAGGAGACTCACACTCTATATGACATATACAAGACAGATCCATGAGCATTCTCATTCATATAAACTCACTGCAACACAAGTTGTAGCTATCGGTGTGTAAAGGAAAATATCCCAGAACCAGAGGATGAACACCAAAAAAAACAGGATAGATTGGTGTGTTGTTAATAATGCACTCTCCATTAGTGCTAGAGAAGTGGCTGCAAGAGAAAAACAAATCGAATTGAAAGCCAATACAGGAGACAACTCAGCCCGTCAGCTAGTGTGGTTGATGGGAACTCTTCTTGAGTGGAAAGTGTGTGGATTGGGGCTGTCACAGCTTCTTCAACAAAGGTCCCCCCTGAACTCCAACTTCACAACGAGCCCGCAGGCCGCAGCCCATCCATCGAGTCATCCCCCCTCCTTCTCCCCGGAAGAGAGAGAGCGGCCCTGATCCCCTGGGCTGGACCACAGAGTTCGGAGGAGGGGAAGCGGGAGGAGAGTGAATACATCATCACCGCGCCATCAGCAGACCTAAGGCACTTTAGCCTGAGGGAAGGAGGAGATGAAGGAACATGGAAAGGGCGGAGAGACTGGAGATTAAAAGGGAGGAGAGGGTGGGATAAAGAGGAGTAGTTGCGGAATGGGGGAAGGGGGGGGGGGGGGGGGGGGGGGGGAAGAATGTGAAAACAGACATAGAAATAGCGAAAAGAGACATTCAGTCCTGTGAGAATGGGGAATGGCTGGTACAGTGACCACCTTGTTGAGATTATTTTTCTGAGCGTGCCAACACAGAACTCGTAAAGAAAAAGTCTCTTTATTAAAAATGGCTTTAAATTGCACTGGCTATTCGTCGTCTTCCTCTTTGACTTTCTGCCTTGAAGTATTTATCAGTGCCTATGAGCTTTATCATTGGAAGGAGATGAAGGAGGACCGATGGGGATCTAATGGCAAATTCCCTATGTGGTGCAGAAATATAGTAGTGACTTGTGAATATAGTAGTGAAACCATGTGTAGGGCAGTAGTGAAGTGATAAAACCCCTGACAAATAAAGCCTCCACATACAAATTGTAAGTGGCAATTACAAATTTGCTGTTGGAAAGTCCAACCTGTGGAATACATGATTTAAACAATCTCACATGGCTGTATGCACCTAGTGGTCATCAAAGTCAAAGGTGAACTATAAGGTGAAGCTTACATTACAGAAAGACAGGGTAAAGCTTCCAGTGGTGAGGCAAAGCAGATTATCTTGCAGTACTTTGCTCTCTGCTCTACAGCTCCCACAACATGGAGGTGCATAGATGGGGAGTGGCCCAACGAAAACCCGGATGCACTCAAGGAAACATTGTATCTCCTAACACAATGTATATTTGTATTAAGTATCATTTTATTCAATGACTGGACTTTCCAACCCTATTACGATACAGTAAATCTAAGAATTAGGTTGTGGCTACCCCTCAAGGTGTTAGAAAGGCTTAATTTAAGTGCCCTTATTATAAATCATGTGGATATGATTACATTCTTACATGATCAGGACAAATACGATATATATATATATATATATATATATATATATATATATACATATATATATATACATATATATAAAATGGAACAGGATTTAGTTTCTACGATCAGTTGATCACAGAGAAAGAGGACAGAGGCCTAAAAGCAGTACCATCCATGTCATAAATGTCCATCATGCGACTCTGTTTCTGTGAACATATTAAGATGTTAATGGGCAGTTAAAAACTACACTCAAAACTATGTTGATGAATCTATCCCAGAATAGATCTCAATTAGATTCCGTCTGAGTTAAAAGCACTTCTGTGTCTTGCAGTTATGGGGGTCACACATCACAGACACCTTAAGTCTGTACAATACCCTCATTCAATACTGTGTTGCAGGAAATTGTTGATTTGGCAAGGAGCACTACTTCCTATTCACATACTCAAGTGATTAAAAAGTCCCTCCAACATTAAACTATGTGAATGTAATAATTAATATTATTTCAAATAAATAATTTCAGGCGGCCATGGGAAAAGCTAACTGATCGCCCAGTTCATGGTGATCAAAGTTGTAGTTAGCATGCAAGTTTACACTGACTAGCAAGTTACACATGTATGACTTACACGAATAGTTTACAACAATTAGACATGAAGATTAAGATTGCAATTTACAAAACAATGTTTATTATTTATTAAATTGTTATTAGGTTTCATACATTGTTTGAATAATTTGGGGGGCATCAGGACAAATTACACGTTATCTGTTAAAATTCATAGCTTTTCTTTTATATAGACTTAACGACAACATGGCTGCATATTTTCACTGAATGGGGTTAGAAATTAGTTTAAACTCCCCCCGAGACTCTTCTGTCGCATCTTTTTTTGGATTGTGTCATACAATTATTCTCACGGCCTTTCAGTTGCGACCAGTTTAGCCAGCGCTCGGCTAACCTGTCCTAGGTCCCCTCATTCTTCTCCAGCGTAAGGTACAGCTGTCCCCTTATCTGCTATAGTGGCTTTTATTATCATACAATCCTCCATAAACTCAGTCAGAAACATCTTTTCAAAGGTCGAAAAGTTTGAACCTCTTTGACGTGCCATGTCTAATACGAATAGCAAGTTGGCGACAAAGTAAATAGCAGCACGTAGCATAAGCGCTGTCATAACCGTAACGGCATTTATTTCTTCAAAGAGCAGAGTTCATAAAATAGAGCCGGCACATTTATTTAGGATCATATTATTTTACATCGGGAAATTGTTTACATTTCGTTGGAATCCATCATGGCGGACACGGGACACCGAACATAAACTAATCCTATGTTAGCCCTCGTTTAAACTAGTTTAACTAATCCAGGGTACAAATTCAGATGTGCAACACATCTCTCATGAATTAAAAAACAGTTTAAACCTAGATTTACTAACCCTTGAATAACCCTAAACCCGGATTAATTTAATCCATGTTGGTGCAACCCAGCCAATAATAATGGAAGTGCTGACAATGATTCAAAGACGTCTTCTTTCCTACTAGCACCAGAATGTGCCTCTGCACACTGGGTAATCAGACTCCGGCATGACAGATGCATTCTGCTAATGTGCTGCTGGGTTAGAAAGCCTCCATCTCTGGTTGACCCTCCTTCTGTCAGCAGTCCGCCACAGGGAAAAGCCTTTTCAAAACACACCACCAAGGTGCAGGGCTATCATGCATGCCACTCAGACCAGATTCAAACACTGGGGGTAATGCAACCCCCACTGCTTAAAGATACGAGGATTGAATGGGAATGGCGCACATTGAATAAAGCATGAGTTTGACACGGCTGGAGCTCAAGTTCAATTCTCAATGGAGCGACGCAAAGTACGCACCCACGTTACTGTAAGTCTGGTCACATGGGAGGGAGGTGTCCACCAAATGGCTTTAAGTAATGTAACGACACACAACAGCATTCCATTTGGTAGTCTCACATCGATGTTGCTTTCATGAACATAGAGGTATTTGACCCTGGACAGGGAAACTGAGCAGTCTCCTACACACACCAGTATGCACCAACATGTCGTTTAGCTTTGTGGCGTCTGGATGTGTGCATGCTGTTCTCTTCTCACCCTCGTGCCCATCTGCCTGGTAAAATTCCTGAACCCCACCTAAAGCCACCAGCTTTGGTCAACAGGCTGGACTGTATGAAAAACAAATCCACTGACTTTGAGCAAGGCAGGGCAATCGTCCACTACTCTCATTCCCTCTCCCCCTCTCCTTTATCTTGACATCGCTAACCTTGTGTTTCCACCCATAGCTTTGGAGACACGGGATTAACAATATGTTCTAGGCTCACACAGCTATTTTCCTCAACCTATTGTAGGCTCATATCCCTCAGGCTGTGTGTACACCAGGAATCTGTTTAGAGCTCAAGATCTGCTTGGAATGCTCCAAGGCTAGCTATTGTTGTTTCCTTGCAATTACATGAAACCCATTATGAATGCAGAGCTACCCATCTCAATGTTTGGCGTACTTTCAAGTCTCAGAGCCATTGCAAAGTAGAGCCAGTATTCAGGGTTGTTTTAGAACGCTCTTAGTTGCATTATTAGTGAGAACAATTAGAGCCCCACACTTAAGAATACATCATTCTTAACCCTTCCTCTGAGAAAAAGCCTATCAGGTGTGTTTGCTATTTAATCACTGCAGATCGGATTAACAATGAGAGGTAATGTCAACTGATGTTGTTAATACAGTACTACACAGTTCCAAGTCAAACAGAGCCCCTCTACTCAGAGGACCTAGCTACTTACGCTAATGTGACATGGGGAAGGTGTCTTCAAGGAGCTACCTTAGGAGTACCACACAACATCTAAGCAGATTGCCACACACGCTCACAGCCTGTCACCCAAATCTATATGGGCCACATTAGCTAAGACTAGCATATTTAACCCCCCCATGTGGTATGGTGACATGGCAGTCTCAGTCTCATTTACTAAATCACCTTCTGCTGCTGCAAGGGGGTAGATGACATCTTAATTGAAACCACAGCTCCAACCCCAAACCCCACAATCAAAAGTTTAGAACTGAGTGAGCAAACGGTGATGTGTTCTATGTGTCTAGAAAGAAAGAGAGATCCATATAATTTAATGATGGAAATGTATTCTACTGCAGCTCTCTGTTTGAAAATATATACCAAATTGTTTAAAAGGTATGGTTGTGCATGAATGCTTGAAATAACAAGCCTAAGAGGAGACTGACACTTTACTAGAAAAGGGCACATATTTCTGTGTGAAATGTTGCCTGTGGTTAGATTAATCAGACAAATCTAATTAGACCAATCAGAAAAGTTGTTTGTGTCCTGGCCTCACACAGCCAGGACCAAAATGAGCCAGGACCTTGGACAGCGCCAGGACACTGAGGACTTCAGGACCTGGGACAACTCTGGTGTCTCTTTGCAGTAAGTTAAGGCATGTCTTCGGAATGAGACCTTTTTTATTGCTGCTTGGTTACATTTAAAGGTGCAGTCGGCAAGTCTAAGGAACTGGACAAAGATTTGCAAGAATTTGTATCACAATAGCCCAAAAAGCCAACCTCTTGAGTCTCTGAGACCTCCTATCCCTCTTCTAAGAATCTCTCTTCAAATGATGTTTACATGCCTACGTGCTCTCTGACTTGACTGAGCTTGGGTAACGCTAAAATGCTCCTATACAGCTGTGCTTTTATCCAGGAGTGTGCCCGCAAGGTGAGTGACAGGCAGGTAGCCATGCCTCCTTGCAACAACTGTTCTGATTGGTTAGTGATTGCTGGGCTTCCAAAGATTTTTAAGACGCTGAATACAGGGCCTAGGGCGTTCATAGAGAACGCATCTTCTCTCAGAGCATTTGATTTATTGATATCTGCCAGGAGGAAGGTAACAAATCTAAGAATTAAAAGAAAACTTATTTTTTGTTTGAAACTTTAACTTACCATTAAGGACCCGATCAATGATGGCAAACTCACACTGCTGAAATTTTCAAGCATGTGGTTGTCTGCAACAACTGTTTAAATTGCTTGCAATCTTGGAATTGTTGACAACAACCATATGCACCTTGACAGCCTCCTGTGACTCAGTATATAATACACCTCTGCCACCAGGTTGTCTAAGAAAACCTATAAATAATGTAAATATGAACAAACTGTGATAACCAATCTTAACCAACCAACCGATATTGAAACGAGAAAATAACAACTCTGGCTCTCCTTAGATACATTTAAAAGCAGTAATCGTTTCCACAACCACCACATTGATGGACACTGGTGGTCTTGATACAGATTTTTTTAAGTGCTTGGAAAGCATCAAACAAGAGCATGCTTTTATCTCATTAAACACATTAAACACTAAACTGTTAACTACAATGATGTGTTAATGAAGGTTGTATTATCTTTTAAAACCTTGGTGAAATTAAATATACTTGAGACAACAGGCATAGAAAATGATAAAAGAGGAAAAAGAGGAAAGTAAAGACAAAAACAATGGAAAGAAGAGAAAAAAGAAGTGAAGAGAAGAGAAGCAAAGAGAAGAGAAGAGAAGAGAAGAGAAGAGAAGAGAAGAGAAGACTTACGCTGCATCATATAGATCACTACTGCCCCCCTCTGGCAGAGGTCTGTACTGAAAAGGAAAACGGTTTGCCAGTTAACAGTCGCATTAATTACCAGTGTTGGGATGCTCCAGTGAGAAATAAGATCTCCTGAGCCATATATTTGGAAAGAGAAGAGTAGACTATGCAAAAATATTGTATCCAGTGGCTATCCCTATAGCTAATCAAACATAGCCAACTGGAACAGGAACTCACGTTGAGCATTCCATCAAATACAAGCTGGTACTGTCACGGGTACGGTCCTTACATGTCCTGTCTGGATCCACGGGTCCCCGGGGGGGCACATCTAACTAATGTTTAGCTTTGTGCTCATTATTTTCACCTGTCATAGTCAGTGTTATTACCTGGTTTCTCTTGTGTTGATTGATTCTCCAGTGTTTTTGTTGTCTTTTTGGTTTTCCATTGTCTGTTCATTGTGCATGTTGCATATTGAAATTTTATGGGTTCTCGTTTATTGAAATAAATACGTACATCAAAATACTTTTAGTTCCTACCCTCCAGTCCTACAGCTACAGTGACAAGTACTAATGGGCTAGCCTACTCTGATCCAGCTCAGACTCTCATGGTTTGGGGACGCTGTCCATTCTACTAGCTGTACTTCCAATATTTAAAATTCCTAGGTCACAGGAATCTAGTTTCCTAGCAACCAAAGGCATGACTTTGAGGCACAATGACATCCTATCATAAACACGATCAAACAATAGCATCTGTAACTCCAAAACAATGTGCATAGTGAATATAATTGTAAGGACGTTATTTTAATATATAAAATATGTAGCTTCATATTTTGGGAACACTTGGTTAAGTGAAGAGTAAGTTGAACATCTACTGCAGTTCAATCACAACATAAATAGTTTATATAATTAATATTATTATAGTATCATATTCACTTTTTGTTCCAATCCAAAATGAATAGTCTAAGCAATTTAAGAAAGCATCTTATTTACCCACTAAGTATGTTTTTCTTTTTTTTAACATACTTGTAAAGCAAGGTTTAGAATTTAGATTTTCCACTGGCACCAACATTTTTATAATGTCTTTCAGTTCTCAAAACAGCAAGGTGATTTAAATATTCCCATCTAATTTTTGCCATGTGCAGAATTTTTGCATGATGAGGAGAATGCGTTTTTGGATGTTCTCCTTGAGTCCCCTAGTTTCACTTTTTAAGTCATATCATACTGTAGACAACAATTTAGTATGCACACCAAGTAATCTGTGTGGAAAAGTAGGCACTGATTGGCATCAATGGTTTGTAAATCTGTTGTTACCCTTGAACAGAAATAAAGAAATGTAACCAGATGACTGAAATAAATATGGCTGTGTTGCTGCCAAGTTTTGCTTGATAGGCGTTGCTGTTGCTGCTCATCCTACTTCAGCTCTGCTGTTCAGTATCTGTCAGGGGGAATCTGCAGATATCTGCTCCCTACCTATGGTTTCAAATGATGGTAGGTAATGGACAGTCATCTTTGAGTCTTATTTATCTGTTCCACCAGGGATAGCAAAAGATTAGAAAGTACTGTATCACGCAGATAAAATAGGGTCAAAATTGAATCACTAAGTGTGAGTAGTACATTGTTGTGAATGGTCAACGACTGGCTCAAAATGTCGTTCCAAATAATTGTCTAAAAAGAAAATGTCAAAGAATCAATAAAAGAAACCAAAATGTTCAAACTTGCTCTCTCTGCCCAACTGTTAAAGAAAGGATACTGCCCTCTTCTCTGAAGGCAAAACGATTTAGAGTTTATTTATCCATCTTGTATGTCTTCTTTAGGAAGCAGGACATAATCGTCTGATGATCCAACAGATTCAGTATTATCAGATTTTTTTAAGTATCTTTAAGTCAAGTCATATCGGGCTGGAGTCCATTAAATTGATTCTGTGAGGATTACATGTCAGATGTTTGTTGTAATGCCAAAGACTAAAGCCTGTGTTTTACTTTTGGCTCCAACATCAAATCTTAACTGACAGAGTCAAGAAGCTCTCAGGCTTGCACTAAGTGCTCTCCTAAAAGGCACTGCATGTTGAAGTGGAAATAATACTAAATGTTCATTCTCAAAAGTACCAATACCAAAGAAATCAGATAAGAGTAGGTAAGAGTACAGGTTTAGGAAACTACTTAAGTAAGGGCGAATAGGTTGTTTACTAAAATGATGATTAGTTTCAGTGTAATATAAAAAATAAAACAAAGGCATTGATTTGAGCAGCTAAATTGTTTCCGAGATTTGGGTCGGAAACTTTCTTTTTATGTGTGCGTGTGTTTGTGTGTTATAATGTGTTTTAGGGAAACGAAAATGTGAGTCATTTACAAAGTTTGTTTCGGAGTGTATTGCAGCATTAAAAGATTGTCCTAAAGAACACCATTTTAGTGTCCAAAGAAGATAAAGTCAAAAGGGAGTAGACTAGCTTTCTGAGCCTATCTCTCACGTACTACACCAAAGGCATACCATTAAAGGGTTGGATTGCAAAAAAAAGGACATTCAAGAAAACGAAACCATTTACTGTATGTGTATGTTCTCGTTGCAGACAAAGCTTGGATATGCTCTGCTTTTTCGAAACTGTATAGTGTTCGCCAAATACCTTTTGGTATGGTGCAAATTGCTTAATAGAGAATATTGTACTCTACAATTTAAGTTAAAACAGTTAAATGTACACATATAATACATTTAAAATGGCTTAAAAGATAAAAGAATGTAAAGCACATTTCTATGCAGATGATAACATTGTTTTTGGTTGTTTGCCGTCAAAGAGAAAGCTATGTCAAACCTTCAAAGCTCCTTTTGTTGTGTACAGAGGGATTTGAGATAAACCCAGACAGAGTCAGAGACTAAAAATCTGCTTTTCTCAAAGGCCAAAGAGTCGATCATAAGGCATATATTAGTTGCTGCCTGAATGTACCCAAAATTGACCGTGTTACTGTGTAGAAGTGGGTTGACTAAAAGCTCTGTTTCTTCATCTCGCTTTTCTCATTTGTGTTTGCATTTTAATTTGGCTACCTTACAGATTATGCATATTAAATGTAAAATGGAACTTCCAATGATATAATATACATTTACATTTTTACTCAAAGTATTTTGACTGGTAAATGGGAATGCAAATTATTGAATTTTCATGTTAATTTGAGATGTGCATATACATGTGGGGAATAGAGATGCAATCTCATATATATATATTATATATATATATATATACAGTGGGGCCAAAAAGTATTTAGTCAGCCACTGATTGTGCAAGTTCTCCTACTTAGAAAGATGAGAGAGGTCTGTAATTTTCATCATAGGTACACTTCAACTATGAGAGACAAAAATGAGAAAAAAAATCCAGGAAATCACATTGTAGGATTTTTAAAGAATTTATTTGTAAATTATGGTGGAAAATAAGTATTTGGTCACCCACAAACAAGCAAGATTTCTGGCTCTCACAGACCTGTAACTTCTTCTTTAAGAAGCTCTTCTGTCCTCCACTCGTTACCTGTATTAATGGTACCTGTTTGACCTCGTCATCTGTATAAAATACACCTGTCCACAGCCTCAAACAGTCAGACTCCAAACTCAACCATGGCCAAGACCAAAGAGCTGTCGAAGGACACCAGGAAGAAAATTGTAGACCTGCACCAGGCTGGGAAGAGTGTATCTGCAATAGGCAAGCAGGTTGGTGTGAATAGATCAACTGTGGGAGCAATTGTAAGAAAATGGAAGACATACAAGACCATTGATAATCTCCCTCGATCTGGGGCCCCACGCAAGATCTCATCCCGTGGGGTCAAAATTATCATGAGAACGGTGAGCAAAAATCCCAGAACTACACGGAGGGACCTGATGAATGACCTGCAGAGAGCTGGGACCAAAGTAACAAAGGCTACCATCAGTAACACACTACGCCGAGAGGGACTCAAATCCTGCAGTGCCAGGCGTGTCCCCCTGCTTAAGCCAGTACATGTCCAGGCCCGTCTGAAGTTTGCCAGAGAGCATATGGATGATCCAGAAGAGAATTGGGAGAATATCATGTGGTCAGATGAAACCAAAATAGAACTTTTTGGTCAAAACTCAACTCGTCGTGTTTGGAGGAAGAAGAATGCTGAGTTGCATCCCAAGAACACCATACCTACTGTGAAGCATGGGGGTGGAAACATCATGCTTTGGGGCTGTTTTACTGCAAAGGGGACAGGACGACTGATCCGTGTTAAGGGAAGAATGAACGGGGCCATGTATCGTGAGATTTTAAGCCAAAACCTCCTTCCATCAGTGAGAGCATTGAAGATGGAACGTGGCTGGGTCTTCCAGCATGACAATGATCCCAAACACACCGCTCGGGCAACGAAGGAGTGGCTCCGTAAAAAGCATTTCAAGGTCCTGGAGTGGCCTAACCAGTCTCCAGACCTTAACCCCATAGAAAATTTGTGGAGGGAGTTGAAAGTCCGTGTTGCCCAGCGACAGCCCCAAAACATGACTGCTCTAGAGGAGATCTGCATGGAGGAATGGGCCAAAATACCAGCTACAGTGTGTGCAAACCTGGTGAAGACTTACAGGAAACGTTTGACCTCTGTCAGTGCCAACAAAGGTTATGTTACAAAGTATTGAGTTTAACTTTTGTTATTGACCAAATACTTATTTTCCACCATCATTTACAAATAAATTCTTTAAAAATCCTACAATGTGATTTCCTGGATTTTTTTTCTCATTTTTGTATCTCATAGTGGAAGTGTACCTATGATGAAAATTACAGACCTCTCTCATCTTTCTAAGTAGGAGAACTTGCACAATCAGTGGCTGACTAAATACGTTTTGGCCCCACTGTACATACATATATATATGTTGAATATATTATTGAATTACCATTTGCATTTTTACAGTGCTATGCCTCCAAACTCTGTAGATTAAGCTCTATTTTTAATATCTTATCTTGAAAGCAGGATGACAATTGTACATGCACAATCAACTTTCATGATGTCAGTCATGTGTTACGTTGATGTTATGTATTGATGCATGCGCCCCCATCAATTCAAATATCACTCCCACTTCCACTTTACCCCAATTTTTGTAACTGGGGAGAGCTTTAAATCGATTTGTGAGGCTGTGTAGATATGTGGACCTGTGGCGTTATTCAACAGTAAGGCCCTGCTAAAATGACAGCAACATATGTTATTATTAAGGCTGAAAACAAAGTCCTATTTGTTTTCCCTACATTGATAACCATTCTATCTTTAGATAGTCATGTTTTCTAGTGCCATCTTCTCTTTTAGGATAACTGTTTACACTTTTTTGTAGTGCACGACTGACTGTGGCTCTCCAGTAAGTCCTACTTCAATCATCCTTATGAAGCACATGGACAAGAAAATCTTGGCAAGACTCCAAGTGCATGGCTTCCACGTGATTTTACAGTTAATCAACGCAGTGTTCCCAGAGGTGCAAATGTAGGGATTTGAGAGCAATTTCTCCCTCTCTTTCTCTCTTACTCTCATTCTCCCTTTGGCTCACATACACACACACACACACTCTGTCTCACTATTTGTCTCTGAAAATATTCAATTTAACAAGCAAACTCAGGCCTCAAGGACAGCAGGACACAGATAACCTACTGAGAGAGGAATTCAAAGTATGTTATACCTGAATCCAATGTCCCATGGAGTGGGGTAGGATAGGGGGCTGGTGGGTTGAAGGGGATGTTAGTCTGACATGACACTGTTCGCCTAGCTCCAGGGGTCACAGCCGTTCTAGTCGGCAAAATATACCCAGTCCGCTAAATCAGCCCTTCTCGCATCTGTCTCTGTGTGACCTACAACAAAGTAATTTGCATGAGAGAAAAATGAATGCTGTCCACTTTTCAATGAAAAACAACTTTTTTGCCCAGTGTTCTGATCTGCATACGGCTTGGGTGAGACCCCATAGTTTGAACGCTTAATGGATCTTTGATTTGTTCTACACAATCAAGGTCTATCTCTCATCAGCTCTAATCGTCACTAGCGACTGTGACTGGCTAATCATTAGAGGGTTTTCACGCCACTACCATGTGAGTAGGTGCCTATAGCCAGTTGACCAAGACCGTTTGGGTTTCCATTATCATTCAGATTTTTTAGGCTTCGCAACCTATATCCAACCCTCTATAAAATACATTGCCCCAGCTATGTTATGCCTGTTTCCTGTTGTATGTCTTCTATCAATATAAAACCAATAAACCATATTTTCTTTATGTTTTTCTGGCATTTACAAGCCATGGTTGATACCAGGCAATGTTTTGTAACAACATAAGTTGACATTAATAAGTCATGTGAATGTCAATTACCTCCCCTGTGTCCCTACTGTGCCTGAACCCATAGCGTGCAAGTGGAAGGTTTAGCACAGAAAAAGAACAGTTGAAGCCCAGGCGTAGTCATAAATTCACTGCTGCAACTTTTAACGAACTGACAAGTCCAGTTTTACCGTAAACTTAAGCAAAATATATAGTATCTAACTTTAAATTGTGCAACTTTAGTGTGCAAATACCAGATAGGCCGGTTACCTTCAGTTCCAGTTACATCTGGCTTAATGTAGCAGAGACACTTACAACCTGTCTTAAACTCTCGCTGACTTTTGTTGGAGATATTAAGTAAAAGTTGTAGGGATATATCTACCAGAGTCTGATTGCAGTCAACGAAAGAATACGGACATTATGCCCAATTTCTTGAGTAAAAACTATGGCTCATATGGGGTTATCACAACAACAGAAATGTGATGTTTTCTTTTGGCAAAACAAATACACTTTTACAACAGTAGTACCATTCTGGTAGTTTCAAATCTAATCAAGTCTTTTTGAATGTCAAGTACCACTACAGCATCTGGCTGTTTTTATGACATGCTGTTGAAGTTTGCCCCTGGGTCTGCACAAATCTACAGTGTGTTTGTGTGTGCCTGTGTGCGTGTGCTTCAGGAACACATCAGGGACCTCCTCCCCTCTAATTTCAAGTCTTGACTTTTAATTGTGACCTAACCCCCACCCTTCCATTGCCTTTGTCTGCTTTTCTGGCTCAAGGTTCCAAAAGCACCTTCCTATAGAAATCCTATACTAATGTTGTCATTTAACACACCATGACTGGAATGGCTGCACTTAATGACACAATGATACAAATGGTAAATAGTGTTTGCTCAAACACCTGATATTAATTTATTACCCCCCCCCCCCCCCTCCCCTCCCCTTTATTATTTCCATGACAACTGGTATTTCCATCTCCCTCTCTTACACTCTCCCCTGTGTCCTCATCACTTCATGAGTTTTTCTTATGTCTCCTACAGACCTAGATGTAATTCCTACAAACGGTTTTGCTTCTCTAACACTATATTGCTCCCCTGACTTGTTAAGCAAAATTGAAGGAAATGCACTTTGGGAAACTAGACAGTGTGGGAAAGTTTTCAGTGGGGGAAAACCTCCAAAAGTTTATAATGACAGCGGATGCTGACAGTGCAATTCAGGAGATTCGCTAAACTGAGTCTTAACTCATCCAATCATTCTGGTCTAAAGATAGAAGGTAGCACCCATTAAGCAGTCCTTCATCAATGTCTATGCCTGAGACTACAGGACCAGTCAGATATTTCACACACATGTGCTGGGCTGTTCAGGGCTTGTCATAAATTTTAGGCCAGCCTGAGAGAGTGATTCATGACAAGTGGGTAAAGTATTACTTCTCACTGTTTCTTTATATCAGCAACAGAGGGGAGAAAGGAAGAACAGTGAGAAAAGACAAACACTATTATACAACTGTAATGGCTGTTCACATACATCTTATGAGCACACAGCCAACAAATGTTTGACAAACTAATCAAGGGCACACCAATGAATAGCCTGCCTCAGACCTGAAACTATCAGGAAAGAATCAATGTCTTGTCCCAGGAGGTAAGTGAGAGAATAAGTGAGACTGAGGGAGAGAATGATGAGTAGAGAGAGAAAGAGGGTGATGGTGATGACTGACTGAGAGATCAAGTTGTCACCTGAGCCCAGGGCAAAATCTGACTGTTTTCTTATACATGTACACATTATACTTGTACAGCAAGTCAACGCAAGGTATTCTCATCACCATCCAAAACTGAAGTAGGCTGCACTGACCTGCTTGCCAATTAAACACTTGTGCTAGAACAGTACACGGCATAGGTTAAAAAGGTAGTTTTCCACAGTGTACAAGCTGTATCCATTCAAGTGATTTTGACTGACTCACTTTTAACTTGGCATCACATTGTTTTTGTATAAGGTTAAACCTTTTAAAGGACCTCCCCTGGGGCTGGAATTTGAATGAATTAGAAAGAGAGGGATGAATACCCCCAACTGGTCCTCTAACCTAATTACTAGAATATAATTGTTTTGATCTCAAGAACTGAGCAAGGCTACAAAGCCTAGAGTAGTTTTGCATACAGGGGATATAAGGGGACTTTTCTGCTATTTGAATAAGACAAATGATGGACCATGCACGGATTATTTGATCACAGTTGCTAAGAACCGTTCAGTGGTTAGTTTATATTAGTTGAGACAATTCCCTCCCTTCCATACTGTTAGTTAAGCCCTTCATTACAACCATTTAGGCACATTCGATCCACGTAAATTACTTGAAATTACATGGTATTTTGTGTAGGCTATGAAGTATAATGTATGTTGAATCTATAACAGTATGATAACATGCTGCTGAAAGCCACCAACAATATCTTTTGTATCTTAACCCTTTGATACACAAGCTATGCATACCCCCTCTAATGCGCAACATGGGTCTAAAATGACCCGTATTCATTCCCTATGGTATTCCATGCACGGCTGAGTGTTTCTTTGCTATATCTTCTGAAATCAGTTTATTTCATCATTTAATATTCCATGTGTTCATTAAAATAAAAGTGATGACATAAAATCACATGGGTACAGCACAAGTTGCCATCTCAGTGCTTACATGCCTCTAGGGGGGACACCGAGTAGTGGGGTGCTGAATGTCTAATTTTACATATGATTGCTTGGTTTCTCCCAATAAATAATGATATATAGCCTATTTTGATATGAATATAAGCCTATTAATTATACTGTTTGTAAAAATGTGAGGCACAGGCCTGGTGCAGTGGGAACACCAGCCACTGACTTCTCTGTCTTTGGCAGCTGGGCAGATGTTGCATATCTTCCTCTTCACTTGGCATTCCTGTCTGATGTTCTCCTGTGGCTGGGTTGTGACTGCGTTTTTGTTAATTCTACATCTGTAATATGCTTTTGGAGGTGGGGCACGCCCTCTATGTACCTCTTCTTATGTGGCATGACGTGCTCCTTGATGAATAGCTTTTGATGGCTTCATGACATTTGTCCGGCTTGTTCTGGCAAAGACCCAGAATGGGCAGGTTCTTCTCACGGATGTTCAAATATTATGTGCTGTTATCTTTCATAAGATATCACATACTGTATATTAGGCAAAATAATTGTAATTTTAAGTGCAAACATTCACAAATATCAAAAATTCCTATCAAATTCCATAGTGAAACATATGGGTTATTTTTTACTCGTGTGTAAAATTGAAATAGAAATACAAAAACTATGTTTGTTCACAAAGTTAGAAAGAAAATAATGATGTGGTAATCTAAAAAAAAATATTGAATGCATATCTGAAAGATGAAATGATATGTATTTCTAAGATAGAGCAAGGAAACACTCAGCCATGCATGGAATACCATAGGGAATGAATACGGGTAATTTTAGACCCATGTTGCGCATTAGAGGGGTAGTGATACAAAAATGAATTTTATTTAAAAAGTAAGAAAGCAAACATTTTAATATGAATTTGTGATGATCAAAAACAAGTTCATTGAGGAATACCTGGAATATTGAATAATGAAATTAATTTATTGCGAAGGAGAAAATAAAAACTCCGGGTCACTTTAGACCCATGTTGTGTATCAAAGGGCTAAGATGTGTAATATTTATATCAAACGTAACAAAGTAGCAAGACACTTAATTTCTGGATAACTTTGTGGTGGGTAGTTACACTATTGGGATACATTGCATTGGACCTGGTAGGCACAGTTTCTTCAAAAGGCTATGCACACCATCTGGTGGTATGTAGTCCAAAATGCAAACGGAATGTTTGACAACATTTACCCCTATACCAATATAATTATTAACAAAACCTACTGTAAATGAATTGATAGCCAACTATGCCAAAACGGTGTCTCTCATTTACACACAAATTAGATCCAACTTATTACTCATATTTGAGGGTATCTCTAAAATGAAGTGTACTAAAACGAGAATGTGATGATGATAGGCTACAAAGCCTGAATTTATGCGAAAAACCAAGATAACAATAGGCAATATTATAATTATGTTATTACGTCTAAATAGGGCTCACGTATATCAAGTAAATACAAGGCTACATTGCGATTAAAATTTAAAAAGTATATGTATTATTTAATTATCAACCAATGAGACCACCAAACTAAACCAAAACTACCGGTTTGCTTGCTATCACACTTGCCACCGAGAAAACTCACCGTAGTCGAGGGAGGAAGGGGCAGGCAGCTCGAGACCAGAACTCTAGGCGCGTGTCCGCTACCTTGTCGTAGTTGTGTTGGACAGTCAAGAAATGTCTTGCTAAAAAATTGGAAGGAAGAGCTTGCGTCGAAACTGCATTAAACCATATTAACCTCTCATTCATTTGTTGCCAGGTAAGTCAAATAAGGCTGTTATTTGTTTCTTAATGAATTACCCTGGGGAGAAAATGCTAAGGCACAATACAAAAGGTTTCTTCGCAAGAAAAATGCCGGGGTTGCAATACAGAGGCCCGCCAGTGTCTTGTAGATTGTCACCGAATACATAGGATGAGGTATAAGATCCATACATTCAGTCGAATTTTGCCTACACTAGTTAATGTTACACGTTAGAAAACTAATTTTAACCGAATACGGATGGTGTTTTGGTGTGTTAGAACCCTAAATTCTAAGAAATGGGTTGAAATTGTTATGGCGGTGCTGCGGAGCAACATGGTGGTTGCTCTGCGGAGTCTCCTAATGATACAACCGGTTATCAGGGCAGTACGGCCCGCTAGAGGGATACGGGGACAGCCGGGTGTCGCTGCGGCATCTGGGCTATGGAGTCGGTGGGTGTTTGGAACGAAAAGATGGACGGTTGTGTAATTTTTCACGCTTAAAATAGCCATATATAATATTTTCTGTGGATCAAGTGTAGCGTTTTTTGCTGTCTTTTGAACAGTTGTGGATGTATTTTGCCATTTGGAACCATAAAGCTGCCAAAGCTTTACCAATAGCTATAGGCTTCACTCAAAAACGAAAACCTGTTATGCTGTTCCATAATTTTGTTGTTGTGAATGGCTTTACTGCCAACAAGATAACATCTTATTTAATTTTGCCACTTATATACTATTGATTGACTACTGTTCTTACGGGTTCAAGTTGCGCGCTTCACATTATCACATGCACCTGCTATTTTGAAGCAGTTTATTCGCGCATGTCTAGAACAAGGCCTAATTGGTTAAGATATTTGTGATGAAGGGGATTAGCCACGTCATCACGCAGGCTAGCATATAGTCATCGCCCGTACATACAATTGAACTAATAACAACTGGAAGCCAAGCCGCACGTATTAAATGAAAAGCCGCTGAAGCCAAAAATGGCTTTCTCAGACCTCCTGGAATAGTGACAACATCCGGAACCAGATATGCAAATGAGATGGCATGCATCTGGTGCGCATACTCCAGCCCCACGTAGATACAGTCCTAACCGCAGTGAACCGAAATTCAAAAGCTAGCAAGGCTTATGGTAAACATTGCAATCACAAACTCAGTGACCCAGCTGCCCTTTTGCTTTCTCGCTTAACTTCGATGCCTCGAGCATGCCCCTGAACACAAGCGTTGTGACGTTGTATATAGAGAACCGACGTGGCCACGCCCCCATTTGTCTTTCCTTCCGGAAGTGTTTTTGCCATTCATTTTGCTTATTGAGGAATACAATAACTATAATTGAATACGATTTATAAGCATTACACGGTCCAAAAGATTCCAGAGATTGTTGATTAGATTTTGCTACATAAAGTCGATCGGGAAAACGATTTATTCATTGCCAAAAAAAAGTCCTGGGTACAAAATTGTGTACCTAGCAAGGGTGTAGTTCCGGCTCTGAAAAGTGAAGCCTATGCGGGAGTACCTTAAACCTGAATTCTTTCTAATAGCAGGCAGTGGGCGACTCCACTGGTTGCAGAAAGGACTGTGATTGTTTGAAAGTCTATGAGAAAATGACTACTTCGTACTTCTCACTTACTTTATTACATTAGTAAACACTTTCCCGATGAGTTTATGGTCTCAATCGCTAGTTTCAAGTCTTTTTCAATATTGCATGATGTTCATTTTGTAAATGATGGTCCCATTTAGAGTAAAATAGACGATAAAGCAGGGTAGGCTTTAGGGCGTGGCTAACTTGTGATTGACACCCCGTTTTTCATTTTTCTGTCACTGTTTAACACTCATTAAGTAAGGTAACATTAACATACAAATTTAAACAAAACAATGTTAGAATGAATATTTTTACCATAAGTGGTTAACTTAACGTTACACACAGTTTAACGTTTGCTCGTCGTCCCTTCTAGTTAAAAAAAACACGATGGCGTCGAGCATTGCAACTAAAAAGGCGAAGGTCAAAAGGCCAAACTCCAGGCTTCAAAACAGGAGTCCAAAAACCAATGGGTGACATCACGTTGGTTATGTCCACTTATAATATACTGTCAATGGTACGTACTCTTCGTAAAAAGAAGTACTACACTCTTACACCACAAAGCGCTAAAACTGCCACAGATCTTAGATCAATTTAAAATGCCCATCAGAGATTGAGTGCAACACAAAACCGACCTAGGATAAGGTCAGCTTTTTCCTTCTTCTGATTGCTTCTACAGATCTGTATCTACAGATGCCGCATGTGCTCTTTCTCTTTTAGACTTTGTTGCAGAGTACCTCTAATTACACTGACTAGTAACGATATGGGGGGGGGGGGTGATGATGATGATGATGATGATGATGATGATGATGATGAAGTGGTTTAGCCACGTTATCACACAAGCAAACATACTCATCTGCCAGTTCATCAGGTTTCTCTGACGAGTATCACAGCGGAGGAAATGGCTTATCTTTGTCAGCTTCTTGAGTCATGTGCTTATAGTTTCACTTATGTATGCATTGGCTTGCGTTTTACATAATTATGTTTTTTATTCTTTATTTGCTCCCAAGATCATTTAACACTGCCCGGGTTGCAGCTGAAAGAATAAGGCTAAATGTGTCTTACTACGGATACATTTAAGCAACATATTAATTTAATGCAATAGACAATTGTAATTAATTAGTCAGATCTACTTGTGCCTTAATGATAGGGTAGTCATATTGATAAGCTTATTAATTTACACATTCACACAGCTGGCAAGTTTTCGACGCTTCCCTTCCTTTGGCAGAAGCAACTGTGTTGCTTTTAGCCTGGATAATTAAAAAATATTCTTCATATTTGAATTCTTAATATTATAGTCTGCGCATGTGTTTGGGTAAAATATGATGTTCTGCTTGACTTGTCCATGTTGGTCATATGGTGCAAACACACACCCTTTTATGTGAACGTGCACTTAGCAAGATTGGGTACAATTGGGTTGACTTACCGAGTTGATAACATTGACAGTATATATGAGTGGGCAAAGTGATCGTGACGTCACCCATTGGTTTGTGGACCACCGTTTTGAAGCCTCGAGTTTGGCATTTTGAAAATCGCCATGTTGGTTTCATAGGCCATCGCCGTCTTTTTTTCTAAACCAGAAGTGACAACATTGACCATACTTGGACTAGAGGGTGGAGCTGGAGAGGAGCTGGGAGGAGCGAGGGGTGGAGCCCGTTGCTACGTCTGTATCCCTATTAAGTATCACAAGGTAGCCACGCCCTAAAGCATACCCTGCTTTATTGTCTATTTTACTCTAAATGGGACCATCATTTACAAAATGAACATCATGCAGTATTGAAAAAGACTTGAAACTAGCGATTGAGACCATAAACTCGTAAGGAAGATGTTTACTGATGTAATAAAGTAAGTGAGAAGTAGGGTCATTTTCTCATAGACTTCCATACAATCTAGTTTCTTCTGAAACCAAAGAGAGTTGCCCCCTGCTTGTTATTAGAAAGAATGCAGGTTTAAGGCACTTCCTCATAGGTTTCATGTTTCAGAGCCGGAACTACACCCTCGGTTGATAACCACCGCTGTGGAACCATTTGGTGCATGATGGCGGTGGTTAGGGTTAAGCAGCCTCGGTTCTAGCTTGCCACACATTGGTTCAAAAGCCTGGGGAAGATTGACAGGCGAAGGCCATATTAAAGAGGTGGAGACTAGCAATGTGTTACTTTTCAAAATAACCCAAAATGTATTGAAATGGGCGGAGCTTCAAAAACAGGGATTGATTACTGTTTAAGTGCTCTCCATTATTGGAACAGAGTCGCACTACACCAGAAAGAGGGTGTGTCTTGAAAGGAGGAGGGTTGCGGCAAAGAGTGAGTGTTCATAAGTAGGGATGTCCTGATACGATACCAAGTATAGGTATTGGGCCAGATATCTAACATTGTTAAAGTATCGGTGTGGGCTATATTAAGTTGTCGAATTCCCGATACATGTGAATCGTTGTAAACCACTAGGCTTTTATCCACAATCTACCCTACGTGTTAAGTAGTAAAAAACATGTTTTATTTTTGTGAAACCTGTTTATTAAAATACATTTTTTATAGTTTGTTTAATTTGTTAGAAAATAATAAAGGACATTAAAGGAAAGCTGTAGGCTTACTGCAGACTTTTTTAATGCTGTTAATCCTTTGTCAAACAATCTAAATTGAATTGGTTTTACTAACTTCCAGATCACACTGTGCAGTTGTGTCTAGGAAGATACATATATCGAATTGGTACTCGGTATCGGCAGATCTTGAATATGAAAGATTCGGCTCAGAGGGCAAAAAACCTGGATTGGGACATCCCTATTTATAAATGCTATGCATAATTAATGATTGTGTTGTATTATTACAAAGCAATTTATTTAATTTAATGTAATTTTGACACTTCAACACTAATTGAATTTAATGAAATTATGGCAACCTAACACAATAAATAATGTTCAGTGTAAGATTGTAAGTTTTGAGTTGCTTGTCATACCTACATACAAAAATACATTAAAAAGTGGTTGCCAAGATGGGCAACCACTTAAAATGTAAGGATTGCCATAGCCTCAAAACTGGTTGCCACTGGGCAACCGTTAATGTTGAGCCCTGGGTACAGGCCTCTGGAATTTCCAGGGGAGGAGGAATTAAATAATTGATGGTGCTATAAAGAGGCCATATTGGAGATGACACAAAACAGGGTAGAGTTTGGAGAGAGACCCTCACGTGGTTGGACCTGTGCCAAACCTGTAAATGTATGAGTGTTCATAGACCTGTAAAAGTCTTTTTTTGATTGTTTTGGTGACCTGCCCTTTGTAAATAAATAACCCACTTAAGCTCAGCAACTGAACTGCGTTCTGCCCTTATGTTCGTTACCTTTGAGCCCTCGGGTACGACTACCTTGCGAGATTAATTGGTACATTTTATTGTTATATTGTTATCAATCAAGACTTACGAATAGGCTCTGGAGTCTTAGCCATGATCTAAACAACCTACATCGGTCACCCATAAGCAATAAATAGTAGCATGGCTTTTAAACAACCTTTTTGGTTTTATTTGCACTTTGTACTTCCCTTGAAACATTTTTGGGTAGTACACCACGTTACCAAACCAATGTCAATGTCATCTCTTGTTTAACTTTATTAATTTCTACAGGGCTTATTAACATGTTTGCCCTATCTTATTTTTGGGCAATTGTGGAGTAGTAATAGTAGCACACATCTATATCATTTGATGATGTTCTAAAATTTGTTTCTATGTATTCCTTTTTTCAGATTTAATGATGTGAGTGTGGTGAGAGGTAGCTGCACTCCCATGTTCTAGAACCCCTCATCAGCACACTAGAATGTACTTGATGAATGCGCCTCCAGTCGCAGCTATTCACACCAAATGGAGATCCTGTGGCCCGCCAAGGGGCTTTAGCCTTCCATTGTGCTTCAATGACTCTGACAGCGACTTGTCGACCAATGGCACACCTATCCCAGATAAGGTACAAATGATCATAGAGAGTCTGCGAAGTACCCAGTCCTCACTCGACATGGGCGACGAGGTAGAGGAGAATGTGCTAGCTGGACAGGAAGCTCACTTGCAAGGCTGCAAGATTCACAGAGGATCAAATCCTAAATACAGGGATCCCATAGGGAGCCGACAGCTTGAGGCGAGTTCCAAAATCCAGTCGGACATGCAGGATTCTGACAGTGATGACTCTGTGGATAGAGGCATTGAGGAGGCGATACAGGAGTACCTGAAGGAGAAGGATGACCACAAACGCAAGTCAGAACTTACCACCATCCTTTCACAGCCATCCAAAATCCCACGAACAGAATTACCCTTTCCTGAGATTCCGAAGCAAAATTCAAACAGCAATAAGGTGCTAACTGCCAGCAATCAGGCCACTCATTCAGACATGCAAAGCTCACCAATCACCCCATCCATGAAAATACTAATGAAGAATAAAACCACCTTCAAAGAAAATCCTTGCGCAAAAAAGGACATAGCTTCGGGTGCACCAACCAAAAATATGCCCCCTGCAGTTTTGAAAAGTAGCACTTTCCAAATAAGCACTCTTTCCGACAAAGTAACATATCCCCTAGCGATAAAACTGGAGGACCATTCTTCCGACTCCAGCAGTGACGATGGCATCGAGGAGGCTATCCAAAGATATCAGTTAGAGAAAAAAGAGGAGAAGCATGAGGGAAGTAGAGAAGCGTGTAAGCCCCTAACACTGAAAGCAGAGTTTGACTCCAGCAGTGATGATGGAATAGAGGAGGCCATTCTCTGCTACCAGCTTGAGCAGCAAAAAGAGCACAAGAGTGTACTAGCCCCTTGCATACCCAAGCAACAGCCTCAGAGCAATGCGTTCACACGTTATCCAGAAAGTACAAGTAGAGAGGACACTAAAACAAATAAATTATCCAAGAAGAAAAAACAGAAGACAGACAAACATTCCAAATCACCTCCAACACATCCCACATCCATCTCCTTCATTAAAGATCGATGTATGAGTAGTCCAAAAGGCAAAGGAAATGGTGTCAATTTGAGTAAACAAGAAAGCCTTGCTAAGCTGCCCTCCTCAGCCCCTCTCAAGGCTAACACTACGGCTGAACTCATGTGTGCTGAAGCCATTCTAGACATTTCTAAAGCGGTCATGCCCAAAATGTTCAATCCCACTATAAGCCTTAAAAACAACACCTTAGCAACAGCGTCGACCTCTCTCCTTGGATCCTCAAGCTGCATGGACAACAACAGTGATGGCAGCTCTGTTGACAGTGAAGACGGTATCGAGCAAGAAATCAGAGAGTTTCTTGAACAGAAGGCCCAAATGCACAAACAGCCATCTGACCCAGCCAGTGTTACGGCCACCTGCTCTGACCCCTTAAAGGAGCCTGATCAGGAGAAGGAAAAAATAAATACTGCCCAAACGAAGGCGCTAAGATTATCTTTGACACAGAAGAGAAGGCAGAAAGAGCAAGACCACCAGGCTGTTTCCAAAGATGGACGAGTTAATAAAGATGCTGCCGTTCTAAAACCCTCACCGCTGGAGTTAGACCGGAGAGAACACAGCGGGGACAAGAGCAGCTCCCTGGACAGCGACGAGGACCTCGACACGGCCATTAAAGACCTGCTCAAGACAAAGAAGAAGTTGAAGAAGAAGACCCGGGATACGAAGTTGAAGGCAAGGAAAGGCCTCGCCGATGGGGCTTCCTCGTCAGGGAAGACTTCACCTGGAAAGAAGCTCAGAAGTGACACTGGTTCCCCAAAAGGAGCTGACACGAAAAGAAAGAACGGAAATGGAGAGAAAATGAAAGGGGGTAAAAGTGTCCCTCAGCTGAAATGGTGCAATAAGAGAAAGGAGTCCCCCAATCAGGCCGTGGAGGCAGACTTGTCTAAAGGTAGTAGCACTGTAGAGACTCCCTCAGCAGACAATAGTCCAGCTATCATTCAGATCAAGGAAGAGAGCAGTTCTGTGGACAGCGATGACAGCATCGAGCTTGAGATTAGGAAGTTCCTAGCTGAAAAGGCCAAGGGTACCGCTAAGATTTGCTCCTCAGTCTCGGAAAATCCTTGTAATGACTTTAAATTGGAAAATCAGCAGGCTGAAATTCCAGTGAAGCGTAATTGTCCTTTCAGTGACCAATCCCCTCCCACTGGCTCCGTATGGAAAGCATCAGATTACAGAGTCTTTCACAACACACCCTCTGCCCTGCTGACCAACCCAAATGACATCCCAAAAACGTTCTGCTCCACCGACCCCCAAAGCAGCCCTGGCCCCGTGGACCCAGTAGATAGGGCTGGGGTTGCTAAAACAGAGAAGAGGCGGTCCAGTTTAGGGAGCCGAGAAAAACAAAGTCTAAGCGTAAGAGGCCAACCACTGACCAGTCCCAACACCCCAGTGCCTCGCCCTGACCCCGAAACGTGGCGTCAGAGCCGGTCCGTCCCTGAAGCCAGCAACGCGTCTCTCAATCGCCCCCCATTCCAGAGCAGGTCATCCCCCATGGGTGAGAGCCCTTCAGCAACCCCTGTGCATCGGAGGGCTGACGCCAACCCTGACGCAGCCCCCATCAGCTCCTCAGTGTGCAGCAACAGAACAGTGGCCCTTTTCCACAGCGTCCCAAAGACAACTACCACTGGACCCCGATCGCCATTCCCTACCTCCCTGTCCCCAAGCAAGCCCCCTGTCAGGAAGTACTTCATGCAGGGCCTGGAGTCTGGAAGCCCCTGGGGGCAGCTCCCTACCCCAGGGAACACAGAGAGCATGTTGTATGTGGCAAAGGACGAGAATATGTTTGTCGAACTCGCCCCTAACGTGACCAACCATGTCCAGGTTAGAAGCAGCGAGACAACTGAGAGAAGAGACAGAAGGGCACCAGGTGAAGCAAAACAAGGAAGGGAGAGTGAGAGAGAAGGGGAAAGAGGAGAGCAGAGAGCACGAGTGCAGGAGGATTTTGTAGATGAGACGGAGTCAGATGAAAGGGGAAGTCCAGAGAAGAGGCAAGGCTTTTCCGCTTTGTAAGTACAGGCTTTTCTTATGTGTGTGGTAAAAATATAGTGTCCTAGACCCACTTTTCTTGTATCCGTGTGTCGTTCTTATAGATAGCAGAGTATAGGTCCGTTGCTGATCATGTTTGTGGGTTCCAAGGAAATGTTTGATTATTCAGTTCAAGAAAATGGGTTCAGAAATGTTTTTATACGTTTGTACATTTATACAGCTTGGAAGTTGCGTCAGACACAATAATATCGTAAAGAAAATGTATTTTCTTTTTTTTTTACTTCTCCGCTGACATTGCATCTTTAGTCATTCTAAAGCAATATCCCCCCGCCTTTGGTGCAACACAGACTGCATGAATCTTTACAACCCCCAAGTAAAATATCTGTCTTCAAAAAAGCCTTTTAATTTGATATGGATAAGTGACAAAGGCTAAATACTTACTTACAAATCACCAGACATGTAATTGATGAAAGACGCGATGTTAAATGAATAATGTCCCTAAGCATTCTTCAATGCACCAACCTAAACTGCCTGAGAATAATTGAATAATAAAAAATACAAATTATTCTTGTAATAAAAAGCTAATATAGCAGACTACCCAATTACCACAAATGCCTATTCATTTCTCTTCACAAACTGTTTCCATAGCTAGTCTAATCAGGACAGATCTCCCTTCATCATCGCATACCATTTTAACCTTGTCGTGTGCTCGTGTCATGCTTAATAGTTCTCTCGAATTTCTTATGTGAAAAAAATGTTATTTATTTTTGTTTATGGAAAAAAATACTTACTGAATATGCTGTGCATTGCCAGTTTTCATAAATATTTTGCAACAGTTTTTGCCTCTTACCCTTACCAAGGAAACTGACTGTATCTTAAAAGTGCAACTGTAATAAAAAAGTACTCAAACCTTCTGCTATTCTTACTTTAAAATGTACTAAATATGAGAACACAACTTCACATTTATTTCAACATGTGTGTCCATCATGGTCAGCTTTTCACTTGCGATGGAGGCGGGGGGGGGGGGGGGTTGTAGTTTCAGGCTACGTTGGGCAAAACAAAACATTTCTTGCATGCTACTTAATCCTCTGACCAGATCCATTAGCCATGTGTGTGGCAGATTCCTGTTCCTATTCTGAGAATGAGGCTTGAAGTAGTCATGACGCTTTCCATGATTCCTCTTACCCAGGTCGTTGTCCAGTGCCATTGAACCTGGCATCACCCTCTGTCCTTACATAGCTTTGAACACAGAGGAGAGGAGCAAGATGTTTCACCGCATGTGGATGGCTTTGAAGCGCTCAAAGGTACAGTGCTATGCAGACTAAAGTTTACTTGCTTTGAATTTCCACCGTCTCTTCTGGATGTGTGATGATAAAATGTACTATTTGGTAGGTGATAGACCCCCCTCAATTGTGCTCTTGTGCAGGAGTGCAAGATTACCAAGAAGCCTGTCAAAAGAAAGCTTCAACTTATTCCGACGTCTAAATTATTTACAACTGCAGAGTAGGTGATATAGAAATATTTACAATATATTTTTGCACATTACATTTCTATCTGGAATTTCAAGGAATATGATTATAATCTAGTATTTGTTTTTCAGGAAGAGTTAAATCATTGGTTACTAGTTGGTGGACAGAAGTGGACCTCTCATACAGCATATTTTTTTGTAAAAAAAATCTAAACGGACATAAAACCTAACATTATGTTTCTTGTTGAAGCGGCTGTTGGCCAATATATGCTTGAACTTCAGTTTGTAGCGTTTTCTATTTTTATTTTATTTTTATTATGGTCGGTTGGCTTTAATTAGGTTTTTATCAATTGGTCTTTCACCAATGCAGTTTCCTTGGTTGGCAATTTTGGTTCGACACAGCAAGTGGTCGCTGTAAAAATTGTTTATGTATGCTGTTGGAATTTAAATAAAGTTATGTTGGTGAGCTCACGGGAGTTGTAGTCCATTTGAGTATATCATCACGATTTGCGAGATCCGTTCACTGTAGCAATGGACTTCAATTACCAGTCGCAATTCTTTGACCTCTGGAAATGAACAGATTTGGAGCAAGCATGGCTGCCAGCGCTTTCACTAAAGGTGTAGTATACTTCTAAGATATAGCTACCTAAATGCAGGTATTATTTGGCTCTAGTCTGGTGCATACATATTGAAGTGTCTGCATCGTTAGTGGTGCAATGACTCAACCAGTGCTAGGCTAGGACCGAAACACTGCACGGCTTACATTATGATGTATTCGATGACTGCGCCTATACTAACCTTTAGTAGGAAATGTCACGTTGTCTTATAAAATGCAGGACTGACTGGGCTACGCTATCCCCGGCTTGTTGCAGCCGGGTACACTTTTAATGGACAGTCATATGGGACTGCTGCAGCGGTCAAATCATCACCCTCGTCTACACCAACTGACGGCTCAGGTAAGCTAAGCTTGTTCAAACATGAATGGTTGCCCCTGCAATTGAAGGAAAATGATCGTGCAGAATTCCTGACAACTGGTAAATTTAAATACTCAAGCTAAAGGAAGCCCTTGTAGTTCTCAGCTGGCAGTTCAACAAAGCCATCATTATCAGCGCAAATCTACTTACAGTGCAGAATAAGAAAATATTTTGCTGTTTATATTTGGGATTTGTTTTAATCACATCCAAACGCATTTATAAGACTGGGCGTGAATAAAAAAAGTTCCATTTCATTCTACACAATGTGTCTTCCTTTTCAACTCATGTTGACACAACAGAAACACACTCAATAAAAAAGGATATATATATATTGGCCTACACTTAACAATAATAACATTGCCTGTTCTGTCTGGGGTTGTATGCTGTATTGCCTGTGGCACTTATTTATTCACTATTTTGCACTTATCCGGTAAGATGCCAAACTGCGTTTTGTTGCCTCAGCATTGTACTCTGTGTAATGACAATAAAGTTGAATCTAATCTAACTAAACTTAAATATCTTCGATTCTTAGATAAATATCTTGTTAAATATCTCAGGATTCGTTAACAGCTGTGTTCATTTTCAAAGCACTATTTCCTGTACAAATCATACATTATTGACACATTCTTAGTTTTTTTTATTGTTTCTTGTTTAACATTACATGTTTTCACAGACAAAATTTGGAACCAGCCACTGGAGAAGGCTGATTTCTTCCGTTTGTCGGAACTTTTCTCCGTGAAAGACTTGTTCGACGCCAGAGTGCATCTTGGCCACAAAAAGGGATGCCGACACAGGTTGGTAATTCGTTTTTCCTGCATTTTATAGTCTGTATATTGCTATTGTATGAAATGAATTGCAACCATGCTAGCATGTCACAGACTTCCTCCCATTTCATCACGAAAGCTTGTGCAGGTTTGAGGTGCAAGTCAGAGCAGGGACATAGTGTGTGAGTGGCATACCTAGGGAGGTATCTCAATAGCAGCTCTGTAAACTGTACAACTTTGTCTAGGTTCTTATCCATATAGCTTTGGATAAAAACTATTGAGTGCACCAGTTGGGGTTGTAACAGTGCTACTGAAACCCATACGTGATGGGGTAAATGCTTCAGCACCCACTTCAGGGCATAGCATAGTATTCTCTGCCTTCCGGATGACCAAACCGCTAGATTAGAGAACAAATACCATTGATGGCGGATCTTACAACAATTTGGATAAATCTTTTGAAACACCCTCCCTCACTTTTTTTCTCTCTCTCTACTGAATCTTTCACATCCAAGGCTTATGGAGCCCTACCTCTTTGGCTGCCGCCTGGACCAAGACATCATTGACCTGGACCAGACAGTGGACCACTTGCAGGCGGCTTTGAACTTCACCGCCCACGTAGCTTATCGCGGCGGCATCGTCCTTTTTGTCAGCCGCCGCCGCCAGTTTGTCCACTTGGTGGAGAGGACCGCACAGAGCTGTGGGGAGTACGCCCACACACGCTACTGGCAGGGCGGCCTCCTCACCAACGCACCCGTCCAGTACGGACCCGGGGTCCGCCTGCCCGACCTCATCGTCTTCCTCTCCACGCTCAACAACGTCTTCCAGCAGCACGTGGGCGTCCGCGACGCGGCCAAGATGAACATCCCGTCCGTGGGGGTGGTGGACTCAAACTGCAACCCCAGCCTGCTCACGTACCCTGTGCCTGGGAATGACGACACTCCTGCTGCCATGGAGCTGTACTGTCGCCTGTTTAAAATGACCATCAACCGTGCCAAGGACAAGAGGAAGCAGATGGAGCTTCTCCGTGAAATCTCCTCACCCGGCTCATGAGAAGGGGGATGTTCCTGGGACTCTGAAATAAGTCACTGGATGAGGGCATCCACAAATTCTAGTGACTTCTGCATCTTCATTTTGTCTTTTTGATGAGCATCAATCTAGTGTTTGTAAACAGGGCTGGGTTCATATTTCATCTAGGTAAATACCTTGACCTAATGGTTACTTCATATGTTTATCATGGCAAGGTTTCCTTACCAGAGAGAGAAGGTTGCTTTGTATAGACTGCAGGTGTTATGTAAAAGTAATGATAGTGGATTCAAATGTATTATCCCTTATTCTCTTGCTGTCCTTCAAGGTGGTCTATGATGACATACTTCTCACATCCAGTTTTTCAGATCTCTATAGAACAAATATCCCAAAGTGGTTTCACTTAAAAATGGGCTACACTGCGTATAACATTTCAACGTAACACTATTTTAGAACTATGCTGTTTCCTTCCGTGACTTTTTGCCTTGAGTGAAACTGATACTCTATAATAAATGTCCATTTTTTTTTTTAGATGCAAGGACCTTCATTTTTATACAGATCAAGCACTCATTAAAGGCAACAGACTGATTTAGAAATATCTGATGTTATGCGCGCTGGCTATGGAAAAGCACTTTGATTGCTGTTTGCAAAAGTGTTGTGTTAGTTTGTGAGTCTGAATAGATCAGAAGGTTCAAGAAGACGCAACTAGAAAATACCTTTTTCACTGAACAGTGGCGATACAAAATCATCAATCAAGACCTCCCTCCTTTCCTTTTTCCAGTGGTATGAGAATGAGATGACACATGGGGAGCCATGGCACACTCCAAACTTGATGAAACATCATAAGACAATATGTTACTCTATGTTACCACTATTAAATATAATGAAAAGTACACTTGATTCTGGCTCTTTTTTTTTCTTGTATGTTAAATGACAAATGAAATGTTATGGATTTTAACATGACTGTCATATTGTGCACGTCACTTGTCAACAGCAACCTGTGTTGCCCATGATATAAGTAACAGCCAGTTCTCCTGCATTGTTCTAGCAATCTTGGTCTGTCTTGGTATCTTCGAAATTGCAAGGCACCAAGGCTAGGATCCAAGAAATAATTATATAATACTTATCTATCAACACATTTTAAAAAGATTGCTTATCAATGGTCACTAATAATGTATTTGAACATTTTCTTTAATCATTTGTGGATTTGCTAAAACACCAGCAGTTAGTAAAATGGCCTATGAACAGCACAAAAACAACTGCAGTCGCAGTTCGTTCTATTAATGTATTTTGATAATCTTTTTGACTATCCCTGGTTGCGCTAAAACCAGCAAGGCCTAATTTACTGAGTGGGTGCTGCATGTAGGATGAGCTGTTAAATTGGATGGTCATTTACATGTATGTTATTCACCATCACAATGTGTTCATCGTGAGCAAATTGTTTCTAGTGTGAGTTTGGACCATTTCAGATTCCGTAGTTGGTTATACAAAACCCCTCGCTTCATTTCCCTTCCTTCTTTGCAACATAGCAGTCATGGGCTATGGTGAGTAATACTTGCAACACAACAGTTCCGCGTAATGTTTAAAATTGTGTTTTAATAATAACCATCGGTTATTGTTAAGAAATGTGATAATTGTCACTTCTTCGAGCAAAAACATTTATCATTCAAAGACGTCTTTAAGTAATGTGCAAGTACATATGCGATTGCAAAATGTACTAGACGGTAGCATATTAATTATTTGTGCAACTATTTGTCACTTTCAATCGCTCAGAAACAATCATTGATTCAGTTCTTCACGCAGCAATGGGAAACAATTGTATACAATTTGCTGGCTTGCTGCTGGCCACGTGGTAGTGTTGGCAACAGTTGGCTAGTATGTTTTTTTTTTTCCATTAAATATTCTTTCTCACAGACGTTTGTCTTTTTCTGTCACCCCCGGTAGATGCTACTGACTGATTTTTAAAAGGTTTTATAATTGTAGATTCCTGGCATGTTTGTTCAATTCGATACCGCCACTAGAGGCGTTGCAGCGCGATTTGTCTGTGTCGTGTCTGTGTCATTAGATGGCGTAGAACAATGTGGCCACTTGTCATCTTTGCGTCCAAGCACGATAGACACTTTGAAGACGAGTGGTTCAACATTAAAATGTGGTTTCGTTCTGACAGTTTTTAATTGAGTACAATTGAAGGACGTTTAACCACGTCTCGCTCGTTTTTTTTATCACCACAGATCTGTTTACCACTACACTGGCTGAGTGCAAAGAGAGGATGCCACCGTGAGTTGGAGTAAGTGTAGTATTAAACGTCTGATTTGCGTTAAATTGTATAGGGTAAGGACTTTGTTAATATTTCATGTTACGATTGAGATTTCCAGTGCATCAAGTTTACATATCATGAACGATCTGTAGCTTGATGCCATGCCCAACAATAGGTATTAAGTGAGAGGTGTGCAAAAAAAGCTATAGCTACATGCAATATAAACAGATATGAGGGAACCCTCTGAGCTGTAACTCTGGCTTATGTTAAATGGGATCAGTTAAAGCACCACACTGGATTAGGTTGAATCCTGGTCCTCTGTATACAGATCTCCTGCATGGCTGTGAATTACTGCTGTCTTGCTTTTGGTTTCAGGACATGGTTCCCAGAAAGCCCAGGGTCTAGTGTGCTAGTTTACCTTAAAGTACAACAACAATTGAAGAACATGAGCAGCGCACATGACTAGGCTCCACTGTAATTTAGGCCTATTGGGTGGTCAGCTCGATGTGAAGTTAAAAATGTTGTACCTCAAACTCAAGTTTGAAGTGTAGTCTTGTTTGAGACCCTTAAATTTGAATACGTTTTTATATTTTTGCCAGACAATTGTGTAATATACAGTTATGAATTGCTGTTGTGCAGAGGTAGTCTAAGCACAACAAAACTTCAAAAATGTCGTCCTAACATGGCAAGTGTTATACCAATATGCTATTTTTGTTTGCTTCTACAGACACAGGGCTGGGTCAGCTGTTGATCTGGAAACAGCTGACATTGGACTAGTTTGACATTAATTGCATCTAGTTTTCTGGTGAGTTGGCATTCTGAATAGTTCTTTAATCCGCCCCCTGAGGTGTTGGACTACTGCCGTGTGGAGTTGGTGGCGCAATAGGCTTTCTCAATATTACCCCCAACAGATCTTGTCCTCTTAGAATTGATGTGTATATTCTGGGCATTGTTTGGTAGTTAAATTCTATGCCGCCACTAGAGGCGTTGCAGCGCGATTTGTCTGTGTCGTGTCTGTGTCATTAGATGGCGTAGAGAAAATGTGATCACGTGTCATCTTTGCGTCCAAGCACAATGGACAACTTGGAAGACACGTGATTCAACATTAAAATGTTAGTTTGCTCTGACTTTAACACATTATTCAAGTGGATGTTCATTAACTCTCTCTCTGCCACTTGGTTTTTATCAGATCTGTTCACCGCTACACTGGACTGTACACCTGAAGAACAGAGCAGGCATCCATGAATTTTGAGTAAGTGTATTTGTTCTACTTTCAGGTTATAGTGTAGGGTAAGGGGTCTGTTAATATTGAATGTTAGGGCTCTGATGTTTCTGGTGTATCCAGTGTTCATGGTCGAAGACTTTGATGCTGGACATGCCCAACAGTGTTAAGTGAGTGGTCTTTAGAGACTGTAGCCGCTGTAACAAAGCTTACACAAGGAGGCTTCTTTGGGTTAACATTGTCCTTTGAGGTAGAACTCAGGCTTTGATGCCTCCGAGCTGTGAGTGGGTAATGAGAAACTGGCTCTCGATGGCTCGACTGTCCTGTTAAATGGGATCAGGTACAGAACCGTAGCACTGTAGACTGAATCCTGACCCTCTGTACTCAGAGCTCATGGAAGGCTGTAGGTGATTGTTAGATTCTGGGCATTGTGTTTCGTAGTTCAGTTCTATGCCGCCACTAGAGGCGTTGCAGCGCGATTTGTCTGTCGTGTCGGGGTCGTTAGATTGCGTAGAGAAAAATGATCATGTCATCTTTGCTTCCAAGCACATTGGACACTTTGGAAGGCACGTGATTGGATACCGTTAACGATCTATTGAACAAAAATGAGCAGTGCACAGGAATATAATCCACAATTTCTGATTATGTCCAGCATTTACATTGTGTACCATAATACTTGACTAATTGCTGTTGTGCAAGTGCAGTCAAAGCATAACGAGACTTTCTGTAACTTGTCCTTACTCGACCCATTTTATACTACTGTTTGCTTCAACAGGCAAGTCTGGATCAGCTCCTCTTGGGTCTGACATTAAACTAGTTCAACATTGAAGGTGCCCGAGTTTTCTGGTGAGTTGGTATTTGATAGTTATTTAATTCGCCCCTTGAGGCGTTACAGTCCGACTGCCGTGTCGAGCCTGTGTCATAAGGTGGCGTAGACTAAGCGGTCTGTCCTCTGTAACACAAGTACTTAGAATAGTGGGAACTTGACTTATGGATGGCACCGATAAAAGGTCATAGCAGACTGCATGAATTGCGTCTGCAGACGGTGACAAACATTACAGATCTTGCCTGTTTCTTTATTTGGTAGGCACTTAATGTTGAAGAATGTATTTGTTGACTTTCTACTAGATGTTTCTTGGGTTTAATTCTGTCAATGTGTACAGGTGGAGTACTGCACCATTGTGGATTGGATCCTGGTATACCATGTAGCCTGGAGTATAAATTAAATTGTCCTACAAAATTCCTAGGTGACAGCACTAGCTTGTAAAACGAAATGTTGCCGTGGTCGGTTGGATAGTTTCCTACACTGAATTTGTTGTAAACTTTGAAATAAAGGAAGTACACTTATTTATTTATTACCCATTTGCGTGAGTCTATGCTTTTAGTTATTTCCAAAATGCATATTGTGCACAGATTTTGTGTGTGGATATACAAAGCCGTAGAACTAAATCGTTTAAGTAGCAGATGGTCAACTTGTATGCATGTATTATCCCAAAGTAATTCTATTGTTATACAACTAATTGTTTAACATTGTATTACATTAAAGGTTAAATATTCCATGTTAGTTATAGAGGTACTAATGTTACTTGGATACTACTGAAAGCTACGCTTATCTTGACTACAATTTGAGTAACGATTTCCTTAAATTTTGACATGTATTTGGATACATAAAGGATTGTCCATGCTCAACACCTTGAAACATGACCCATCAGGCTATAGATGTACAAACTACTTTTTATACTTAAAACATTTTTATTGACATGTTGGATGTGTAACAGTAACACAATGATTATTGAATTCAATGTATACTGTAATTCATAGTACATACCCCACTTGATGCACAATAGGGTTTTTATATCCTTTAAAACAAATGAAAAGGAGTATTTTATGAGATGTTCTTCGAAAAATACACAGATACTTGTAATTGATTAAAAAAAAAAATAATAAAGTAGGACTGAGTGGTAGTACAATTGTGTAAACCATTAAATTAGAATGTCTTGAGTAAACATCCCAGCACCATGGCAATTTAGACTGGGACTTATACGATGGCTGACACAAACCCCTACGAAACTGGTTTCTGTTTTGGTGGGCTTTGTTTGGTAGAACATGTAACTCTCAAAATGCCAATGGGGATTTGTTGAACTGCGTAGACATTCTAAAACTCTGGTGTGAACTTGGAAGTTACAGGGCAGTGGGTCAGTGGAGTGGATACCTTAAACATACTTTTTAGTAAGATTTGTAACATGGAATGTAAATGATGAAACACTGCAGTGCTATGAGAGTATGAGAACTCATGCCAACAATGTTGGCATACAAGGGTCAAAGTGAGTCCATGGTAGATCCTGGAAAAGCAACCGATGGGCTCCATATAGGCTACAGATCATATTGTAACCATTGCTTTGTCAGCCTAATACAAAGTGGTTTAATGGTAGGGCCGGACATAAGGTAACCAGTACGCACCGAATCAACTCATTCTTAATCACGCCCACACAAAGACAATTCAACTTTTATATTGTAACTATGGGGAGATAATAAAATCGTCACATATTTAACCTGATCAATTTATTCAGTGTCTTCAGTTTTTAATATAAATATAACCACACAGGCAAGCCCCTGAGAATATAAAAAAATGAAGGTTATGACGCTTATGCATTTTGCAAACTCAAAAACAAACAGCATTTATTGAGGTGTCCTAAAAAACATATAGCTGGTTACTAGTCCTTTTAATGTTATTTTCATTCACAGTTTCTGGTTTGCAGCCAGTGTAGCGTTCGAAACAATCGCCTCTAATCTTTTTTTTTTTTTTTGCTGTTTCTTCTGTTAACTAAAGAATATTACATAAGAGGGGAGACAAACTAACTCCTCAGTTCAGGTAAGGGTCCAGTTACTAATTACCTTATCGTAATGTTATGTACCTCCAAAGTAATGGCTTACAACTGATCTGCCAGTCCTTCCTCCCCTGCCGGCCAGTCTCTCAGGAGTACTGAGTGTTAGAGATCTTCTTCCACAACAAGGTTTTGAGGTTGTTGAGAACCAGCGAGTGGTGCACCTCCATCTGACTCGCCAGCCCGCTGAGCGTCACGCAGGTGCGCAGCTGCTTCTCCAGGTCGCCGTGGAGATCCGTGGGCGCCCCGAACAGCAGGAAGTCCCGCAGCAGCACGCACACCTTGGCCAGGTTCGGCTGCACCACCTCGGTGTTGCACTGCTTCACCAGCCGGTCGCAGGTGGCCGTGCAGTCCCGGCCGTACGTGCAGTCGCTGTTCGTGTCGCAGCGGCGGCCCCGCAGGAAGCCTCGCACCGCCGCCTCGGAGGTCACGCTGCGCAGGTCGGCCATCTTGCAGTCGTACTTTTCGTTGTAGCCCACGTGGCGTGGCCTGGCGTCGCACATGAGGAAGCTGCCGTAGGCGCCATGGAACACCTCCTCCACAAACTCCAGCAGGCCGATGGTGATGCGGGCGCGGCGAGGCCAGGAGGGGGCCAGCCAGCGGTTCAGACTGGCCGTCAGCGCCTCGGGCACTAGGGCCTGCAAGTAGCTGGGCACCTCCAGCCTGTAGAGGGAGCTGTGGCCCACCCGTTCAGTGACGTAAAGGTCCCCACAGAAGCCCAGCAGCTTTGGAGTGTGCTCCTTGTCCTGCAGTGCCACCATCAGGAGGAACTCGTTGATCTGGAGCAGAGCCCACACTGACTTGGCTTCGGCCAGGGACACCTTGCCGTCCTTGTTGATGTCAGCCAGGGTGATGACTCGCCCCACTAGGGTGCTGAGAGATGGCTGTTCCCCCAGGTTGGACTGCAAAGAAGAAGAACAGTTTAAAGAGAGGAAATTCAATCTAGGAATCACACATTTAATATATGAATGTAGATGAAGATGCACCTGCACACAAAACGGCACATGCGCATTTGTTAATAACCGTTTTATTACTTCTTGCCCCAATATTCATTTTTACACTACTATTAAATACATAATAAATTGGCAAATCTCCCTTATAATAAGTTATGATATATACGTTCTTTTGCCTGTAAAATTTAAAAAAATGGAAATGGTACATGCTAATTTGTGCAACGCGTGTTAAATGTAGAATTGTTCAAGTTTTTCTTTTCCAGCTAATTGATCTGAAACCATTCCCATTCTGTTAAGTTGTACCTTTCTTTTGGTATTGCGTCGTATAGCGTCTGAATAGTTATGACATATTTTCCTCGCGATCATATTGGGTGCAAAACACAGCAATACTAACCACGTTTAAGATGATAGTTATTCTATAACACTCTTACAGAAATGTAACCTGTTGAAAATGGTAAGATATATTTTTTCTGTTCGTTATTTCGGTTCAAATAGAATATCGTTTTTTAAAGAAGTACAGCTTTGGAAGAAAATATGTCTTCATTCATAGAATTTTGACAAATGTCCTTAAATGCCAATCAATCACCCCTTTGACATTTTGTTTTGGTTACATCACAGGAAAATAATTGTTGTAAAATGTTAATAAACATAAACAAAGTAATAAACACATAAATCGTGCAACTATGTTGTGAACAGTGTGTGTAACCTTGAGGAAACTTTGGAGCATCTCTCTGAACTCATCCATGGAGGTTCCTCGGGTGGGCTTGTCAAACAGGGTCATCTCCTGCCGTAGCGCAGAGTCTGGATCCCTGTCACCCTTCGATGCCTCCTCGATCCCACACTTGATCACCACTGACTTCTCTTTCCACAGCCCGTGGTACACCTGCAACAACACAAACAAGTAAATAAGTCTGTTAAGCCGGACTTGTGTAGACTCATGCATTTCTGATTGAAATGTTGGTGTGTGTGTGTGTGTGTGTGTGTGTGTGTGTGTGTGTGTGAGAGAGCGAGAGAGAGAGTTACCTGGTTTGTGGAGGACGAAGACATGCATTGCTGCAGAGTTAAAGTCCTCTGCTCACACAGGGCCTTGCAGGAGGACCCTGAGATGATACCTCTCCTATAATGATCACACTGGCACAGGACAAGGGAAAAAACAAACATTAACAATATGAAATCCCATGGCTAAATCTTACAACTTACAATGAGATCTTAAAGAAAAATGTTTTAAGTTTGGATCTCCAGTTTATCTGACTGTTAACTCCAGTTTACTGTAAACATATGTTGCCGGTTAACTACTATATTTGAGTTAAAATATAAGTTAAACCATGTAAAACGTGAACTAAGCTTTTAGTACCTCTGTTTTCTATAACAAGGGCCTATCAAGGGTACGTTTCAGGTCACAGTTGGTTTCAAGTATTGTTTTGTATAGCATTGCAGCAGAAAGGGGAAATGGCCTATAAATGGGTTTGGGTGTCACTTTATCTACTTGACTAGGAAGAGAAATGACTAGAATATTCTGCAGAGAAGGACAAGGACAATAGCATGTGACCATACCCAACATTTGACAGTTGCTATGGTAACAGTCTGATATCATTTTTGGGCACGTGCTTACATTTGAGCCATCCAATTAGAGGACCCTTTGAAAGGTCTTGTCTGTCTTTTGTGTTTGGTTCTGTTTATCTATTGGAAAATATGTGGGTGGTTATGTCTTTGTACCCATTTCACAATGTTTTTCCAATTAGTTTCAATCCTACCCATGACTAAGACAAAAATACTGTTTCTGTCACTTCGATGTCTCTCCAAGTCCCCTATTTCACTTTGGGTATTTTTACAGGGACTTAAAAACTTGTGCAGATGCGCAGACATGCGCGCACACACACACACACACACACACACACACAAATAAAGGTATGGTTGTTCAGTCTTGACACGAAGGCTCCTAATACATAATTACTCTTTATCAGCACCTCTGTTACTAATCCATGTGGACCCAGTTCTCAACAGCAAAGATAAAAATGCTGCATTTATCTCTGGTTCCCTAGCACAACAATTGCAGACAAACGCAGTTGGCATCTAGGTAGAATTTGAGATATCACAAAAAGTAATATAAGCATGCAGCAAGTTTAAATGTTATGGCAGTACAAGTTAAAACTCGATCACAGCTTATATTAATATGCAGCTTTGGCTGGTCCTTGTAGCTGCACTGAATGAATGCTATGACATCAATAACAGCTGGAAACCGAAAGAGAATTCTTCCCCCAAAGAGAAAGAACGGGTAGAATGAACCCATTTTGAACGCCATTTTTTATATTCCGTTGGAGTTTTCTAATAACTATTGTTGATGATTTGCTTTAGTAGTCCCTGATATACGTATTAGCATTTGACCCAATTTTGGAGCTCATGTTGCCTGCTTGCCTGTAACCATTCTGTGCTCCAATTCTAGGTGTTGTGTCATGCCCAAGGGTGGAATGCAGAAAAAACCTGTGGCAGCCGATCCTCTTCTCCAGCTGCTACTGTTCATCAAAGGACACTCCAGCCCTACATACATTCCTTCCTCCATGTTGTTCTATCAATTTAATTTTTGTCCATGAACTGGGGGGAAAAATGTCTTACTATTCAGTTGACACGGAATTTAACCAAGAAGCCTCCAGCCCTCTTATCCAACTTCCCCTTAACCCCCTTTTCCCTGCCCTCCTGTATTTTCCCCCATCCTTCTATCTGAAGGTGCACTTCAATCAATCTTGCCAGAGGGGATGTTCTTCAGCTCTTCTCTCGACCATGATGACCTGACTGCACTTTTATAGCTTACTGGCCGTCTAATGATTAGTAAGAGGTGTGACAAGGGCAGCATCATACATCAGCAACTGCAAATGCAGTGACAAACTAAACACAAATACAGACAAATGCACTACAAGGAAAGACAGAAACATCACTGTCCGTGTGGAAAACAACAGCCTGGTCCACCAAGTATGTGAACACGTGTTCGATAGATTAACCTTATATGAGCATAGAAATGTATCTTTGGAGTAATACTTCAGGAGTCTGACCATCAAATCTACTTACAATGACCATGTGGCACACGTGCCCACGGCAAAGCTCAGAGTAGGATGCATACTGCATGTAGATAACCCAGCTGGCAACCAGGATGCCCAGCCATGCCAATAGAAGATACTTCACCTTGATGGCCGGGAGACGACTCTTTAGAAAGAGAAAGGGGGCATGGGAAATAAGCTACAAGAGTTGGACAGTAAGAAGAGTATGCAGTGCATGAACATGTAACCTTAATGTAATATAATGTAAAATGTGCCTCGATTGTCAATAGGAGATGTTTTAATCTGTGATTGTGGTTGGTAATATTAAAACAAAAACAATTACAGAAAAAAATATGAGGCTGCAAACCCAATTGCATGGGTGGATGGCGTATGCTGAACTGTACATTTTCTAGATACAGTATTTGCCACAGGCCAATCTCAAAGGATTCGTTTTCAATGCGAATTATGACGGGCAAAAAATAGTCTTACCTGCAGTCCCTTCGACAAAGGGCAGAAAAGCACCAAATTGACAAGTCTCCGTAAACCTCTTGGCATCATGAGCGATTCTGTTAGGATGGAGCTGAACTGGCAAATCAGTGGACCTTGCTTACCATGTCTATCACATCCTTGAATCTTATTTATGCGCTCAAACCTGCAACATTACCCTTCATTAGGCCTACATCAAACGCACGAGGAGTATGACATTTTAATGCACAAAGACGTAACTAGATAAAAAAAAACAAAAAAACGCTAGATTAGGCTGGTAAATTGCTTCGTCCGCCACACAATAAACACATTTTTAGATTTGCAGAGAAAACACTCCTTGTCTAAACAGCTTATTAATGCAAAGATGATTCCACGGTGGGCGCGATGTGTTCCCCTTTCCCAGTCATGTACGACTGCAATTATTTTATTATGGTCCTAAGCTCAAGCCAGCGGCTGTTTTGGGTGGTAGGCTACGGTATAGCTGCTGCAGCTTGCTTTGCAGCGGTTCACCGGAGCGTTTGTTTTTAAAGGGAAATGTTAAGGGTCTTGGTTATGTAGTGATTTTAGTTCGCCGACATAAACGTGGTTCCAGTTTTATATACGATTGTTCATGTATTTATGTTTACATTGATGTAGACCTGGCCTGGCCCAAGTTTAATACTATGTTATAATATGATATATGTGTAATATAAAAAAGGGTCTCTAATTGTTATTCTTATGCTTATAAAATTTGTTTTTCATTATAGCCTAAGTAGGCTACCCCAATTTCCACTCCCGTCTGCGGGCTGGTTTACTCCACACCAAACATGCCAGTGACGCAGGATAAATAAATTGCACCATTCCTCGTGGCTTTTTTTCCACAATTTTCTCTGAACGCAGATATAGAAAACCACTATTAGGATTCGAAGGCTAATTAATGGAGATACGTTATAAGCCGGGACTTCGAGAAAGGAGCGAATCTGAGAAATGGGGGAAGGCTATTCCATAATTTAGGGGCTGTATCAGTTTGGAGCGTGAGACGGGCAGGGGTCCCGATTCAGATGACCTAAGAGGCCTGCAGGTATTGTATGGTCTCAGTAGGCCTGTGATTGTCACGGTTGCGCTACAGCTGGAGATTAGGACTAGGCTAACTAATCCTATAACCGGTGAAACCCCGAATAAAACAAAATGAAGGAACACGGGAGGCAAACGCTGATGCAAAACCTGTTCCAACAAGAGACAGGACACTTTACTAACAAGGCACAGCAACACACGTACTGCGAAAAATGGCAGACAACGAGAAACATAGGCAGGGTCTTTAAATAGGAAAACAAACGAAGGAGCAATCAGGTGCAATTAAGCCTAATAGTCACTGATAAGCGAGAGCCAAGGCTAGAACACCAAGGCTGTCCTCTAGTGGCCGATGTAGAGAAGAACAGAAGAACCCAGGGACCTGGAGCTGGAGTATGGCAGCAAGCTGTGGAACCTAACCAACCCGAAACAGCAGCCAGCGCTGGGTCTTGGCAGAAGATGCCAAGATCTGGAGAGCCACCTCAGGAGCCTGAACAACCTGGAGAGAGACCTCGGGGAAGGTGGAGAGGGACCTCGAGAGCCGGGACCTCGGGGACGTGGAGACGGGCTCGGGTTTGCCCCTCAGAGAGACCCGAGACCAGGGCCGGGGAACTGGTACGTCCCGAGGAGGAGCGGCGGGACTGATGTGACTGGGACTGGGTGACCGAGCTCTGGTGAGCTGACTCGGGTGCCGTAGGAGCAGCCAGGAGAGGTGCCTCGGGAGCTAAATATAAATATCCTAGTGTTGATTGGACCGAGACATATCTTAAATTATCACTAGACGTTGCATTGATGTAAACATGTGGATAATCAGCAGCTCTGATCTGTGTCTCTATATCCATATGCCCTATAAATAAGAATTACATTATTGAATGGAATTAAATAACAAAAAAAAGGGGCAGATTATAATGATAAGGTTGGAAGGAACAAACGCAGTAGAATTGTTTATATATAAAAAAATATGTGTGGAAACCAGTCTTGCGTTCATGGTTATACAGGAATGGAAATGATTTAAAAGGTCATATACAACCATTTTATAATTAGGTGAAGAAAAGTGACACTGTAATCAAATAAAAATGACAACTATGATCATAAATCAAAATATAAAATAATCGAAATATATGTGCATTTTCATCGCTCAAGATCTTGGTTTTAAAACAATTCTTGCCCTCTGAAAGATTCTTTTTTTTTTGGACACTAAGCTGATCGAGTCTTTTCCAAATTAGTCTACCCATTCATAATTCTGCTGGTTTTCTGAGATGGCAGCTTTTCGTCACACTTTGTTAACTTTGGAGACAACTGATCTTTACATTAGCCTACACCTATCAAAGTCTTATAATAACAAATTGTAGGTCAACAAGAGCCTTATCTGTATCCTTATCACAACTTCTACAAGATGGACTTATAAACCTCTCTATCACTTGATTTCAACCAAACATTCATCTTCCGCTTAATGCATCAATGCGTTTATCATATGTCATGCCACTGTCTTTATCTGCATATAAGTTATACTGGAGCACAAAGTTATGACAAATTATATAAAAAATGCATCCTTGCTAAACTCCCTTTTTACAGTGTCTTGAAGAAAATCATCAGTCTCAACAATAAAACCCTGTGGGTCAATAGATTACGATCAAGCCTTCAAGTTACAGATCTTTCAACTGACAGTTGATGTTATTGTAGCCTGGTGTCACACTATTCTAAACGTTCCTTATTTCACCGTTGGGGGACGCTGTAACTTATGCAAGCATAGGGACCCCATGTTTATCCCATGGCCATGGCATGAGAGTGCTACAACTGGAGTAAAACAAGTGTCCAGCCAACGTTAGCGGGCTATTTTGGTATTCTCTGCTAGCGGTGGTTCCAGCATCAGACAGTCAGGCACCCGAAGCTGCTGTCACCTCCGTGCGGCTTTTTACTGTCAGAATTTGATAGCTTAACAAAATGCATGACTTCAAAGGTAACAACATCTACAAGCTTTTCTTATAATGGAAAGTGTCTTGTCGGGCACTTTACCTGCCACTTACTATTTCAGTATTTTATGAGGCTAGCTTATTGATGTTAACTAACGTTAGCTTGCTAGCTAAGCGGACGTGAACTAATGCTAGCCATGTCAACTGTGATCCAGAACACCGGCGATGAGAGCAATATGAACAGTCTTCACACAATATTAGATCGCATTTGCTGGCCGAGATCAGCCGCAGTAAACGGCGATATCTTCATTATGTTGCCAGATAATTTGTTATGGCAGCTTCAGTAAGTTAAGTGACACTTGAAATATTGTAGTTACTTGCTGGTTATTGCGGTTTTAGTAGGAACTAGCAATGCGAAAGAGAGCGTTTATGTATTGGTACATTTAATGATTAGCAGCCTGCCGGCGTAGTTATACAACTTGCTAACTTAGATGAATATAATGAGTGATCATTATGTAAAAGCAAAGGTTCAGCTCGAGCAAATGAAATCATCTGGGGGAGATGCAGAAAAGGAGGGTGCAGATTCTGAGGAAGGATTGCCAGTGGCATCTCCGCCCGATTCTGTATCACCTGTCCCTCCCAGCATCACTAAAGCAGTTCCGTCTAAGACCGATAATGGCAAAAATAGAAGTAAAAGTAGAGTCAAAGAGGAAAAAAACACATGCAGCAAACAAGATTCCAATACCTCATTGCATGGCTCTATCACTACCAATAATGCCAATGGGTCAAGAAATCTGAAACGACAGACCATGATAGGACATGAGCCCAGTCTTCAGGTCAAAGGGACTGGTAAGATACTGCAGGGGAAGACTGAAACCAATGGAAACATTGCACCTAACCTTGGACCCAAAGACATCAAAGGGACACACAAAGAAGATGGCAACAAACTACCAAGGCGAAAGAAGCCCGTCACCGTGGATATATCCAAAGCCAAAACCTCCTTGGAGGCACTTAAACTAAGTATCAAGCAGCTAAAATGGAAAGAGGTGAGTCATAATGTTTTATTAAAAACACGTTTCAAACGTTTTTGCGCTTTATTTAACTATTCAAAGATTACTTTCATTCTATATGACTATGTTCGTTAAATTGATGATTTAATAACACATCCACATTTGTCTAGCATTTGACCTAATTAGAGACAGCCATTATAGATAAGATGACCACGAGATTGTGGTAGAGTTCAGAGGGTAGCCTACAGTGTTTGGAACCTAATTCTGCTTAGTAGATATATTGACTAGAACACCAGTATGTGGAATGCCATTTTTTTGTTAACCAGTAAAATCTCTTCCCTTATTCACAAGCAGACACAGTCACTTTGAACCTTGCCACTTGAAACTGTGGCTTATCTACACCGTCACCACTCCCTGTGGCTCAAACTTGTTCTAAATAGAGAGCAATACATTCGACGTAATACATTTATGAGATGACTAATTGATATGGTAGCCATCACTATGGAATGAGCACCAACTGTTCAGTGCTGTGGATCTAGAATGTGTTGCAATTAATACCTGCCATCGCCCATTATCACCAAGATCTCTTTTATAATGCATGAGGTGTAGGCTGCAGTTAAAGCATTTGGACAGGTAAGATAAAGACTCTCTTTACCACCGATGACCAGGCAACGATACTTAAACCCTTAAGCCAAATGGCTCCTGTTTCAGTTGCTGCAGACAGGTCACACGCCCTTTAACTTAATCTCCATTGTCCAAAGCACCTCACCTCTGACACAGTGAAGGGTACCATTGATCCTGTTTCACTGTGAAACTACTCGTCAGTGCACATGAGGTGTGAGAAATCCCTATAAGCAATAGGGTACGCTGACTGATCATAATGTATTTACAAACTTGTTGTCCCCGGGCATCTGTAGGCTGCCTTAAGATGTTTAGGGCAGGTGGTCAGTTGTTCCAGGTTAATGCAACATATCCAGCAATTAAAGAGCTACAATCCCCTCACGGAACCATGTCAAGCGTTCTATTATTAAATGTCAACTCTTGTGTTGGTCCGAAGGCTTTCACAGTTTGGAATAGGTAATTGGATAGTGTAGATCAAGCTCTCTAATTATCCACCACCAGCAGCCTTAACCACACTACGAGTGTTATGAAGTTGTCTACGGCATTTCAGCAAGAAGGTTTTTGAAAAGTAAAAAAGCGAACAACTTCTTTTACTACCCAGACTAAGTCACTTGATTTCACCCTTATTTTCTAAATAACATACATGCTCTGTTGCATATCTGTGGTGTTTCCAAATTGTGAAGTTTTGAGGTTGGGCAATTACCAGGGCACTCAGAACCGAAGCTAGTGACAAATGTCAGTCCCACTCTAAACTGCTCATACAATTATATCAACTGCTATCACTGTGGGCCAGGCATTTCATCAGTCATCTGATGTGCTAGTAGAACTTGCCTGAGAAGGGCCTGAAAGATCACCCACAACCCGACATCACTACAGACTATGGACCAGCTTGTCTTCCAACCATAGTGCAACAATCTTGCCTCATAGTGCGAGGTCATCAACAGACTGGTTCATTAAAAACCATGTCAAAGCTAATTGAATGTGGACCTCAGAGTTTCCGTTAGCCGGTATTTACCGGGAAAATCTGTTGAAGTCCACAAATTTAATTCTCTCAGGTCATAATGTCTGGTGAAAATAATACCCCAAAAGCACAATTTGAAGTGTATTAAAAAGAGGCTAACATACATTTTCCACACTTTTTTTTTTTTTATGAATGTGTAGGCTTTGGTGGTTGCTTATATTGTAGGCTTTATTATTATCCATTTTGGGTACTTTGGTAATTTAAATATGAATGAAAGTGATGATCATGATGAAAAATGATGAATGTCGTTTTAGAATAATCACACCACACAAATATGCCAATATTTTCTTCTAATAACCATATTTTCTATGTCATTTTCAAGTGATGTATAGGCTTTGACGGGCTGTGACGGCAAAGTGATTAGTGTTCTTCAAGATAGGCCAAAACAAAGGTGATGATTAAACAAAATTATTTTATTACTTGAGACATTCATTTGTTGAGACAATGTCTCAATACAATAACAAAGTATAAGCAAAATTTTTTTGTACTAGAAATGCAGTAGCAAGGCGCACGGGTACATTTTACCCGTTTTGCGGCTTAATAAACATTTCCCTATCAGCCGGTTTTAGGCCTATTGCAAACTGATTTGCTTTCAATTGGGCAGCAGCATGTTAAATTGTTATGAGCCAGATAGGCCTACATGTATTTTTCGGTTTGTTTTTATTAGCCTATGTTTTATTCTATCTCAGGATTTGTAGGCCTAAAGCTTAAGCAACTTCTTTGTGTTAAATGTAATGCATTGAGGCTTGCATATTATTTTATTCAGTCTTTTGACACAACTTATTTTATTTCAAATAGCCTACTTTACTATAAAACGTAAATCTATGTGCCTTGATGATGTTCTTTATATTGCGTTCCTATCAATTGTTTTTAAGCTCAATAATTAACACTGATAAACAGATCATATTTGACCAGGATTTCTCCCATTTGTCCAGGACATTGAATCCTTCCCGGCCATGTTGCCCAGGATGGAAACGCTGGTAGACCTCTTTATTGAATCACTTTTTTATATGTAAATATGCAGAAACAGAATATGGAAGAATTCAAGGTGTGGCTGGCTCCAGGATTTTCTTAAGTGAGATAAACCTTTAAATGATGAAAACTACTTGAAACCTTTGTTTGCAAACTTGGCACTTCAGCACCATTTGCAAGGCACATCATTTGGGCATAAAAAATGTTCCTCTTGCTATTTCTGAAAATATTTGGTCATGATGACCTGGTACAGGTCTTATGCAAATCAATATGGGAAGTTTGAGGCACTGAAGACCCAATCAAATTTAGCTGAATTAGTTTAACTTATTCCTGGGTGTGCAATCAGGCAGCTGTCTTTTCTTTAAAGGAGCTTGTGTTGTGATGTGCTTCTGTACTACATAGACAAGGCTATGTTCTGATTAAATCTGAATGTAATTCTAAGGGGCTGTTCAATCAATAAAAGGCCATCAGTAATTAAAGGGCAGACAAGCACTGAAGATGTTTTCATTATGAATGTGTAATTTGATATGGTTATGTTATGGCCTGAGTCAGTATGAAGCTAGGAGTCTGTTAGTCTCCTTTAGCCTTTGTTAATGCCGGTTGGCAGTTTAGATTGCACCGCATCTTCAGAGCTTGAGATGCACCTGCCAGCTTACTCCCAGCATATGGCCTTCCCTTAACACGGTGGGAAATAATTAGTGGTAATATGCCTGTAATCCCATTGGCCGTTAGACCTTTTAATTTGCATGGAAGAGAGTGATTAGGATGGAGAGCCACACACCTGAAAGAGGCAGAGTTAAGTGGAAACCTCTCTCTAGAAGCCTAACCGGTTTTATTGGAAGTAAACATTTAGGCTCCTTTCGAGTCAATGCACGCCTTGACATCAGCTCTCATGCAGATTTAGGACAAGTTGAAGGGATACTGCTGATCTTCTCTTTGTGATTCAGCCAAGCACATGACCGGGTTCTCACATTTATATTCACGCCTGGGCCAGATGTAGTGAAGTTATGCACGTGCTGGGGAATCTTATGGACTGACCCCTTCATCTTCTTTACACACTGAGGCCTTCAGCGGGGCATGTTTTTGAGTTGAAGTAACTGCTTTCTTGCTGAATGTCTATACGTACCTGTGCACATTTAGTTTTTCTTTGAGGCATTTTTCTTTGGAGTACATTTTCTTAGCAGGCTATCCTTCTCACCACACACGATGAGACTATTCCTGTCACCTACCTAGATACTGTCCAGCCTACTTTCCTGATCAGATTAGGCAGTTATAGATTGAAATCGGCCGAAAAGTATTTATAGTAAGCCCTGGCTCTAAGGCAGTCTTTCCCTGGCAGGTATCCATATTCTCACCACTCTTATCATGGAAGGGAAACCCCATTTCTCCTCTGCTAACCTGGACGTCCCTCACCAGGATACTAATGTGTGGGTTGCATGTGGTTAACCCAATAATTGAAGGTGTGTGTGTGTGTGTGTGTGTGTGTGTGTGTGTGTGTGTGTGTGTGTGTGTGTGTGTGTGTGTGTGTGTGTGTGTGTGTGTGTGTGTGTGTGTGCAGTGTTAGGAAGCGAGCCTGTGTGGAGGGGGAGGATGGGATGGACAGGCGTGTACCTCCTGTTCCAGCTCCCTGCAGGGGGGCCAGGACTTGGTTAATCTTGTTATGATGTCCTCCTCCCTCTTTGTTTCCGCTCCCACAACCAACTGGAAGGATTAGTCCTCTCCCCCTGTGTCACTGGAAGGGCAAGCCCTGTGCTCCTGGCCTAGATGGCCTGGTCATACTGCAGATGGCTAACTGCGAGGTCCAAAATGCAATACCTGAGTTTGGACTGCACACCGGTACCGAGCTTGAACAAAAAGGTTTGCTATGCAGTCTTTTTCGTCTTTCCCCTGTGCCAACCTCTCTCTCTGCCTCTCTCCCTCCTTAGTTCCCCACGGGACGGCGCATAGCCTGTGACATCTACTGGCACGGGGTCTCCTTCCATGACAACGAGAACATAGTCTCGGGACAAGTCAACAAGTACCCAGGTACGTTCAAATTCTGTCCCCGTCTGACCACCTCCCTACTTTTCCAAACATCCCCCGAGGGAATCGGTAGCTCCCCCCCACGACCCCTTCACCTCTGTCTGACGCTCGGCCCCTCTCGGCCCCCCATATCTCGTGTTGTAGCACCTGCCACAGTCCAGCCTAGCTCAGGGCCGGGTCTCTTTTCGTGCCATAGCGATATCCCTGGCCTGACTAATTAGAAACAGATTATTGTGGCAGAAGTAGCAGGGACTTTGGAGGATGCACACATCACCTGTGACCAACACCATGTAAGTGTACCGGTGGCGGTGGCATGCTGATCTATCTCTCTCTGATTCACTTTCTCCCATAGAAACATTTCATATTAGCGTTACGTTGACCCAATATGAATCATTTAAAACTGGATAAATCCAAATTACCCTATCCTATAATATTAACTAGAAGCATGTACATTTGTATAAAACGAAATTAAACTTAACTATGATAAGTTTACCAGTTTAATGGTCTGCAATAATTATGCTTTGACCTGAAATAATTCCTTTAGAGAGACATTAGAGAGAGTCATGCTAATGAAGTAGCCTGTGTCTGTTGGTGTTGCTGTATTGCAGGTATGATTGAGATGCTGCGGAAAATCAACCTGAGTCGGGCAGTACGGACCATGCAGGAGCTCTTCCCAGAGGAGTACAACTTCTACCCTCGCTCCTGGATCTTACCGGAGGAGTACCCACAATTCTCTGCACAGGTAGGCTCCTAGCAGACAGTTATTTGGGAACGCTACCCACTCCATTCATCTTGAATAAGGAAGGACATGTGGTAATAGTTGCATGTTGGGACAGACCCTTGCACTGACTTCTCTTTTAGGAGAGGGGAAAACTCACATGAGAACCCCAGAAAAAGTAAATTATTAGCATGTGATCAAAACACGTTCATAATTGTACAAGTTCTGTTTCGGAGCCTTCGACACAGTAGTCACATAATGTTTAGGCTATGACAGGAAGGTAAAGCTCTTGTTAGATGCCCAGCCCTGACTACAATACCCAGGTTTAATCCTAATCTTCAAAGTCCTCTCAGGCAACAGTCTCCATGCCCTCTTCCATCTTTTTGTTCTTCCATCCTGTTTAGTGCCACCTCCTCCATAAACAGAAGTGTCCCAGCCAAGTGGAGGATCCTTGTGATCCTTCTTACTCTGCTGTCAAAACAGTATGCACTAGCTGGTTCTCGTTTCGGCCAAGGAAAAGGCTCGTGATGGATACTATATTTAGCGACCCTCTGTTCACTTGTCCCTTTATGGTGTGTGCATTAGTAGCGGAACAAAGTAAAAAGCAACGCACAAACCAATGGCCAGCCTCGGGTAGGGCTGCCCTCAGGGCAGTGGAGTTCAACGATCTTTTCTCTTTGTAAAAGCATAAGTGCATGCTTGTAGTGAACATCACCCATCCACAGCCCTCTGTGTAAAATGGTATGGATGCATTTAGCCTAATCTGAGCACAAGACATCCACCCAGGTCCAATAAAACAAATTCAGTACCAAATGGTTGAATGAGGCATTTCTGTAGTCAATTGTTTGCACCCATAAAAGTCTTATCTTTACAGTTGCCATAGTCAGACAGAGATTCGATCAGAACAAAGAGTTGCCATCTATGGATCTAAAATGCAATGCCCAGTCCATCTACCCCTGAGATAAGAGGGGTTTTTCCACTTGCCTTTTCAACTTCTCTTTCTGCCCAGCTTTGCTATGCAATAAAATAACGTGTAGTTTTTACACAAAACATTATTGTCTTTTATTTGTGCCTGTGAGCAACTTCAGTGAAGGCAATGAAGTTAAAACATTTACAAAATTGAAAAGTAAGAGTAAGCCCGTAAAAGTGCAAGTATTAAACAGGATAGGTATCAGCCTTTGGAACACTATTTTGGGGTAAAGCCTCGGCAACTTCTCGGCCCCTCGGGGTCTTTTCTAAAACGCTTTTTACTATCTCAGTGTTCAATGTTAATTTTCACAGTTGGTGACTAATACCCAGGGTTTCATCCACCATCTCCGTGTGGGCTCAGAGTTTCTTTCTGAGGCGAGCTCGCTCTGCTCAGCAGTTGTTTGTGTGGTCTGCACTGCATGATGCAGATAGGCAGTAGTCAAGTTGAAATGTGAACGGTACATGACAGCAGTGTGTGGTGAGGCAAGACGCTCCAAGCCGGTGACATCTGTGCGAGTGTACTACTTGATTTCTAGTCTGATATTCCACATGTTCTCACTCATTAACACATTTACACACACGCACTCTCTCTCTCTCTCTCTCTCTCTCTCTCTCTCTCTCTCTCTCTCTCTCTCTCTCTCTCTCTCTCTCTCTCTCTCTCTCTCTCTCTCTCTCTCTCTCTCTCTCTCGTAAACACAGCACAGCTGCAGTCCTTGGCTTTTGTTCAGGCAAGCTCCTGGCCTTCATGGCAGGATAAGCAGCTTGGATGGAGCAGTGGCTAACAGTGCAGCCCCACCATACTCTGTCCTCAATCCGCTCCATCTTAACCCCTGACTGCTCACTAGTTTTGTACTCCCTTTACTAGGATGCTTCTAATTAGAAGTTCAATCAGCTTTCAGAAATTGGTCATGGTTAATAGGGTTTGACCTTTGGAAAAGCATTCATGACTTTGAAAGGTCACTGTCCATAAGCCCTCCAGCCTTGCGTGCCAGCTCCAAGCTCCAGGCTTTACTTTGTAAGCCCGGCAAACAGGTCAGGTTAAAACAGTTGATGAGGTAGTGTAACTTGCTAGAGCCCTAATGACTTAATTGATGTGATTAGGTTGCTTACAGAAGAAGCCCCTGAAATAGGTGCACATGGATTGAAATGATATAGTCTAAAATAATGCCAAATGTTGTCAGCAGCACACATACTCAACATTCAAATGCATATAATAATTAATAATACATTTTAATTGTACTCTATACATTGCAAGAACAAGCGCTGCAATCCTAATTAAAATAATATAACAAAATGTATAAAAAGCTGAAACAAACAATGAAATAACATCAAAACACAGCACAAACACTCAAGGCTTTCTTAATAGAGAAGTTTTTAGGGGGGGGGGGCTGCAGCAATGAAGGCCCGGTCACTCATTGAGCGGAACTCTTTTTTGGGGGTATGGAGAACCAGGCTGTCCCCAGACCTGAGACAGCAGGAAGGTCTGTGAGGTGAGCTGAGATGTGAGAGGGGGGCCTTGCGTGCATTTGAATGTCAGCAAAAGGGTTTTGAAGTGAATTCTGTTGGGGACAGTGAGCCAGTGAAGAGAGGACATGTCTTGCCTGCAGGATGGGAGTAATTTGTTGGTGCTTTCGCACTCTCATGAGAATCCTGGCAGCGCTTCTTTGGATGTATTGGAGTTTGTGGAGGTTCCTACCTGAAGTCCCGGTGAAGCGTATGTAGAAGTAATCCAGCCTTGTGGAAGCAAAGGCACGGACAGGTTTCCCAGCATCTGGAAGAGTGAGGGTCGGGTGGCGTTCGGAGATGTTCTTAAGGTGGACAAACAACGCTTTTCAGAGCTATTTGATTCTAACCTAAACTTTTGAGGACCATTTCCAACTTGAAGCCCAGATTTCCGATGGAGGAGGAGAGAGAGATGCTCTGGCCAGACTTGGTAAGGTTGGTTAAGGGGTACCGATCAGTATAGCCTCTGTCTTGCCACTGTTTAGTTTGGAGACATTTCTGGTTCAGCCATACCATGTTATAATATATATATATATATATATATATATATGTTTATACAATCAATACAATAATAAGACAACTAGTGCGGTGTTTTGGCAAGACTCTGGTGATACGATACATACCACAATGCAGGGGTTACGAATATATTGCAGTACTGTAAGCAGGGTGGTATATTGCATTTTTTTAAATCACATTTTAGGAAAGTTGTGATAGTATAAAGAACACACCACCATAAAATCTGAGTAAACAACGTTTTTTTCATCAGAGCAGTGGTATCTGCATTTGTATTTAGCCCCTGTAACATCCAACACCATAGCATTACTTTTTGTGCAATCTGAGCAAAGGAATTAATACTGGCCTATATCAGTAAAAATAAAGAAGAAAAAAACGATACTTTATTTTGATACAGTACCACAAAACATAATATCACAATACTCCGGTGTATCTATATTTACAACTGCGTGTACTAAAATGTTCAGAGCTCTCTTGCAAATGTTGTAGTGGAGCAGCAGGAAAACAGATTGGTGTACAATGTCATTGTTACAGAGGGGGGCGCCAGAGTATCATCCAAAATGTTCTAAGGGCACCTCCTTAGACAGCTCTGTCTTTCTTCACACCCCAGTCTTTCCAGTAATTTGGTAAGACATGCACAGAATTCATTTATAATTCCTCCCACTAACTGAGATACAAAAAAAGAACTTGGCTTCATTTAATGACATTTTCGTACACCGCCTTTTCTAGAATGCTCCAGGGGGAAAGGAAATTACGCTGGGAACAATTCAAAATAATTCTGAGGAACTGCATTCACCAGGCAATAGCTTGGAATTGAAAAGTAAGCAGCCTAGTCGTTCGACTGTGAGATAGCAATAGATAGAGACTGGAAATGAACATTCACTTATAGCTGGAAGTCATTTTCCTAGGTGTTATGTTAGCATTCGGTGACAACTGTTCCCTGATTAATAAAGAGGTGGAGTTGGCACTAAATCAGCATGATTATAATGGAGCTGCTTGTAATCAAGTGAGATGAGTTTTGCTTTTAATAAGGTGGCTAAATAGAACAGAAATCAGCTGCGCAATCTGCAGAGAAAGATGCCTCGCTGCACTGAAAAGTGAACCATCGATTTGTTGTTTCCTAAACTAGACGGTCCTCAGTGAATTGCATAAAACCTGGCCCTGTCCTGCGTTTGGGTTTTGAATTTGAGCAGTCTGCCAGCGTGATCTATTCCTCCCACCGATAAGGAGTCGTAGCAAAGCTCTTTATCCTCTTCTTTTGTCACCCTTCACGAGTGCCTTTATTACTCATGCACTAAGCTTGTCAACCCTGCGTCCTCTTTCCTGCCCTGCGTCAGCGTAATCTAAACGAGGGCTCATAAAAGGCAGCGTTTAGCCTCTCTCTCTCTCTCTCTCTCTCTCTCTCTCTCTCTCTCTCTCTCTCTCTCTCTCTCTCTCTGTCTCTGTCTCTGTCTCTCTCTTTCTGTCTCTGTCTCTCTCTCTCTCTCTCTCTCTTTCTGTCTCTGTCTCTGTCTCTGTCTCTCTCTCTCTCTCTTTCTGTCTCTGTCTCTGTCTCTGTCTCTCTCTCTCTCTCTCTCTCTCTCTCTCTCTCTCTCTCTCTCTCTCTCTCAGATCCGCATGGTGAAGGAGAGCGACGCCACGCTGAAGCCCACGTTCATCGTCAAGCCCGACAACGGCTCCCAGGGGGACGGCATCTACCTGATCCGCGACCCCGGCGACCTGCGTGTGGTGGCGGGCGCGCAGGCCAAGCAGGCCGTGGTGCAGGAGTACATGCACAGGCCCCTACTAATCGACAAGCTCAAGTTCGACATCCGCCTCTACGTGCTGGTCAAGTCCCTGGACCCCCTGGAGATCTACATCGCCAAGGAGGGGCTGACACGCTTCTGCACCGAGCCTTACCAGGTACAGAGGTCCAAACTGGGACTGGAAGACAAACCATCAGTACTCTCCACAACCTTGTATTTAAGATGCCGGATATATTAGTGGAGATGACCACTTAGGTACATTTTATTATCTTTCATTGTATCTTTTATACGGTGGAGCAGTTAACATGAAATGGAGGGGAGAGATATTTGCCAGTGGTTTATGAGCCGGTATTCCCACCCAATGCAGTCATAAAGAGATAGGTTGAGTTCCCAGGCCAAGATGATGGACCATTGAGTAATACCAAACATGTCCCGTCTACAGAGTTGGGAGCGCAGGATATGCCACTTTATCTGCCACGTTGTGGTGTTAAAACTTTAGTGCCTGTAGTCCTGTCTGTTTCCCCAGCCAAACTCCGTTCAATATTTTCAAACAAATTTACCATGAGACGTTCTCGATGTAAGGGAATATAAGTGTAAAAGTATTCCCCTGCTGGGTCACCGGTGTAGTCTTTAGTGAACCCACTCTGTACCCGTAACTGTTCCTGCAGGAGCCCAGTCAGAAGAACCTGAGCCATGTCTTCATGCACCTCACCAACTACTCCCTCAACGTGCAGAGTGGCAACTTTGTGCACTCAGAGAGCCTGAGCACGGGCAGCAAGCGCACCTTCTCCAGCGTGCTGTACCGCCTGGCCTCCAAGGGCGTGGACATCAAGAAGGTGTGGTCGGACATCATCTCCCTGGTCATCAAGACCGTCATTGCCTTGGTGCCCGAGCTCAAGGTCTTCTACCAGGCCGACATCCCGCCTGGCAAGCCCGGGCCCACCTGCTTCCAGGTACAGAGAGGACTCGGTCGACAGCCGCACTTCATAAGCCCGCGGGGCCTTTGAGACAGGGCCCTCCTTTGGCTTTGGCCACTTGGTTTTGATGGCCATAGGCGTGCCGGTAGAAACACTGCTGTGGCATTGAGGGACAGAGAAAGGGAGACCAGCGTCTGCGCACAGTCAATGGGTTGTCATGGAAACCAGGAGTTTCAAAGACTGAGGAAAATAAATGATTGGAATGAAATGTTCACCTGAAAAACGTGTGTGTGTGTGTGTGTGTGTGTGTTTAGATCCTGGGCTTTGATATCCTGCTGATGAAGAACTTGAAGCCAGTATTGCTGGAGGTCAATGCCAACCCCAGTATGAGGATAGAACATGAGCAGGAGGTGGGCCTCAGCATTACAGTCAAAGAACAGCTTTAGAGATGGAGTGAGTCCTAAACGAGTGTTGCTGTTGTGAATTGAGATTAACGCCTGAACTGAATTTAGTATTTGCGTGTTTGTGTTTGTGTGTGTGTGTGTGTGTGTGTGTGTGTGTGTGTGTGTGTTTCTTCTCAGGTGGCGCCAGGAGTGTTTGAGTACGTCCCCAGCCCAGTGGACGAGGAGGTCAAAGTGGGCGTGATCAGAGACACCCTCCGCCTCATGGACCCCGCCCAGCGTAGATCTCCCTCGTGAGTGGCACACACACACACACACACTTTTCGTTACTAGTACCACTTGATCCCCTGTCGCCTCTATTTAAGTCGTGTTATGTATGTGTGTGTCTAGACAGAACTTTTTTTGAGGGGGGGAGACTATCAGCGCCCATACCTCTCCTCTCTCCTCCCCTCCCCATCCTCTCCCCTCCTCACCCCTTCTTTCTCCTCCCCCTCCCTTTTCACCCATCCTCGCCCCTCCTCTCCCCCCTCCTCTCTTCCTCTACTCGCCCATCCTTGCCCCCCCCCCCCCCCCCCCCCCCCCCCCCCCCCCCTCATCTCTCCTCACCCCTTCTTTAGACATGCACCACTGAGCAGCTCTCCATAAGCCTGTTAAATGGAAAAAATGTAATTCCTGCCGAGCCGTGATGGAATTTCACACATGAACTGTGTTGTGTGTGGCCACTAAGGCTCCCCGCCCGGCAGTGGAGCGGCCATCATGAAAGCCCACCCTCACCCCACCCTCTCTGTCGCTTTTCCTCGGCGTGGGGTGGGGGTGGGTGGGGGGGCTACCGATTCATTCCCCTTTATTAATAGGATATTCATGACCCGAGTATATTGCTGTAATCCTACTATAATATCTATAATCCTGAGATGGCTGCCTTGCGTTTTTCTCTGCTATCATATAGTGTTTAAAGTGCTATCTTTGTGTTAGTGGGCAGGACTCTTATTTTGAATTTCAACTTGCCATACCAGCTGCGGATGCTCGACCCATGACGACGTTTGGCCTTCATTGTTTGTGTCTGCACGCTTTATTTGAGCCACCAGAAGCCACATGTAAAAAGAGTCGTCCAAATGCGCTGCGTGCGAGCCTAAAAAGACATGCTGCTGTTGCTTGACTCGTCTAAAACATGGAGCCGTCATCATTGGACAGCCGGAATAGTCGTCCGCAGGGTGAAACAGGAAGCCGTGATGTAGCCACCATGTGTGAGTCAGTCAGTCGGTGTGACTGAGTCACGGGAGGGCCTCAGCTGTGGTCTGGACTCCCTCACTCGCCCTGCGTTGGCCGTCTGGCTCGCCCCCCCCCCCGACCACCTGCTCCTCCTCAGGCTCCCTTCCCTTCATGGAGCCGTGCTGCGGCGCTTTGTTCTGTGGCTGGGTGTATACATTTACAACCCGGTCTCCGTCCAAATGTTGTGTCGCCACTATGTGTTCACTGCCATCCGTCGGGCAACATGGCAAAACAAATCGCATCGGTAGTGGTGCTTGGCGTTGTCAGCGCAGACACCACGATCACACGTTGCTCTGCGCCGTGAGGCGAGCGAGGGCTGAGTGTTTTTGTCATGTGGTGATTGTGGGGGAAATCAGGGTGTCAGCCGGGGCGACGGAGTGTGACCGGGGCCCGGGGAGGGAGGGAGGGAGGCTCGGCTAATTATACCTCAGCTAGCACTAATGCTTATTCATTTACCCATTAGGTTTGATGCGTCCCGGGAAAAAAAAACCCAATCAGTGCCGCGTGGAATGGATACGGCGGCACAATGAAAGCACATTAATCACGTCGCGCGGCGTGCCAAACACAAGCCATGGCGGATCCTGATGTGGCTCAGCCGTGGGAAAGGGAGCCAACAGCTCCCGAGCAGGCCTCGTCTCGACCAGCGCTAAACCAGCCCGGCTCACACACCAGCCCATCACTCTCCCCCCCCAGCCCCCCCAACCCCCGGCAGACAAACAACGGACGATTATCAGTAACGCTCTGCAAAGGGAAGAGAAACTAAGCATGTCAATGAACCGGGGTGCTCGTCGAAACGTTGGTCCTGATTTACCCTTAGGGTTGGAGGGGGGGGGGGGGGGGGGGGGGCTTGATGTAGACTCAACATGGTGGCTTGATGTAGACTCAACAACGACTTAACTTGCCCCCCCCCCCCCCCCCCCCCGCTCCCGTTCCCCCACTCTCCCAGCTCTTTGAGGACACTCGATGGAGGAACACAAAACCTTCCCCGTTATCGTTTCAGGGGGCTAAAGCGTTTATGGAACAGATGGTTGCTGGGCGCTTGGTTTACCTGTGTTTTGACGTCCAGACAGCTGTTGATCTGGGAGAGAGACCAAGCAGCTCCTCGCTAGGCAGAATAGAGACTCCCCTCGATCGGCTTATCGTAAGACAAACCAGAGGAGAGCAGCTGGGAGAGTGAACGGTGTGTGATGTTATCAGTGACACTCGCCGGAGCGCCTCCGCCCCCTCCCCCTCCCTCCTCCTCCGGTCCATTAATCCATCAGCCCAGGCAGGCAACTGAGCAGCCTCCTGCCTCTTACAGTAGCCTGTCAGCTCAGGTGATTTATGAGGCCCTGGCAAGGGCGTGTGTGTAGGACAGAAGGGTGTACCGTGACTTTACACTGAGATAGATGGGAAGAAGGCTGCCTGATGTTTACAGACCCAGATTGAGACCCTCTGCAGTGTAGAGACAACGGGGTCTGGTTGCCGGGCAGGACTCGTAGGGTCTTACTGCTGTCCTGACCGAACCATCACACATTTTTTTCTTAGTATACATTGTAAGACATGTCGAGCCACGGCTCTTTTAATTCTTAAGATTGTTTTCTAATTCAGGCGTTTATTTTTTTAATGCATGCAAAATTGTCTGGTATTCTTAATTTAGTCAGCATTAAAAGCAAACGACTGCTTTGCCCTCTATTGAGGGCTATATATTGCCTGCACCTGGACTGTTTTTACGTTTCTTTATTTAGGTTAAAATTGGAGATGAGTAAACACTGATGAATCCAATAATCGTCCTTAAATGGATTTATGGACGCTGTAGGAACCAACTAGTGCAGACATGAGTTTGATAAATGAAGGCCTATGTGAGGGCCGTCCTCTCCTCATTCTGTCAGACAGCCAGCCTGTCGTCCCTGATCTACTCCGCGTTCACACCTCCCTTCCAGAGGTGTGTGTGTGCGTGTGCGTCTGCGTGTGCGTGTGTGTCTGTGTGCGTGCGTGTGCGTGTATGAGACACGCTAAGCCCTGGAGCTCCTTGTTCTGCCAGCTGTATTTAGGCCAGCCAGGACCTCCAGAGATAGTCCAGTGTACACCTGAGCTGGCCCTGTGGCGCAGCAGGCCATGTGAAGGCCGAGCCCCTTCTTTCCATCCTCCTCTCCTCTCTCTGGGCCTTACCCCACCTTACACCTTGGCTGTGTGTGTCCACTGTTGTGTCCAATGTTTTGTCACTAGGCTTTCTAAATGGCTGCGTTGACCTTGAGACAGCTAGGGGTTGATTGATTCCATTAAATATTCAGCATGGACGGTCTTTATACCATTCCCTCTGCTTACTAATTTATAGAGCAAGTAAAACCCTGTGTGTGCGCGTGTGGGAGAGAGTGAGAGTCAGTACCTGCTCCCATGGGTTTTGAGACTGGCTCAGACAAGGTAAGGCAGGCCAACAGGTAGGATGTGCCAGTAGATCAAAGCACACCTACACTTTTGCTTAGTCATTCAGCAGGCTAGTGGAACAAGTTGATCCACCTTTGCTTAGTCATTCTGACAAGTTGATCCCCCTAAATTGAATTAAGCCTTTGCGTTGATCTAATAGCTGTAGCAACTGTATCTAAAACTATTTTTTCATGAAAAGTTTTCTACGGGCAACAGGCTAGGTTGTTTTGGCATTGCGCTCCTTCTGCAAAAATGAAATATAAGTGGCACAGGTGGGGCCTAAAGTCAAAAGGCTCAGCATGGCTACAGCTGTTTCCTTCCCCTTCAGCTGGTCTAAGGCTCCAGACACGTTTTAACCATTCTATTCATAGCTTCTTTGATTGCTGTAATTCAACGGTGTAACTCAAACACTAATTTAGTCTCCAATACCCGCAAAATAAACAAGGAGCTATTTCTTCAGCCGGAGATCCATGCCTCAGTGTTCACACGGCCTATTGGTGGGCTGTCTGTTTCCAAAAGGCCTAGTTCACGCATTGCCAAGCCATCTAGGGAGAGGATGTGTGAAGTGCCAGCAGTGAGGGTTGAACGGTTCTCAACAGGCTTGTCTGGGCAAAGTCAAGGAGAGAGGGAGGCGAGTAGGGAAGATGGAGCGGCCCCTGTGTGACTGGAGGGGGGCACGGAGGCTGCAGCTCCATTGATTAGCTGTAGCTCAGATCCTGGAGGCTCTGCCGGTCAGACTCTGCCAGCGCTAGGTCCTCCCCTGTCTCGCTCTCTTTGTCCAAGGCCTGCGATTTAATCTACCTCTTGTTTCTTGTTTCTCTCGCTCTCTCTCTCTCTCTCTCTCTCTCTCTCTCTCTCTCTCTCTCTCTCTCTGTCTCCTCCTCCTCACCCTAGCATTATTCTCCATTGTTAATCCTTTGACTTCTTTTCCTTCATCCTCTCTCTGACTAGATGCCGGGGGCTAGTGATAGTTACTGTTCAACTGCTCAATTTAGTTTATAAGCCTCTCTCTCTCTCTCTCTCTCTCTCTCTCGCTCTCTCTCTCTCTCTCTCTCTCTCTCTCTCTCTCTCTCTCTCTGTCTCTCTCTCTCTATAATTCAGCGGAGCCAGTTTTGTCTTTGTCTTTGTTTTAGCACCCCCAAGATCTCTGAACAGGGAAAGGCCACACCCTCAGTGGAACGCTCACAGGGGATGAAAGCCGGTTTGGGAGATGAGCTTTAGAGGGCAAAGCAGCCATGTTCAGGTCCATCTGATGTGTGCTGGTTTTTCGGTGTGTGCCCTTTCCTTTCTTTTCTCATCTTGTTCTCCTGCCTCGACTTCTTCTCTCCCATTTAAAATGTGGCAGAGGACAGGGCTCTGAGCGGCGTCTCCGCTTTGACTTGCAACTCCTTTGGCCACACAGAGCAACGAGAGACTTTGGAGAAAAAATGAGAGCGTGGGGGTTGGGGGTAGACTCATCACCCAACCTGCCAGCCGTGACAAACGAGTAACCATGGCAACTAGCGAGCAACGTGCCCTTCCCTCCACCTGTGGAAAGGTCGAACACATGGCGTTTTTTCCTTGCCATTTGCAGATATTATTTCCTCTGTCAAAGAGAACTCTCTCCAGGCGTCCCATTCTCTCATGACAGTGTGGTTTGTTTAACAGCCTCCCTCTGCTGCTGTACCTCACGTTACGTCAGGAGGACAGGAGCAGATAGGAGAAGGACATAGACGTGTGTGTGTGTGTGTGTGTGTGTGTGTGTGTGTGTGTGTGTGTGTGTGTGTGTGTGTAGAGGGGTTGGGTTTTTGCTGTCTCTCAGAACTGACTGGTTGCTTTGAAGTTTACCACGTAGTTTTGTTTTTTAAACCACCCCTTTTTTATTTTAGTTTTTGGGGGGTTCAAGCAAAATTGCTGGTTGTGATACTGGACTATTGCTGTGCAATCTGTTGTGGTAATGATGCTGCAGTAATATGCAGCAGGGAGATCAGGTCAAATACCCCCTGAAGATTCCCTATTTATACACATTGGTATGATCTATGCATCAAGGACTCCCTCTACTCCCAAAGCTAAATGGACAAGAAGTCAGAAGGACCCCCCCCCCCCCCCCCCCCTGTTGCCAGGAGGAATAGAAAGTGAGACGTGCGTTTTGAATACCACTAACAACCAATGGGAGATAGCGCTCAAACCCCTGACTGTAGATCATTGCCTAGTACCTCTGTGTTCTGGCTTTGTTAATTAGATACAAACACACACACACACACACACACACACACACGTTTTAACCTCCCTGCAGTTCCTTTAGAATGTCCCTGGTGAGGAGAGCCATGTTAACCTTTGCCTCGCGCCCCAGGTCGGAGCAGGAGGAGATCCTGGTGGAGGGGGACGGGGAGGAGGAGGGTGGAGCCCTGCCCTCGCTGTGCCTCAAGCAGGTGTTCCCCAAATACACCAAGCAGTTCAACTACCTGAGGCTGGTGGAGCGCATCGCCGCCCTCTTCCTGCGCTTCCTGGGGGTCAAGGGGAACATGCGGCTGGGCCCCACCAGCTTCCGCACCTTCATCAGGTAACCACGCGCACACACACACGCTTCATTGGTTGTACATGTCCAAGTTTCACCGAACACGAATATCTCAACTTTTATTTATTAGTCAACGTGTGTGTGTGTGTGTGTGTGTGTGTGTGTGTGTGTGTGTGTGTGTGTGTGTGTGTGTGTGAACACGTGTGTGTGCGCGTGCGCCTCTGTCTTAGGAACTGTAAACTGAGCAACAGTAACTTCTCAATGGCGTCTGTGGACATCCTCTACATCGACATCACACGGCGCTGGTCTAGCCTCCTGCCCGATTCCAGGGAAGCAGGTAAAACATCAGACGCAGGCGGGACTTTATGAATATGCAGAATGTGCTGTGCTTGGTGACCTTTTCCTCTCCGTGTGGAGCTGCTTTGAGCCAGACGTCTCCATGGCTTTCACTCCTGACTGAATCGTCCCTCTCACACGCTCCGCTCTCATCATTGAAATGAGCCGGGGAGCGCCGAGTGACAACATTTGGGAGAGCGTGTGCCCCCCCCATGAATTATTCAGCGTCTGCACCTGGTAGTAAGCGGCGGGGTGGGTGGAGGAGGCTGCAGCGCCTCACTGTCTCCTTCCCGGGCGGGGCCTGTGCGGTTGGGGTGGGGTGGGGGTGGGGTTGGGGGTGGCCGTCTAGTGGCCGAGCGAGAAGAAGGCAGGCCGTGAGCTGAATCACTTATCAGGACCCAGAAGCACGGACTGAGGACGTGGTCATTAGCCTGCCAGGAGCCATGGGGTCACGTGGGGTCTCTTTACCCCTCTCTCTCTCCTTCTCTCTCTCCTTCCCTCTCCTATGCGACAATGAATGCATGTGTGTGGTGGTGGTGGTGGTGGTGGTGGTGGGGGGGGGGGGGTTGGGACTCGCCTCTTTGTGTGGGAGGAACACGGCAAGCGTTTATTAACGATAAAGTTTGGTGTTGTGGAAGGCGAGAAAATGCTGAGTCAGAGGGTAGGGGGGAATGCTAAAAAGCTCCTTATCACCTGGAAGGAAACCGCCCAGCTAGCCTTCCTCCTCCTTTATGGTTTACTTCTGTCTCCCCCTCTAATCGCCCTTTTTCCTCTCCTCTGTTTCTCCTTGGCCTCCAGGTCTTTTGTAAACGGAGCCCGTCCACAGATAGAGGAAAGCCTCGCTTAATGAAAGTCGAAGTGATGGGTTAGAGTTGATATTACTTCCACCAACTCCCCTCTGACTGACAGACAGAAACACACACGCACACACACTCGAACACACCGGCCTGTGCATTGCCCATGCACTCATGCCCTGGTTTTACTAAGAGCTATGCTGCTGATCCCTGGCAGGGGGCAAAACAGAGGGTGGTGCCTTTTCTTATTGAGTGTCCACACCTAGTGCATGACTCAACAAGCAAAGACCCTTCACCAGCTGCGGGCTATCAGGCATATTTCTGGAAGGGGTGTTCAGCCTGTATTGATAGAGCCACCTGCAGCTCCTCTAATTTAGTTTCTAATGAAGCCTTTTATCACCCTCTCTCCATTCATTAATTTTTTCTTTCATTCATTCTTGCTTTCTTTTCTTTCTCCCTATCCTTTTCTTCCCCTCATCAGGTATGAATCTGCAGGCGTTTATCGAAGCCTTCTTCTACCTGGCGGCGCGTCGCTTCAAGTCGCTGTCCCCCAGAGAGCAGGTGTTGTCTCTGCTGGAGCTGTGTGAAGGCCAGCTGGACCAGCAGGGGGTTCCCTGGGGTCAGGCGGCTGAGGAGCGGCGCTCCCTGAGCTGCAGCCGGGCCCAACCGGGCGGCACTAGGACCCAGGGCTCCTCCTCCAACCAGCGCCTCTGCTCCCCCGTTTCGACGCGACGGGCTGCCAGCCAGGACTACCGGCTGCACCAGAGACTCCGGCCCACGGCGGCCACACTCAAGGACAACCTGGAGAACTGACCTCCCCCCCTTCCCCCGCGCACATACACACATGCACACACACACACACACACACACACACACACACAAATGCACACACTTTCCAGCAGTGCCAGCGAGATGATGTGTCAGTCTACCCAGGTCATTCTCTCATCAAAGGATTGGTCTGACCTCGGAGGGTAACCTCTAGCAGAACAGCTCCAAGACTGATTGCTTTGCCTCACAGTGGTGGTGGTGGTTGACTACAGGGGTGGTTCAGGGAAGGGTGGGGGGGAGGGGTGCTTGTTGCTAGTGCCTGGTGTGTAGTGATGGAGGCAGGTATGAATTGGGCGGTGTGTGTGTGTGTCTGTGTGTGTGCATGTCTGCTCAAGCCCAGAGACATGGGGGCCTGTCTGAGATGCACTTATTGATCCTTAGCTTCAGGGTAGCTGTGTGCCTCTCATGACCTCGATCAACAAAGCTGCTGGACAATTGATGGGCCAGACCCAGTAAAACGCAGTAACACACACACACACACACACACACACACACACACAAAAGCATGTCAACACTAAGTCTCTTTTCAGGGAAATCTGTGGAGGCTTCAGGTTTTCACTCACACAAACAAACATTCACATTTGTGTATCTTCTGAGCATTTGCAAATTTTTTTTGTTACTTATAACATTTGCACAGATATGGGTGCATGATGAGTGCATTGTTGTCATTTTTTTTGTTTGTTTTGTGTTTAACATGTCCATGTAACAGCGGAAGGTGCTGCGATGGCCATCCAAGGCCTTTGAGCCAATCTGTGACAATTCCGTCCAAAGGCATAAAGGACGCAACCGTCCACCTCCAGTCTCCTCTTAAAGGGCAGTAGCTACTTCAATCGTACGGCAGCCTTTTAGACCCACAGCCCTGCTGCACCACGAGAGAGACGTGCACAAAATGGCCGTCTTAGAAGGATGTCGGAACAGGGCAGGGCTGTCCCCCCGGCTTGTATACACGTCCTGGTCCTTCACAGCAGCCGGGGTTGTTGTTTTTCTTGGTTCCTCCACGTTTGTTTTTCATGTACTTTATTCATGTCACCTGTGGATAATTGTTTTGGAGTGTTCAACATACAATGAACTCTTGAAGTTCTTCACTTTCACCATTATCATAAGGGCAGCTGCTTGCTCATAGCATAACACATTAACGAATATATGTGATTCATTACTAATATTACTCTTCTTTCTGCATCGTCTTAGACTAAACATCTATGTGCATCACTGGTACATTAAATAGTGTTCATTTGGTAACACTCTAATATTTATTAAAGAACTGTATTGGAACAAAAGCTCTGGTTTGGTGTTTCCATTGCTGTGTCTGTTGGCTTGATGTTGTGTTTCTTCTGGGTTGATTGAGGTAGTGGTTGCCTCTGCAGGGTGGACTGTACCATTTGTCACATTGTGATGGGTGTGGTGTGGGGGGTCTTATCAGCCCAATGACCTCTGACCAGTGTCATGGATCAACCCAGACAAGCTCACCATCGAATGACTTATCTGCTCACAAACACACACAAAGAGACTCCATTATCCATTTTCCAAGCCATATATGTCCACCTTGCTACATAACAGGCTACACATAATTTAGCCTTTTACGTCTACTATCCCTGTTTATCTTTGATGGCCAGTTTTTTCTCTACAGGCTAAAGTTTATGTATTTTTGGGATGTAGAACTCTAAAGACAATTAGTCGCTTAGGGTATAAGCTTGGGAAAATCTACACGCATTATGGAAACCATCAATGAGTAAAGGGGTATGTTGGGAAAAATGTTAACTTATCACTTTCAACACCTTCAGAGCAAAATCATTTATCTGCTTCACTGATTTGGGAGGGAAGAAGTGCAAATGAATGACTGCCAAATGCATCACTCCTTCAGTGCGGTCCTGCAGCAGTTGAAGCACAGGTGCCAAGTGTGCCTTCTGGGGGGCAATTACCATCTCCCTTTGAAATACCCATGATGATGAGGTCAATCTCTCAACACACACACAAAGCCAGAGTGAATGAAACATGAATGCTTTCAATAAGGACAGAGGAGACATACTCCTGTTTGTGGACAGAGCATTGGAAGATACGTGCACCTTGGAGTTCAGGATTCTGCTCAGGGAATTGAAACGCCTTTGATCACTCCTCGTATGAACATCCAACTACAAAGTTGACAGCTCCATATGAGAATTCCACACCAGATGTTTTTTGCTTTGCCTGAGAGGTGCACACTGAAAGAGTGGGCAGGGCACATTGTATTAACTGCAGCATTTTCTGACTGAGACTACGTCTCTTTTACAGTAGGTACCTGTTCACAAGACACGTAATGGAAAGTAAAATAAATCAACAAAACAAAATAAAGTAGAAGAATACATTTAACATCTATATAAGGTATAGCGCATTTCTAAATACTCAGACGCTTCAGTGTGAGTGAACACAAAGGGTAAAATCATTAAAAAGGCAAATAAATAAAAGACAAAAATGCAGTTAAAACTAGAGGAAATTGAGGGAAGGGAAGAGACGGAAAGGAGGTTTACTGGTGAACGCAAGCTTGAAAAGTTGAGATATGAGCGCCTGTTTGAATGATGGTAGGGTGTTTGCCTGGTGGATGCGGTTGGGGAGAACGTTCCAGAGGGAGGGCGCGGGAGAGGGCCCTGTCACCCCAGGTCCAGACCTTGGTCCTGGTGGTTTTTGGTGTGGCTGCTTCCGCAGACCTGGGGTATTGAGTATGGCTGTGGTGGAGGAAGAGGTCGGAGAGGTAAAGAGGAGCCAGTTTATTTATGACTTTTTAGGTGGTGAGCATAGTATTTGTCCTGACCTGATGAAGATCATGGAGTGATCGAAACGTTGTCTACTACTAATCAATTCTGATTGCAAGCTTTAGAGAGTGTGCGGGACCTTTCTTTTTTTCTCAGTTCCCTTCTCTCCAACGCACCTGCTACCTAACACATTGCCAAGTGTGACGGAATATTGCTTTGCCTATTTGATTTAGAGAAAATGTTGAATGTCTTCAAGTCTCTCATGATTCAGACCTCTGGGTGTGAGCGTCTGAAGAGTGAAAATATAATAACCTTTGGAGCAGCAACCTATTTAGATCCCCTCCTCTCCTCTGGGATCTAACATGCTTGATGCCAATGTATCTAAGTGAGGACACTGGGTTTTTTGCCTCTTTAAAATGTACTGCCACCGGGCTACGCTGGTCCTGAGTTTGGATGCAGCTCCTGTGTTCTGCTACTCTGGTTTTTAATGCTTTTTAACAACATGCCACATGGGCATTTAATAATGTAAATCGCACACTGGTAGAACAAGATATAGTGCCACTTATTTTTGTTGCGTTACCCGTTATCGGGTGGATGTAAGTAGTACACTTATGTGTAAAATTACACTGGGTGCATGAGCCACAACAATAATGGTGGAGGATTAAGGACATTTTGGGGTCGTTTATTCACTACTTTAGGTAGGTGTCGGAGCTACAAATGTGCCAATGTTTACTGACAATATTTTCAAAGTTTTTACCCAGAGCTGAATATTTTAAACACCCTGTGTTAAATTGCTTAAATAAATATTACATTTCTGTGTGAGGATGGGGATGTGTGTGTGTTTCTCAATTTTAAAGACCAGACAAAGATCCAACTGGATCGAAAAGTTGCCTATTTAAAAAATGTACATACTTTTTGAGTCAGTGTGCAGGTTTCCTTATTACTCATTGATGTCAAACATGTCAGCCCGCCACTCTCAGTGCTCCAGTTCGGAGAAACCCAGCTGTCTCTGAGGAGGCGCTTGATTCCGTCAAAACTGACACTGAGAAATGTTCTGGTTTGGAAGCTGTTGTGTCACATGGGTTTGTATCTCTCACTGGTAGAGATATTAAACTGCCTGTGAAGATTCTACGAGGGACACCAGGGAAGAGTTATTTTATTCTATTTTCGGTGTCGCCCTTTTCTCAGGACTTGGATACTGGGAATGGGTTTAAATACCATGTATTACCTTGCATATTCAGTCTGTCCTGTGGCCTTGTGGGGGGTGTTCACATTGGGACTTGGCCTGCTTTGCCCATAGATGGGGTAGATGTGATTATGGTGAATGATTTTGGTGGCAATAGTGTCTGGGCTGATGGCTCTCCACCTTCTAAGTCTACACCTTTGTTAAAGGAATCAGATGATTGTAAACAGGAGTTTCCAGATGTCCTCACAGCTTGTGCTGTGACACAGACAATGACAAGAGCTGAGCTGGATTCTTCAGGTCAGAAGGAAGAGCGGGATTCGGAAATTGATTTGTATGCACCTGGACCTCGTTCAATCTCCTTCAGGAGCGTATCAGTGAACAGCAAGCTGATGCTGCTGTGAGTGAGCTGTTGGATCAGGTGCGGCGTTGCAATGAAGCTAAAAGTGCAACCGTTGGGTATTTTCTGCACAATGAGGTTTTGGTCTGTCAGTGGGTGTCCCAGGGTTCTGATTGTGTGGGTGATCCGGTTGTTAAAATAGTGGTTTTGACTAAATAGCAAAATGAAGTGTTCTCATGACCAGACAGGGCATTGGGGAGTTAGGAAAACACACTGTCACATTTTGAGTTACTTCTTCTGGCCTCGTCTTAAGCGGAATGCTGCCGCTTACATGAAGACTTGCCATGTAAAGTAATGGATAGGCCACATCAGTCTATTAAGCCTGCCCCACTTTGTCCAAACCCTGTGGTGGACAACCCATTTGAACATTTGATAATCGACTGTGTTGAGTCAAATCATGGTCTGAGTATATGTTAACTGTGATGTGCCAGGGCACACGCTATCCTGCTGCCTATTACAGCAAAGTCTGTAGTTAAGGCCTTAGCTCAGTTTAATACCTTATTTGGAATACAAAAGGTAATTCAGAGCAACCAGGGGGTTAAACCTTTCATTGCATTTGTTCTTACAAGTTCCAAAGCAACTACACATCAAGCATACCCAAGCATCTGCTTATCGTGCACAAAGCCTGGATGCTTTAGAACAATTTCACCAAACTCTGAAATCTTTGTTGAGAGCATATTGCACATAAATACACAGGGATTGGGAGGAAGGTTAAGCATGGTTGCTTTTAGCTGCTAAAGAGGTGCGTGTTGATAGATGGTTGCCGGTGCAGGCTTTATATGGCTGGGGAATTGGCAAAATAGAAACTGAGAAAATCTCAGGCTAGGATGAATGACAAAAGCACTCAGACACGTCAGTTTAGTGAAGGTGAACAAGTACTAGCTCTGTTGCCGATTGTGGGGTCACCATTCCTGGCAAAGTTTGTTGGCCCATATACGGTAGTGCATCAGCTCTTTGGGCAAAATCACTTAATTGCTACTCCCGGCCGTAGGAAAAGAAACCGACTTTGACACATAAACGTATTGAATCTATATTATATCTGTGCATCTGTAAGTCTGATTTCTCAGATTCCTCTTACTCAGAAGTGGGCGGGGTTTTGTACTGGCAGGTGCCATTTACCTCCAGAGCTCAAGAAATATCTGCTTTCATAACACCTTCAGGCCTGTTCTCTTATTCAGCCATGGGTTTTAGCTTACGTAACGCATTAGCTAGTTTTCAACGACTCACGAACATGGTCGTTACTGGGCTTGAAGGGTGCGCTGTATATTTAGACGATGTGGTGGTATACAGTAGGGAGGATCATCTAAGTCATATTCCGGCGTTATTAGAGTGACCATTAGATGTTTGTCCCCAATTTGCCAGTAAACTTAGCAAAATGTGAGTTTGCAAAAGCCAGAGTGACGTATCATGTTGAGGTTGTGGGTCAGGGTCAAGTGCGTGATGCCAACGTTTCAGGTGTGGAGGAGTTACCTGATCCCACCACAAAAAAAAAGGAACTAATAGGGTTTTTGGGTTTTGGGTCAGTTATTACCGCTGTTTTGGCAAGAATTTCCAAAGTGGATTCTCTGACTTGCCGAAGGCAACATGAATTCGGTCTCCCTCATGCCAGCAAGCGTTGGTAACATAGTTACATGGTAATAGAGCTTTATTGTTTCCTGCTCCAGCTCTGTTAGCTCACCGATTGGATCAGCCTTTCAAGCTTCACGTGGATGCCGGCCATATTGGAGCGGTGTGGTCTATCTTTTGTCACATCCTGTTGAGCCGTGACATAGTCCAGAGTCGGGACCCATGGGAGAGCTGAGAGGGAGCCATCAGGCTGTGCTCGGCAGGGTTGGGTGTCCAAACACTTTGCCAGAGTGGGAGCTGGTGTAGCTGCTACATTAGCTGGTGTAGCAGGATTGTGTACCTATGTGCAGGTATGTAACCACAAACATCCGTCTAAGTAGCGATCGTGTAGAGATTGTGTCCAGGCAGCACGTGACATTTCAAACAATTCTTACAAATGTGTTTCCATCCTGTACTTGATGTACAGTCCATCCCACACAAGAAGCGGAGGAGGAGGGCATCTTTTCCTGACTTGTGACCCTCACTAGAAGAAAACAGTGCACTTTGGATCTAACAAGGTCACACCTGGGAGGCCTATACAAGAGAACAACCTTAGCCAGCTTGCTAGCTAGCTAACGTCAATTCTAACCAAAACAACTAGACTGTATAACATCATCAGTGGAGACTGATTCAAAACAATACAAAAAATTATATATATATTGCGTAAAGAATAAAACATAAGCTACCTATAGCAACACAGCAATATACACAAATGCACTAAATCTAAGAAAAACAAAATCATATTAGGTCCACTGTGCTACGTCTGCATGCAAAGGAATCATAGCAACCATGGAGAATTATATTTGGGTATGTTTGATGGTTCTCGTGGCGACTGTGGGGAATAACAATCAGGCAGTATGTAGGTCAGTCTTGTTGGAAGAAAGAAGCCCTGGCAGCTCGAGTTGTTCATATGTTCATAAATGGCCGACCACGTGAAATGTGCCTTCTCTGACTAATACTGAAGTCATGATCAATCACCTAGTGTACTGGATATGTGCAGGTAATACATGCATTCCTTGTTTTACCCCGAGTTCCTTTGTAGTGGAAAAGATAAACAGACAGTTGCAAGAAACACACAAGGCCGAGGCTTAAAATAGCTAAATAAAACTTTAATAAGTCTAGTTGCAAATGTACATAAATTGCACAGCCACATTATGTTATCGTCAACACAAACAATTTCCTCTGTACATTATTGTTTTGTCACTGTTGTCGAAGGAAGCAGAACCCAGCAAATACTTGACTTTCAACATACTTACAAAAGTATTTTCTACAAGATATTAGAAAACATACAACATCTTTTACTTATTTATAGACTCATATTTTTGTTGATAGATCTGTTTTTTAGACTGGCTGTACTGTATGAATAAGTGAGTGTGTTTGGCTACTGAGACATTCATCACAACTCTCTGTGGTTCTCTGGCTCTCTCGGAACTCAATACCAGAGGAAGAGAGATGAGAAGAGAGAGGGCTGGATGAATAGGTCCAGGCAATCCTTGAAACAACAAGATTGTACAATTCATTTCAATACATTTTCGTTGTGAGTTGGCATTATGCGACTTGACACACATCACACCAATACGCAAATAAACTGCTCCAAAACCAAAACAATGTACCTGCGGACTAAACAGGAGCCTGATGGAAAGCTAAGACCATTTAAAGGGTAAAGGACCTTCAGAGTAGACACAGTGTTCTATGAAAGGATTTCTCACACAACATCAGTCAGTACAGTTCTCTCTTTTCGCACAAAAACAAAGACAAAGGACATTCCAAAGAACAAGGACTTGCTTGAAATAACGTGTGAAATAATCTGCTCAACTTCTCACGAGATGGGCAGCGTTTTAAACTTTACAAAAAAGAACGCTTGAAAATGGAATGGAAACTGCATAGAGCAGGACTGAGAAGGAGGGGGATTGTGCTTGAGGTTCGTGCCATGCTTGATTCGAGTCATGGATTAGTAGTCAGCCGGTCACAACCGGACCTTAAACCAACACATCGGCATCCAAGACTCCCCAACAGTCAAACGTCTTAGTTTGTGTTGCTCCTCACGTAACAAAGAGAATACTGACTGATGGGTGCAGTGAACTAGAGCCTAGAAGATGATGAGCTGACCGAGCGATTTGATATTTACAATATCCATTTCATATTGATACAGCAGAATAGAACACAACGTACATTTACAGAAAGAAAAGGTCTCTTAACATTAGGTAAAAATAATGTGAACATTTTATATACAATTTCCCTATCGAGCCTCTCAACCTCAGCATTATCATACTGTATATCATATATATATATATATATATATATATATATATATATATATATATATATATATATATATATATATATATATATATATATATATATATATTTATCATATATTCACTGTATATGTCTGCAGCTAACGGTAAAACACATGTTCAGCATCATCTTACTATATTGGCAACTGAAAACAAATGGTGATACAGGTGCTACCATTGGCTATTGTGCCCAGATGAATCATGCAGATTCTCTCTCTTATATCGCCTAGTAAAGGTAAGATAAAATGAATACAAAAATATACAAAATATAAATGCTGAAATGTGATAGGACCGTGCGGGCCAATAAAGGAGCATTCAAAGGGACTGGAGCCCATGTTAAGACCAACTGTGTTTTTGAAAAGCATGTTCACATTCAGAAGACGGGAGGGAGAAAGAGGGGAGTAATATGGAGTCATAGTCGGGATGCAGCATGCGTCATTACCATTGACAGACAGTAGCGTTCAGAGAGTGTGACTCTAACCTGTGAAGCCCTTCTTTCAAAACACCCTACACCTCTGAGTGTGTGTGTGTATGTGTGTGTGTGTGTGTGTGTGTGTGTCTCTCTAGATCTCGTATTACCACAGCACAAGACTATACAGATGACGGCCCCCTTACTGAGGGAAAAACAGACTCCTAAAGATGATATAATGAAACAATCCATAGAAAGAAGAAAACCATTTGAAACCACTGGCCTCTTTTCTCTGCCAGAGCAGTGTTGTATTGAGCCCCATTGTCATGCCTGGAGAAGACATTTGAAACTTGATGTTGATCCCTAGACCATGACACTTTACCTGGGACTGACAAGATCCAGTATTATTACGACCAACAATTTGGACAAGCAGACAGTATGCAACTATGCATCACGTGCATAGTGAGGAGTAGGCAAATCTTTAAAGTAGGGGGACATAACCTGTGCAAAAGAGTGTATTTGCTTGTGTGTGTGTGTGTGTGTGTGTGTGTGTGTGTGTGTGTGTGTGTTTGCTTGTTTATTGTACATGGGGATTCAGGTGATTGATGATACTCACAGCTTGGAACAATCTTTCCCAACGGACCGTACACACCTACCATCTTCTTTGTTTAATTGGGAACAAAATAAAATTCAAGTTTTGGCTCATGCTCCACAGAAAGGGCTGCTTTCGTAATTGATATTATCAAATATAGTACTATTTGTTAATATAGAAGAAAAAAATGCATGCATCTATATTCAATGCAAATTATATATAGCCTCGTATAGAGTCAGTGTCCGTAACATTAAGTGTTGTATTTGTACAATATATTTGCACTTTTACAAATCCACAGTATTAGTTGTGCCTTTTTTGCAGGAGAGAAGGAGCCAAGGGGTGAAATTAGAGGTGTGTTCCTTACTTAAGGCGATTCATGTACCAATATCTTTTACAAAGTGCACTACACAGGGTTCAACGGGATAGGGTTAGCGGGCACTTTGAAACACCCCATGGCTTTAAAACGAAAAACAGTTGAGTGAAAATATTTCCAAAGCTCTTTTTTGGTATTTAAAAAGAAGGACATATATTTAAAAAAAATACTCAAAAAAATAATTTCCTCAAACCTACTTTAGTGTTTTTGTCAATGCTGCATTTTTTTCCTTCTTTTTTTGCAGGGTCCACGTAACCTTGTTCTAGCATAGAGGGAAGAGAGAGAAGGAGAGGAGGGTTGCAAGGGAGACTGTCCCTAAACAGACATGGTGTGTTTATATAGTGGTTTGTCCCATACATGGGCATAGTTTAAAATTGTCCCTGCAACTGCATACATCCAATGGAAACATCCATATCGGTTGATTGACGGAGAGCTAAATGTACTATCTACAAGCTTGCGCGCCTCCCCTGACCAACGTCTTCTTCCTGAAGGCCCTCTGGTGTCAAGCTCCGTCTATTGGTAGTCCATCTCTTTGAGGTCTGTCTGTCAAACTGAAGTCCCGCTTCTTCTGGTTGGCTCCTTATAGTGAGGTCACTTCTGTTCCACACTGTTCAGTGTCCAGAAAAGAAAGTGCCTTTGACAAGCGCCACATTAACACACACACGCACGCACGCAAGCAAGCATTCACACACACACACACACACACACACACACACACACACACACACACACACACACACACACACACACACACACACACACACACACACACACTTTAACTCTTATCCCTAAGCACATATACAGCCCTCTCATGCGGCCGCTGTTCACTGGGGCACGGCGTAGCGCCTCTAACAGTTGCTGCTGTTGCGGAACTCCCCGTTCTCGGTGATCTGCAGCTTGGTGGGGTTGGTGGGGGAGATGCCGTTGCGGCTCTGCATGCTGTAGCGCTCCTTCAGCTGGGTCAGGGCGCTCATCAGCCGGCTGTTTGCCGCGTCCAGGGACGCTATGCGTTTCTCCTGTGAAAGAGCAGGGTGTTAGAGAGAGACAGAGATGGGCCGGGCTGTCAGAGGGCAGGGCCTCTGGTTAGCCGGGGCCCTGCCTTTGCTGTGGTTAGTGTGTCGTGCAGAGGGCGCGCTCAGCCAAGCGAGCTGCTCGCTAAGTGGCTCGATTGCTTGTTTTCTCCTCGGCCCGTAATGAGCTTCTCATATTCATTCTCTGCCTTCAGTCTGTTGACTTGGGAGAGATGCTTCATTGCCTCATCGCCCCCAGTTTGTTTGCAGATGCAAAGTCTTGCTGAGCTGCGGAAGATATTGAATGTGTCTGTGTGGTGTGTGTGTGTGTGTGTGTGTGTGTGTGTGTGCCTCTGCAAGACGCCCTGTGTTTGCCTTGTTCAATAACAAAAAGTTTCCTTCAAACTCAAACTTTTTAGTTTCTGTTTGTGTCCATGACTTCATCCACTTAAGTCAGTTCTTTTCAGTGATGTGGATCAGTGGACCTGTAGCAGTGTCCTATTAGGCGATCCCTTTGGCTCACAAACCTCCCAAAGCTGATTGCGTCTTAAATAGCTACAGTTAGCAGAACGTCATAGCCCTTCTGTTGATTCTACTCTACTCCGCTTGAATCCCAATCAGCTCCCATGCGCCAAAGAGCTCAGCAGGCTGTCTGTCAAAGGGTTTTGAATGACGTTGGAAGGGCATTAAACAGGGCTATCGTGAATAGGATTGTCAATAGGAGATCTGAATACCGTGGATGTGACCGGTATTTTGATAGACAACAGGAGTTTGAGAGGAAGAAAAAACACCCCAGCTTGTCAACGGAACAGAACTGAGGTTGTGAATTAAACCCATCTTTGTATTTCAGTGTTTTCCAGCAGATTGTGCTAGAGAAATCCAAACACACCTAAACTATGGGGAGAGTGGGGTAGGATGACCCAGTGGGTAAGTTGACCCCCCCCCCTGTATCTAGGCAACTGCTTCTCAATTTTGTCATGTTCCTCCAATTTAGGTAGAGCACTTCATTTCACCATGGCTGTGATGGGGGAACACGGTAGGGGAAAGTGGCACCCACTGACACCCAGAGGATCACTGACACACCCTGAGGATCACTGATACACCCTGAGGATCACTGATACACCCTGAGGATCACTGATACACCCTGAGGATCACTGATACACCCTGAGGATCACTGATACACCCTGAGGATCACTGATGATACACCCTGAGGATCACTGATACACCCTGAGGATCACTGATGATACACCCTGAGGATCACTGATGATACACCCTGAGGATCACTGATGATACACCCTGAGGATTACTGATGATACACCCTGAGGATCACCGATGATACACCCTGAGGATCACTGATACACCCTGAGGATCACTGATGATACACCCTGAGGATCACTGATGATACACCCTGAGGATCACTGATGATAGACCCTGAGGATCACTGATGATACACCCTGAGGATCACTAACACACCCTGAGGATCACTGATGATAGACCCTGAGGATCACTGATGATAGACCCTGAGGATCACTGATGATACACCCTGAGGATCACTGATGATACACCCTGAGGATCACTGATGATAGACCCTGAGGATCACTGATGATAGACCCTGAGGATCACTGATACACCCTGAGGATCACTGATGATAGACCCTGAGGATCACTGATACACCCTGAGGATCACTGATGATACACCCTGAGGATCACTGATACACCCTGAGGATCACTGATGATAGACCCTGAGGATCACTGATGATAGACCCTGAGGATCACTGATGATAGACCCCGAGGATCACTGATGATACACCCTGAGGATCACTGATACACCCTGAGGATCACTGATACACCCTGAGGATCACTGATACACCCTGAGGATCACTGATACACCCTGAGGATCACTGACGATAGACCCTGAGGATCACTGATGATACACCCTGAGGATCACTGATACACCCTGAGGATCACTGGATAGACCCTGAGGATCACTGATACACCCTGAGGAATGCTGACTTGCTGGATACTGACCTGGGCGTCGATTATTTTCTGCTTGGAGTCCACCACCGCCTGCATGTCTGAGTGATCCTTCTTCAGCTCCTCCTCCACGGACATTAACCTGCAAAACGCAAAACACACACACACACACACACACACACACACACACACACACACACACACACACACACACGCATCATTAGAGGATGCTGCTTGGAGCGCCCCAAGCCTGGGACACAGAGAAACGAGTGCTAGATGAGGGAATTAATGAGTAAGGGTGGCTGTGTGTGTTTGTGCGTGTTTGTGTGTGTGCAACACACCTAATGAGAGATGTGTGAGGAATTTAACAGGAGTCCGGGAAGTGTGTGGGTCTGTGTGCTAGCCAAGGCGTTTAGCTCTAATTGAGTTTTCCAAATGGAGGCAGATAGGGATCTGAAGGGAACAGGGGAGCATGGTGTCTGCAGACATCCCAGATTACATCAGGAACAGCCACGTATCAGATAGCAGCATGCAGCCAGCGCATCCATCCCTCCGTCTCACTCTACCTCTCCCCAACTCCACTTCTATAGGTTTCTCATTCCTTATCTGGCTGTTTCTTTTAAACCTGTCTGTCTGTGTCTTTTTACCTGTCTCTGTCTCTGTCTCTGTCTCTGTCTCTGTCTCTGTCTCTGTCTCTGTCTCTGTCTCTGTCTCTGTCTCTGTCTCTGTCTCTGTCTCTGTCTCTGTCTCTGTCTCTGTCTCTGTCTCTGTCTCTGTCTCTGTCTCTGTCTCTGTCTCTGTCTCTGTCTCTCTGACTGTGTCTCTGCACACACAAGTTGTATTTTTGCATCTTCACTTCATTTAGGTATATTCTGCGTCTCTTTCTGTGTCTCAGTCTGCGTGCCGTGCTCCAGCAGGTCTCCTAAACATGTGGATGTGCCTTGCTGTTATCTGAACGCACACCTGCCTCTGGTTGGTTGGGGCTCTATCCATCTCTTAGATATTTCACGTTGGAAATCCTCCTTCCTTTTTCTGCTGCTCCTCCTCTTATGTACCTGTTAGTGTACTGAGAAGTCTACTGGGAGTTGGTAGTGTAGTGACCTGCTGATGATGCCCTTCATCTGAAGGTCCTTGTCGTCCTGCTGTCGGCGCAGGCGCTCCTCGGACTCCTCCAGGCGGGCCTGGTACTCCATCAGCACCTTCTGGGCCTGCTCGTCCTGGCCCTTGAGGCGGGCCTCGTACTCCTCCAGCTTCTGGACCGAGCAGCGCAGCCTGTCCTGGAGCAGCACGATCTCCTGCTGGTACTGCACACACACACACACACACAGAGCAGGGCAGAGCAGGGTTACCGGTTAGACAGCATCATCAACCTGTCAGTGTCGGAGAGTCTACAAGCACCACAAACATGGCGTCATGAACATCGCAGCCATCACATCCTGCTGGGAAGAGTGTTTTTTGGCTCTGGGACAGCTTGCCAGTTACTGTCGGAGTCATAATCATAACCATCGCAATCATCATCATCATCATGGTCATCATCATCATTATAATAATGATTACCGTCCCAATGACAGCCCTCTACCTCGGATCGGGGGGCTGTGCCAAACACTTTTCTAATCCAATCCTCCGGCTTCTGCTCATCCACAGTGGTTCTATTCTCCTGTCACTCAGGGATATTCAAACCGAGATTGGTTAGGATTTATAATAATGGAGGTGGGGCTTTTGGGAGCTATTTCTATAACAGAAAGCTTACGTTGTAGAGATTCCCCAATGGTCCTTTTGGCTGGGCTCTAAACCAATCCCTTTGACAGTTTAGACTTAAATGAGCTACTGGTCCAGACAGGAGAGGAGGCAGGAAAGCAAGAGGGACTTTTCAAACTAAAAGTGAGTAAGGGGGAAAAGACCAGCCAGGGAAATTTAAGCCTGGAAAATCTCCCCTTGACCTAGCTCTGGACCTTGGAGTGCTGTCGGCGAGGCTTCATTTTTCGCTGGCTAGGAGAAATGAGCACGGGAAGCAAAATCCTTCCTGGATTTATAAAAATGCACAACCTTACACACACGCTCAAGGGCACTGCAGTCAGTCAGTTAGTCTGGCAGCTACTCTCTGGACTACAAGCACCGCCAAATCCTTTTCTCTCCCAGACGCCCTGGGGTTTTTCGGAGACGTTGTGGACTAAAGCTGAAGCGTGGCTCCCACAGACAGCTTACCCTAATATTTGTCACGACCCTTTATGTCTAAAAGTACATGAGCATGGTCTTACTCCAAAAGAGCTGTCTGACCCAATCAGAGGGCGTCGTTCTCATCGTATACCTTCTCCTGTCACCTTTCAATCCCCCCCCACTCCCCCTCTGTCTGCCCAGAACAGGAACAATTACCTCCAACAAATGCCCTTCATTCCCCCTCCTCTCCTTGTGTCCTCCTGTCCCCGTGTACCTTGAAAGAGGGTGGACTAGCACGGTGGTATCCCCCCCCCCAAGCGAGTAGAAGCTTAGGTCCAATATCCAGATCACAGCTTACCAGACACCGCTGTTTAATTGTTGTGAATGTTGAATGACCCTAACTGTTAGTAACTGATAGCTGCTGGCGTTCATTTTTATCCTGAACGGGCCTTTGGACAGTGCCTCTGGTATAGAGTAGATTAGAACATGAAAAGACCCGGGCAGCAAAAGGTGTGACAGCCCATCAGAGCATGAGAGCCATGCTGAGAGCTAATGGCATTGAGAATGCTGGTGTGAGCATTAGCAGGCGTGTGGGCGGAAGCAGCAACAGGGAGCATTTTCTCTCACACCCACTGAGTGCAAACACACACACACACACACACACACACACACACACACACACACACACACACACACACACACACACACACACACACACACACACACACAAACACAATCCAACAATCTGCTTGAACAGAGGATGGAAATACCTGTGTCACATTATTGCTACTGTCCATGTGACAGCAGCAGGGCTTCTCAGAGGTAGTGGGTTAGAGAAAGGGAGCCAGAGGAGCCAGAGGAGGAGCTCTGGGAGGTTACCTGCTTCACGTCAGACTCCACTCAAACAGCTGGTAGTGAGGGACATGGCTCGATAGTGAAAGTGGGGGAGGGGGGGTTGAAGGTTAAGTTGAGAGTTGTATGGGAAGGTTAGAGTAAAGGCGAGGTGGGGTAGAAGATCTGGAGGGAGTGGAAGGTTACCTTCTCTGCCAGAGTGAGATCCTCTCTGTTTCGGGACTCGGGGTCCAGGCCCTCAGGGTCTAAATACTGCACATTCATATTCAATAGCCAGGCAGCCGTGCGGTCCAGGGCATTGGGGTTCACTGGGGAGGGGGCCTAGTGGAACCAACACACACACACACACACACACACCACACACACCCACACACACACACACACACACACACACACACACCACGCACCACACACCACACACACACACACATACACCACACACACGCACACACACATACACAGATGAGCTGAGCGCAGCGGACGAAGGGGTGCACAGGGGGAGGCTTGGAATGAACATGGAACTAAAACATTGGTGTGTGAGGAGTGGGCCGGCAGGAATTCATTTAGCAAACCCACAAGTACACACAGTCACACACACGTGTACGTACAAACACAAACACACACACACGCGCGCGCGCACACACTCACGCGCACACATCTTGTGTCTATCTTATCTTTTATCTTAAAATCCTACTTTGCTTCCTGTTTCTCAACCAATCATCAATATATAAGCTCATCATTAAGACTGAGCTTGTATCAAGACACACGCGCACACACACACACACACACACACACACAAACACACAAAGACACAAACACATACACCTTCATTTGAAGTGAGGGAGGTAAATCAGATAAATGAATAGTAGTGGCTGGAGATGAACATCCTGGAGTCAGAGCATGGCAGGCTGGGGATTGGCTGTGTCTGTGTGTGTGTTTGTTTGTGTGTGTGTGTGTGTGTGTGTGTGTGTGTGTTCATTGAGAGTGTTGTCGCTGCTCAGGTGTGCCTACAGAACACATCAATCTCCATCATCTAGCTCTTACTCCTCTTCATCACACCCGACCTGTGTGTGTGTGGGCCTGCACGTGTGTGACAGAGATGGAATGGGGATGCAGCAAAAGTGTGTGTGCGTCTGTCAGTTATGCTGACTGACAGGTGCTGAGAGACCGAGGCTGTGGACTGTGACGGGATAGAGGAACAGTTGTTCCAGCAACGGGAACCTTTGAACAAGCTCGCCCAAAGACATGTAAATCTCAAAGGCGAAACGGAATACATTTAAATGCATGCAGGCACACACAGAGTTTCAATGTCACTGGCTGGCTACGTTGTCGGAATCCAATATGACAACTCCACTTAAGTTGAGAAATAGAAGGGTTTTCAACAAGTTCGAGGCATGTGTATTCATGAGATCATTGAAAAGGAAGCAAGGAGCCAGATGGAAAAATCAAGTCATCAAGCCTGTTTGGTGTGCGCACTTCCATTTCAATTGATCTAAAGAATCCATTCATCTGTTTTAGAAGGGAACCTCAAATTGTGGTTGTTCTAAATTAGTTTGGCCATCAGATTTCCATTGACAACACAGTTAACCACAATTCACTTGATCCAACTAGTCATCCAATCAATTGTTTCCATTGGAGCGAGAAGGGCATTGTGGGATTGGAAATGTCATGCTCGGAAGATAGGTCACCAGGGTCAACCGTTGCGGTGGTAATAAGTTAAAATGGCCGCCTGGGGTAATGGTTGATGGCAGAGAGTCTCCCTGGGACTGTGCTTTAATGAGGATCTAATGACAGGCCGCCCCATTGCCCCTCCTACAGTCATGAGAGCTGTCTGACCGACCCCATTGCCCCTCCTACAGTCATGAGAGCTGTCTGACCGACCCCATTGCCCCTCCTACAGTCATGAGAGCTGTCTGACCGACCCCATTGCCCCTCCTACAGTCATGTGAGCTGTCTGACCGACCCCATTGCCCCACCTACAGTCATGTGAGCTGCCTGCAGGGCCCTGTTATCCCCTCCCACCTAGGATCAGCTGTAGCAACAATGGGCAGCATGCATAGACAGCACCATCAGATATAACCAGGCTCTACCCTTTAAGCCGAAGTGCAGTATCCGGACACTGACTATAGTTAACCTGGCCATCGGCCCATCACCCTGAGCATTGCGATGCAGTAGGGTTGTGCGTGCCCGCGCGCGTGTGTGTGTGTGTGTGTGTTACCTGTTTGTGCTGGGCCCTCTGCTTGGTTTCGGGGCTGTCCCCCTTAGAGGAGGAGGACTGCTGTCGGAGCCTGGCCCCGCTGCCCGGCCAGTCTGGGGAGGAGGTGGACATCATGCTCCCTGAGGAGGGCCTGGCCCCGTAGGGCCCGCCGCTCAGCAGGCTGGGGGGCGTGCGGCCCCGCGACACGCCCTGGGAGGCCAGCGGGGGCTGGTCAATGCGGCGCTGGGGGCCGGCGCTGTTCTGCCGGGGAACGCCGGGCTGGTGCTGGGCCTCGGTGAGTGACAGCTGGCGCCGGCCAAACTCCCCTGAGCGCCTGTTGTACTCGTCCCCGCTGCCTCCTCCTCCTCCTCCTCCTCCTCCTGTGAGGAAGGCGTGCTTCTCCCCTCCTCCTCCTCCTCCCCCGCCCCCGTCCTCGTTGTTGCTGTGCGAGCTGACAGAGCTGTGGCACTCGGAGCCCGAGTCGGCCACGCCCCGCGGGGAGACCGGCAGCCCGGCCGCCATCTGGTACACGGGGTTCTGGAAGGAGAGCGGCGCCAAGAGTTGGGTGGGCCGGCCGGGGGCGCTCTCGCAGCCCGGCGTGGTGGGGGTCTGGCCCGGCCTCCTCAGGGTGGGACCACCGGGGAGGTTCCCCTGGGGGCTCCGCGCCGACCAGCCTACCCCGGCCACGGGGCCCTCTGACAGGCCGTCGGAGAGGCCCGGGCCGGGGACGCCCTCCAGGCCGCGGGGGTCCTGGAGGTCCACCATGGACAGGCTCTTGCTGCCATTGGCCATGCCCAGGTCGGGCTCGTTGGACTCGGAGTAGCTGGAGCTGCGGGCGGGGGAGGGCTGGATGCCGGCGCCCCGCGTCACAAAGAACAGGTCCTTGTTCTCTGGGGTGGGCGAGGGCAGCCTGGTAAAGTCTACCAACCTAGAGAGAGAGAGAGAGAGAGAGAGAGAGAGAGAGAGAGAGAGAGAGAGAGAGAGAGAGAGAGAGAGAGAGAGAGAGAGAGAGAGAGAGAGAGAGAGAGAGAGAGAGAGAGAGAGAGAGAGAGAGAGAGAGAGAGAGAGAGAGAGAGTCACGGTGATCAATACAAAGACACATTGATTTCCTAAGCCTGACAGACTGTGCTTGGGAGTCTGGAAGACGTAGGCTGGCCTTAAAAGGACTATTAGTCACACACTCAAAATGTCTAATCCTCCACATCAACTCAATGGGTTCGAATTGCAGTGCAAAGTTTCTATTTGACTTTAACAGAGGGGAGCTGATAAGGATACACCCAGGAGAACTTATGTCCCTCCCTCCCTACCTCCCTCTCTCCCTCCCTCTCTCTCTCCCTCCCTCTCTCTCTCTCCCTCCCTCCACCTCCCAGACAGAGACCACAGCTCGGAGACAATTACCTCGACAGACCCCATTTATGTTCCTGTAATCTCCATCAGTCACCCTCCATCCTTTTTCTCTCTCATCCATCTTTCTCTCTAAACCCCCTCCCTCTACTTTTGTACTTTCGTCCTCTTCAGTCTCTTCCATCGTTCTTTCGTCCTTATGCCTCCTTACCACTCCCTTCTCTTCCTTTATTTATCTCTCTCTCGCTCTTTCTTTTTGCACTCCAGGCAACACACTCTAGTGAATGGTGAGAAATGATGATGGACAGAGGGAGATCCTTCACTATGGCCTCTATAAATCTGCTTGCAGTATCAGGTAGTCAGTCTACTCAGTCCACTCACTCACACACACACACACACACACACACACACACACACACACACACACACACACACACACACACACACACACACACACACATACACACACACACACACACACACGTTGGCCAGATAAAATCGCCCTTGAGACTTTCGGGGACATAAGTTAATTAGTCCATTGATCCTTTACCACAGAGCACAATGTGTCTCACAGTGTGTCAGTCCCCACTCTCTTTGAGTGTGTGTGTGTGTGTGTGTGTGTGTGTGTGTGTGTGTATGTCTGTGTATGTGTGCGTGTGTGTGTGAGAAAGAGAGAGAGAGAGAGCATAAAAAGCAGTGCAGATGCCCTTTTCAATGTTTCTCCTCCTGTAACAAAATAAAATGTTGCCCACTACAAACCTAACTAACTAACCTGCCTCGACTGTGCCACTTGAGCAGCCCCCATCTTGTATTTTCACCGGTTTGTGTTTCTATAACCTTGGTCTGGTGTGGTGTGACTCTCCTACCCTGAGAGGTCGTTGTCGATGACCATCTTCTGCAGGCCGGTGGAGAGGCTGCAGCTGGCGGAGGCCGGAGGTGAGCCCATGCGCTCCGCGGACTGACCCGAGGTCAGCTGCAGGCAGGAGGGGTTGGCCAGCGCCGTGCTCACCTCCCGGAGGATCCTGGGCAGGGGGCCCAGCTTGGAGGCCGAGCTCTGGGGGGCAACAGGAGAAGAGGTCAGTGGAGAGCAGCCAAAGCTAACAGGCGTGGTGGCCATTAAGGCCGATGTGCCCCATCTAATACAAAGACACTGATTGTCGTTTTTAACAGCTTCCGCTATTCATTCTAATATTTGGATACAGTTTCTCCGAAGATTGTTTTAGAAGACAATTGTGACTAAATGTATTCATTTTTCGAAATATTGATCCCATGGACACAAGCATATCTGGATGGACTGTTATGTAATATCCTAAGCCGCGGCGAAATCGTATTGCTGTGCGATATGACAGGATCATCTCCATGGGGGTGGACATGGCTGACGTTTTATCTCCTTCCTCCTCAGGGCCCCTCCATTTCACACCCCAGGTACACCTCGCCCCCCATCACCTTCTCCTCTAAAGATAACCCCAGCAGAAGTGTCCCATTGCCTTTAGACGCCTTAGTCATTCCTCAGGTGAGGCTGGCGTAGGCTACTGATAGAGAGAAAGCCTTATCAGATGAGAGGCGGCTCTCCACATCCTCCCTCCTATTTCCCTCTCTCGGATTCCGCCATGGTGCTGTGGACTGGGGAAGGAACTAGTCTGGATGGACTGCCGACGCAGATCGGAGCGTTTATTTCTTAAAAGGCCACTTTTTGGGGCGAGCGGGGTTTGGAACTCTACAAAGAGAGGCAGTGGACTGCATGGCACCACCTAATCAGCAGCCCTGCATCTGAAGATGTGGTCAGCATTAAGACCATATGCAGTCCTTACACAGTCATATGCATTATTCAAGGTTGTTTAGTAAACATGCTAATGTCTGCAGCATAACATAACACGCCTCTGGGCTAGTGAAGCTACGTCTGAGAATATGCATACATTATTTCCAACAATGCCTTGTGTGCTCTGGTATTTGTGGATGTGTAACCATATCGGACGGTAAGCCCTAGACAGCCTAGAACATTACACGGCGTAAAATCAAGACATGAAGCTTAAGTTAAGCTTGGGCTGCTGTATCGTGAGCATCCAAAAAAGACGTCGGGACGTGTTTTGTGGAAACGACAAAAGCTTTGTACCGGCTCCATCTGGGCCACCATGTCGGAGAGGAGGGAGTGCAGAGTGGAGAGCTCGCGGCCCAGGTCGATGTAGCCCTCGAAGCCGGCCGTGTTGGAGATGGTCTCCGGGTTGGAGATCTCCAGCAGGAAGCGCTGCATGTTGGTCCACTCGTGCTCCAGGAACTGATTCATGAAGGACATGTACTCCTCCTTGCTGCCAAACCTGGGGTCCGGACAGAGGGGCACACTTAGAGGAGAGCTAAGAGCACGGGCTGAACCATGCTGGACCGCGGTGCGCAGGGAAGATGGCTACAGTATCCGTGAAGACAATATCTGCTTATACAAAATGTTACATTTTTTGACATTTTCTGTATTTTTCTACCATTTTAAAAGCGAACACACGGAAGGAACATGAAGCGATCAATCCTGACTCACACACACCCACACAGACATACTTGGTGAAGTTGGCGAGGTTCTGCGTGACCTTGGCGATGAGCGTGAGGGTGCGTGCGGTGCGGTCGTCAGGGTACTCCTGCATCAGGTTGAAGAGCGACGGGGACATGATGGCGGGACACAGGAAGCGCAGGAACAGAGAGGCGCTGATCAGACGCTCGCTGATGTCGGGCCGGCCCCGGTTACTGCACTCCTGTCGCCACGACGCAAACACCTCCTTCAGTTCCCGTGGAAACACACTGCGGGCAGCGGGGAAAAGACGAGAGAGAGGTTTGAATGATCTTACGTTTTGAACTGTTCATTAGCAGCTGGAGTGCAGTGCTGATGACAGTAGGCCTTTTATATGTGGTGTACGTGTGCCTGTGTGTGTGTGCGTGTGTGAGATACAACTTGTGAGTGTTTGGTACTGTTTGTGTGGTAGCCGTACAGGGCGTGTGTGTGGTGTGTGTGCGGTGTGTGTATGTTGTGTGTGTGGTGTGCGTGGGTGTGTGTGTGTGTGTGGTGTGTTTGTGTTGTGGGGGTCCTCACCAGTAGGAGTTGATGATCTTGCAGAAGGCCAGCTCGCAGCACATCCTCAGGTTGCTCTGGTGCTCGGGCAGGTCGCCTGACGAACACTTGGAGGCGTCCACCTCGCAGTTCTCGTCCGACTCGTACAGAGCTTTGATGAACTCGCCTGCAGGACCACGCAATGATAACATTACGAGACTCAAAGGAACCCAGAGGAACTCAGCTGAACTGCATTACTTTTTGGCACAGGCCAGGGAAACAGCAGTCAGAGGTTGATATGGTGATATGCCACCAGGGGGCAGCCTCTGCTGTTGTCCGGGTCAAAGCAGGGAAGCTGGCTCTCCGCCAGTCCCCTGAACCGCCATGTTTATGAGGAAGGAAACGGGACTTAACCAGCCCTTACACTACTAGGACATCACCTACGGGCAGCGCTCACTTTCTCCAACGTCAACACCGTGCTAGACCCTGTGACCTTGACTCTCTGGACATCCGTTAAGGTCAGAGGTTAGATGAGGTAAGAACAGCTGTGCGTATTGACCCATCCACAGCGCAGAGAAGAACACCAAGGACTGCTCCCACAAAGAAACTTCCTTCTACACCGTCTGTAATGTCATCCTTCCAGCCCAATGGATAGGGGGCTGTGTGAGTGAGTGAGTGAGTGTGTGTGTGTGTGTGTGCTTGGAAGGGTGGGGGTCTACATGGACTATCTGGGTTAACAGGCCATTACAGGTGGACATCTTTAGTTTGGCTGTGATTAGTGTGGATAATTTGTGTGTGTGTGTGTGTGTGTGTGTGTGTGTGTGTGTGTGTGTGACGATACCCGCAGGCTGGGTCACGGTTGTGGTGTCCTGTCAAAGCCGGTCCGTCATCAACACAGACACCATTCATTTAAGAGCGGCTCAAATACATTCAATCTGGCCAATAAACAAGCATGCCTAGTTCACAGGGTGGCCCCAATTTTCTGATACAGACAGGCAGGCAGGCAGGCGCACACACACACACACACACACACACACAGCTTTCAACTCTTAGATTACAAACTTGCTGTTTTGTTTTTAAATTGATTAATTGATTTGATTTAAATATGTAATATGTTGAGATATGTTCTTATTCATTCGAATTTTGATTAATATATAAACTATTTGGCAGTATGCGTTTCTCTTATTTAAAATATAATTGTTATTGTATTGTATGATGCATTGTTAATTATTGATATAGTGAAGTGATATATCAATAAACATGTATTATTATTATCTGTAAGGAGAGGGATATTGGAAGAAATGGAGAAAGCCCAGAGATAAAAGAAAAAGGATGTGTGCCTTTTGTGCAAACAGAGTGTTAAGCACACTGAACATTGACGCAGGCTTGGGAGGCTTTTATCGTCAGGGACGACGGGCTAGCACAATAGAATGGCGGCCCTGGGTGGACGGACCTTTGTCTGACCTTGAGGGAATGACACAGAGAGAGAGAGAGAGAGAGAGAGAGAGAGAGAGAGAGAGAGAGACTTGTAAACTAAATTGAGGAGTTGAACAGTAACTATCACTAGCCCCTAGAGACCTAGACCTAGACTGGAGCCGCAGATAAGGAGCATAATCCAATAACATACCATAACAAGTCACACGTAAGTATGGTCTACGCGTCTATATCTGTATTTATGATGACAGTGTGGCAGTGTGGTATTTTTATTGTATGTCCAGGATGTAAATGCAGCATCTCTCTTCTGGGGAAGGGAAGGGCTGCAGGGTCCGCTACCCCCTCCTCACTGCTCAGTGACCTCCACCACTAATGTGGGCTAATCTCTGATAGTCCACGGCTGGATGGAGACGGAGGCAGAGAAAAGGAGAACCAGAGAGAGAGAGAGAGAGAGAGAGAGAGAGAGAGAGAGAGAGAGAGAGAGAGAGAGAGAGAGAGAGAGAGAGAGAGAGACGGTGATTGGGGGAGATGAAGAGGAGAGGGGGTCAGCAGAAAGACTAGATAGCCTAAGGATAGAGATAAACAATATTGCTTTTCTCTCCTGCTGCACCAGCCCCTGGCTAAGCCTTGCTCCAGGGAACAGGGTGGGGAACATGTCATGGTGGTGCCCACACACACACACACACACACACACACACACACACACACACACACACACACACACACACGCGGGCGCTGACATCTTGAGTCTTGTCCAGAGCTCTCCTCTTCTTCTGAACAGAAGCCAGATCCTATTAGCCACGCACACGCACGCGCACACGCACACACATTCACAGACGTATACACACACACAGATGTACAAGTAAACACACACATCCCCACTCTATTCACTGTGGACTTCACAGCGGTTGTGTCTCTCCACTCACCCAGGGCGTCCTGCAGGTACTTCTGTCCCACCAGTTTGAGGTACTCCTCGATGGCCTTGGTGGCCAGCGTGTTCTCCCTGAAGATCAGGTGCTCGTTCTCCCCACAGCGGTCCACCTCCGACATCATCAGATCCGTCAGGAAGTCCTGCAGGCAGGGGCAGAGAGAGGCAGGGTTAGACTACAATACCCAGGGGTCCAAGGGGGCTGTGGCCATATAAGGGACAGAAAGCCAGCTGGAAAGACAAGTGGGCTGACAGAGACAGGCAGAGAGACAAAAGAAAGACAGTCAGACAGACAGGCTATCAGAAGACCGAACAGACAGATTGAGCAGGCTAGTATCTCTTTAAGAAGAGGTGATCTCTAACTTCTTTTCTGCTCAGAATGAAAACCAAAAAAATTTTGTGTCGATGTAAACCTGGCAGAAAAATGTTTTTTTATGGCCCATTATCTACGGCCATTAGCATCGGAGTGACATATTTTCAGAGTGTCGTTATGTGTGTGTGTGTGCCACAGTGCTAAACCCAATTGAAAACAACAGGGCAGCAGCGTCACACTGTGATAATGGCCATCTCAATGTTCTGTCGCAGGTGACAGGAGAGTGTACTTCTGGATGATTCACCACAAACAAATGATGACACACACACACACACACACAGAGACACACACACACACACACACACACACACACTTCTGACTACAGGGGACGTTTGACAGGGGTGATGAGTGAGCAGCATGTGAACAAAAATAGCATAGAAAATTATTTTTAAAAACAAAGAAGTTGAATCATTCTATCCTTCCTCGGGGACTCAAGCCGCTAGAATGAAAAATAGGAAGTTCTAAACCTTGTTTGCGAAAAGAATACCGAGGCACTGCATGGAAACCACCCAGAGAACACAACAATGCTGAAGGCAGTGTGCTGCTAAGCCCTTTCATGCAAGAGACGTAGGCAGAGGATGAGTTTCCTGAATCTCTGTTCCTGCGTGTGCCACGCGCTGGTGAGCGGGAGCGGTGACGAGGGAGGCGACGCGTGGAATGTTTGAAGTGATTGGACGACTAGACACCGCTATCCTGGCTGGGCCCGTGGACTCCGGATGAGAATTCCCCACGCTTCCCGAACCGCCCCCTCCCACGCATACACCAATTAAGCTTGGGCGCTATTTCCTGCGTTGGATTTAATAGCTATTTTGTTTGGTTTTGATTATCGTCCCCAGGGAAGCTATGCTGTCAGCCTCCCCCTGTTCGTTATACTGTATGCACAGCGATCACAGAGAACGTGATCCTGGTGTGTGTCTTGAAACCGTCGGTGACAAAAGACCGTTCTTATTCCGAGCATGTGTTTACATTGAAATATTCATTCCATTCTGTGCTGGCGGTAGCTTTCATCGTGACCGGCGTTGTTGTCTAGGCTTGTTCCTATTGGCCTCCACCTTCAGCTACTGAGTCCCTGTGTCGGGCTCAGGGAGGCCATCCCACGCGTCTGCCCGTCTGCCAGACTGGATATGAACTTAACTTGTTGTTTTTTTTTACACGCCACGTAAAGGGTTGGCTGGGTAGGCTGCCGTGCAGTCACCGGTGACCAGGGAGGATCTGAAAGCAAGAGGGGAAGTAGTTTGTTCCTCCCTGACACTTCAAAGTCTGCAAGGCGTCCCCTGGCGTTGTTTTACCACAGCAAGGAGGAGGGGGGGACTAAAAGATTTAAGGAGAGTTGAAAGTGATGGGCACATTTTAAAGCAACGTAGGAGAGGGAGAAGGAAATAGAGAGCGACAGAGAGAGAGAGAGAAGTTTTTGGAAGTCTTTATAAAGTTTGCTTTCCTAGATAATCAAAGAAGAGCCGCAGGGATCTAATCACCAATTGATGCATGGTAGAATCGCAGCGGCATAAGTTATCAAATCCACACACACACACACACACACACACACACACACACACACACACACACACGCACGAACGCACGCACGCACGCACACACGCAGGCGTGAATAAACGTTGAGATAGATGAAAGAAATTAACAGATGCCAAAAATCGATACACAAGCAAATGGCTAGATTTGATTGGATCACGCAATGTGTTAAGCTGTGTGTCAGAATCAAGAGAAGCTAGTCAGACACACCAGGAGAGGGTGCTGAGTCATAGTCAGAGACACGCACGCAGGCACGCACGCACGCACGCACGCACGCACGCACGCACGCGCACACACACGAGAGAAACCCTTGACTGGAACTCTAAAGATCAGACCCCAAAAGAACACGGTATGTCCATCTTTCAGTCAGAACACCGCTCCACTCTGTATGTCAATCCACAGACTCTGTTACTGAGCGGAACACCCTCCCGCCTGTCTGTCTAGCCTCGAAATAAAACAGGAAAAAAGGATGACTTTAAGCCTGCCATTATTGGACAAACTCTGACATGTATTAGTAACGTATACTAAGTGGAAATGACTTCAATGCAGACTAATTGAATTTCTCAACATAAAGAGAGACGCCTAGTCCAAAATAATAATCCCAGCAAGGCATTACGTTCATATGAAGCGCCACCAAATTGTCTTTCTTCCTGGAGTTGGGCTCGCTGGCTATCAATGTCTACCTTTAGCTGAGGCTTTTTAATCACATTACCAAGAGGATTCACTGGGCAGAACTGATGGTGACGAGGACACACACATTAGGCTGCACTCAGCACGCACAGACGCGCGCACACACACACAGTCATGCCAGGGTAGTCTGACCTTTATCTGTGTGCGTGTGTGGGCACCCACCCCATCATTAGACATGGTTCCTTCTTATTCTTTAGCCGGACAGAATGTCAAGCCAATTATGATCTCCTCTACCAGACATTCTCTCTCTCTCTCTCTCTCTCTCTCTCTCTCTCTCTCTCTCTCTCTCTCTCTCTCTCTCTCTCTCTCTCTCTCTCTCTCTCTCTCTCTCTCTCTCTCTCTCTCTCTCCCTCTCTCTCTCTCCCTCTCCCTCTCCCTCTCTCCCTCTCTCCCTCTCTCCCTCTCTCCCTCTCCCTCTCTGTCTCTCCCTCTCCTGCTCTTGTCTTTCTTGCCTCCTCTGCCCTCTCTTCTCCCTCTTCATTCTTATCTGGGCATTAAGGCTGGCCAAATTCACGGCTGATTAGAGAGGCAGGAAACGGGACATGAGAGGAGGAAGAGGAAGAGACAGACAGAGACAAAGAGAGAGGACAAAAGAAAGAAAGGAAAAGTAAAGAGTACTATTACTAGAGATGGGGTTTTGTGTCAGCGCTAAATGTTTGTGTGTGTCTGCGGACGTGTTTGTGTATTGGCGTGCGTGCACACAATCTGTGAACGCACATGTGTGTGTTTTTCCAAGAACCCTATGCAAATAGAGTGTCAGTGTTTGGGTATGCATGAGTGGGCTTGATAAAATACAACACCGTGGCCACGTGTGTCTGTGCACGTGTGTGTGTGTGTGTGCACGTGTGTGTTATTACAGACGGAGCTGAAAGCGGCTCTTATAAAGGAGAGTAGCAGGAGCTCAAGGCCAGCCCTCTAATGCTGGGAGACAAGATCCTCCCTCTCCCTCTCAGACCGGCTCTCCACCTCCTTAGCCCACCCTCCTGCTCCTCCCTCCCTCCCCGTCTCTGGTCTGCTCCCTCCTTACCCGCTCCCCCCCTCCCCACGCTCTCCATCCTCCCCTGCTCCTCCTTTCCCCTCGGCTGCAAAGATGAACCCTTTTCTGTATTACTGTCACATCCTATTGGCCAGACCATAGCTCCAAAACACCAGTGGCCCCAATGCGCTGAGAAAGGCGGGAGCGAGGGAAGGGAAGAGGGGGAGAGTCAGTGCTCACCACAGATTAAGGGAAGAGAGGGGGAGTGGTAGAAGCTCCGTGGAGGCTGGCTGCCTTGATGGACTTCAAGCCTAAACTCATAAAGGACTGTCTTTCCCATACACCCCATCAGCCTCACAGCTAAGATAAGCCCACAGAGACTGTGTGCGTGCGTGCGTGTGTGTGTGTGTGTGTGTGTGTGAGTGTATGTGCGTGCGTGTGTGCGTGCGCGTGCCCACGTATTTGCCGTACACTGTATTAAAGGTTTAAATCTACATTCAGGTATTCCAGTCAAAACTTCAGGTCAGAACATTGGCCACAAAAGCCTGAACGACAGATGTTTTTGTACCCTTGCAGAGCTGTTTGTAATAAGCCATTGATAAAGCATGTTTTCCATCACGTCAAAGAAGATGCCAGGACGGGGTCAGAACAGTCCCGGGCCTCTGGCGTCACCCGTGCACGACTGCCAAAGGAGAGCATGAGCACGACGTCAAGAGCAGCACAAAAGATGTCCTTCTTCCTGTTTCCCAATACATTCTACCGTGGTTTCCATTCAGGACAGAGGAGACTTAAATGCATATTCATTAAATGACCTTTTACACAAGCAGCCAGCAATCAGGCAGACTTTGGATGATGTGAGGGCAAGGGCAGAGATAGGGGGATAAAGAGAGAGGGGGAGGGCGAAGGAGAGAGACAGAGACAGAGAGAGGGTGAGGGAAAGAGAGAGAGAAAGAGAGGGGGAGGGAGAGAGAGAGAGAGACAGAGAGAAATTGAGTGAGAGACAGAGGGAGAGAGACAGAGGGAGAGAGAGCCTTAGCATTTCCTTCTACCTCGTCTGTTCTCTTCAGATGGTCCTGTCCTTGTGTACCAAGGACCCTGCTAGAATATTCAGGAGACTGTTGAAGGAGACGGACACACACTCACAAACTTGTGCTTCTTGTCTTTAGCAGTCCACACACACACTGTAAGTCTCACACAACCTGGGCAGCACAGAGCCCCACTGCGCCTCTGGGAAACGCGGTCCCATCGCTATCGGCTCAGTGCAGAACAACTGACATCATCGGGAAATGACATCATTGATCTGTCCAATCAATAACCCTGGACAACCGGCCTGGGGCACGGGCTCTGTGGGTGGAAGAGGTGGGGCCGGCAGGAAGCACTCCAGTCCTCCTCTCTCCTCCCCTCCTTCCCTCCCTCCCTCCTTCTCTGACAGAGTGAGTCTTATCGCTGAGCAGTAGCTCTTCCTGTGTGGGTCCCAGCGGAGCAGACGGAGCCCACCAGAACCAACGTGAGGCTGGGCCCGAAAACAGGAAGCGCCGCCCGGACGCCAAACGTGCCACACGCTCCACGGACACGAGATGCTGGAGGAGCCGCTGCTGGCTGTCCTATCCCGCCCTGGCGCTGTGTATGAAGGCCCAATGTTTACCCTCGGCCTGAAGTGACCACAGGCTGCTAAGCCAAACACCCCGCCCACTGACAAGTTGAGGTGGCCCGTGTAGTAACAGGCAAAGAAGTGTTATTATTTCAGTAACATAACATGAAATAACTCCATAAATCTCGCACCAAATAGGGTTCAAGTTCAGATTTTGGAGGACCGGTTTATCCTGTAAACAAACAAGAACTGAGTCTGTGTTGGTGTGAGCAAAAATGGTCAACATAGTGGGCAGGGTTCCTTCCAGATCGATGCCGTGTGTTTTGGGATGTTTGTGTCCCTCAAGGCACTGCTGCTGCTTAGCAACCCAGACTGCCCGGGGCAACGGCAAAAGCCAATCAATGCAGCCCGTCATTCTCTAGCTGTTGTTAAAGTGGATAACTTGTACCCACCAGGGCACATGGCGGCGACATGGTGCTTTGACCGTTTGAACTCTTTAAAGTGTTAGCCTTGTTGTCCTGTGATGATGGGGCGTTGGCGCTGTAGTTAGTGCTGTTGTGTGAAGTCTTTAAACGGAGAGCAGAGGATGACAGGGAGAGCTGCTGTCTGCGACCACGCTGTGACCCTTCATAGGCCAGAGGAGGCCCAATGTGAACAGGCTGACTGTTTAAAGGAATGTGACACAAGTAGGTCACACACACACCCACACAGACACCCCCACGCACACGCGCACACACACACACACACACACACACACACACACACACACACACACACACACACACACACACACACACACACAGCTTTCATTTTAAAGGCAGGGAGTGTTGTGTTGTGGCTATTATGATCTCATCTATTTAGCCTTAGAGATCCAACTTTGTTAGTGTTCTTGTATCTATTTCATGATCGGTCAACGACAACATGGCCACCCAGCCTTGGGGAGTCCCTAGCACAAGAAAGCATTGTCAAAAAAAAAATCCCCTATAACCTGGAAAACATGCGTTCTCAAGTTCATGAACGGACAAAAACTTGCTCTAAACAAACGTCCAGGGGTTGGGAAACTCGTTCAGGGCATAGAAAATGACAAAGAATGACTTGCAAGTATCTTTTTTTTTTAATTTTAAACACTTTAAGAAAATATCTATCACGTGTTTAAAAAAACGCACATCTTCTGCCATCTGTGCCAGGAGGAGAGGACACAAGCAGATACTCTGAGAGATGCAGGATACATGGCTAGTGGCCTCTGTATTGACTGATACTGAAGGAACCAGCTTGCTACTGGCATACCCCACATGTGCCAAGCAATGCTTTCAAAAAAGTCAGATTTGCATCGATCCCCTTTGTTCCCTCGCTATGTTAGTCAACGCCTATTCCAAAAAGCTCCCTGGGGGCACAGGGCAAACTTGTTTAAAGGTTGCGCTGATTGACCTTTTTCTCAGAACCGGACTACGTGCGAACCGAACCGTGAGTGTTTTTTATCTCCAAAAACCGAGGCACCACTAGAAGGAACATAATATAATACTCCGTATTATATAACTGGTGACGGGTTGCATTAGCAGTAAAAAGGCAGATATTTTTAGGAGGGGGGATCTGAAACGCAAGCTACTGACAGGCCCCAGTGTTGCTCTAGTCTGGCTGTTGTCCTACCTCTTCTAGGTGACAAAGTTCACACTGAAGTGGGCGCGGTGCGCCAGGGGATTTTGTAAGCACTTCCACCCTATTTTTAAACCCTTTATTTTTCCCAACGGAGTATTGCCTCCTGTCTGCAGCGATAAACACCCAATAGATTTGGTAATAGCTTTAGCCTGGTCTCATTCTGCTTGCCTAAATGTTCAAATGTGTGGCCATGCTCCATGTACTGCCATTTTCCTATGGCTGCCCCGCGGCACCAAGCCTACATACTGTAACGCGTCTGTCCACCAGCCTTCTTCCGTTGTCATTATATTTTGCAGGGAAGCCAATGTTTCCCACACACATGACTTTAATGATGCAGAAGGCTTTTTAAGTTAGGCGTACATACTGTATATAGTTTAGGAGCAGAGGGTGACGTGGCCTACAGCTCCTTACTCAGCCCGGATACAATCACAGGTCCCAATAAATTAACTTGAAGAAACAACATCAGACACAGTCCATGTGCTGCTGTGGTGGGTCTTGGTACGTGTTTTGCATGCGTGTGTGTGTGTCTGTGTGTGTGTGGGTGAGAGAGAGGGAGACAGAGGGAGGAAAGAGAGGAGAGAGCAAAGCTTGATAGATTATATATATATATATATATATATAGAGAGAGAGAGAGAGAGAGAGGGCAGGGCAGGGCAGAGGGCAGCAAGGACGTACAGGATGTACAGGTAATTGCTCCATGATGACTTATTCAACTAAATTGAGGAGTTGAACAGTAACCATCACTAGCCCCCGGCATCTAGTCCCAGCCATCCATTACACCTCTTCTTCCCCTCCGAACCCTGCCCACCCTAAGCAGCCCTACAGGCAGACAAACGTCCCACACCAGCGTTTTGAGAAGACAGACTCCGGCGCAGCGCGAACTAAGCCCTCCTCTGTGGTTCTTCTCCTAATTACAGCTGTGAGTGCGATGCGTGACGGCTCTCCGCCGAGCGTGCTCCAGCTAATGGCTGCACTAGGAGAGTTACCCGCCGCTCACGTGGGTATTAATAGAATCAGCCGTCCGCCTGATGGATGGGGCAGACAGAAATAGGCCGTTACAAGGGGAGCGAACGAAACAGTCACCAGACTAAAACCAAAACAAAGGAGTGAGACGACAACAAAACTGAGTGTGTGTGTGTGTGTGTGTGTGTGTGGGGGGGGGGGGGTGGGGGGGGCAGTGGTGTGTACAAAAATGCCTACCTGTGTGTGTGTGTCTGTGCACAGAGGAGAGGAGAGAGAAGGCTAAGGTTTGGCACTTTGTGATTTCATCCTCGGTCAAAGAAAAGGGAGGACTCCTATAAATAACTCCATGTACCCTTGTGGGGACAGTCCACACCCTTTTCTGGAGAGGAGCAGCACAGAGCCCAGCCCAGGGCCTAGTCTGAGGCTTGGAGACACACTGGTAGTAAAGACTAGAGTATCCACATATAGGGTGTTTGGTTGACGAGACGCGTATCAAAGCAACGTCGAGAAAAAGTAGTACGCAGTTATCTTCAAGGTTTAAAAGGACATCCATTCTGCCAAGTCCTTGCTAGCCCTAGCAGCTGCAATAGCTGACATTCCAAGCTCTGTCATTCTTAGTCAGCTCACCATGCCTCTCCTCAGTGGGTGATACAGGGCCATTTGACTGTTACGGTCGACAGACATTCACGGGCACGTTGATCCACCATTCTCTGTGGGCGGCAAGCTTAAAACACGGTTCCTGCTTACATTCAATGGGAGACTGCTATAAAAGGAGAATGAAAAGATACAAGAGAGAGAGAGTGAGAGTGAGAGACAGAGAGAGAGAGAGAGAGACAGACAGACAGACAGACAGACAGACAGACAGACAGACAGACAGACAGACAGACAGACAGACAGACAGACAGACAGACAGACAGACAGACAGACAGACAGACAGACAGACAGACAGAGAGAGAGAGAGAGAGAGAGAGAGAGAGAGAGAGAGAGACATACGTAGTGGCTTTTTAAGTTGGCACCCGGTCAGATAGATGTTTTAAAGGAGGGCCTGTGTGACTAACTAGCCGTGTGTCCCTCTCTCAGGCCCCCTATAAGGCCTGCCTTCTCTTCCCCAGCCCCTGAGACCAGCTCAGAAAAGCACCGTTCCGCCGCGCCACTCTAAGCACGGCAAAGCTCTCCATCTGGCTGAGCTGCCACGGCATTGCGAAGCTTTGCTGACGACGAAATATGGGCTATACTGTGCAGGGGACGGGAGCTGTTCGCACCTCAGTAGGGGAAGCCTACAAACAATACATCCGGGAGCTGGTGGTACCACGGGCAAACAGAATAACTAACCCGCTACACGCCTTAACGGTATAAAAGTTGAAGAAGGCCTTTGCAGCCCGATATGTCCATTGCAGCTTTCACATAAACTTGTTAAAGCTCAGAGAGCCCAGCTCATTACAGCCCATTAATGTTAAGATACCATCCGTATCCGTGTGACAGAACTAGGCCTATGCAAAACTCGACCCTGGTGACATCACCGCATGAAAACCGGCCTAGACCGACTCTCACAACTCTTCCCAGGCAACAGCTGCCCAGTCGGGATCAAACACAGTTATCGATGAACAGGCTTCCAGGCCAACCAGGGTAGAATTAACTAGCATCACTCTGCGCCACCTAGCCCCGCCCCAGTGTTTGTACTGGTGGAAGGCAAACAGAAAGACTTTGTTTGATGGTGCTGTGGAGACAAGGGGCGGTACGGCAACAGCCACAAACCTCTGCAGCACACACACACACACACACACACACACAAACACACACACACACACATACATACCAACCAATACACACACACACAGATACAGAGATACATACCAACCTATACACACACAACAGAGACTCACAGATCCATGCTAACCTGTACACACACACACACGGATACACAGATACATACTAACCTATGCACACACAACAGAAACACACACACACACACACACACAGAGATACATACCAACCTATACACACATAGATACATGCTAACCTGTACACTCACACACACACACACACACACGGATACAGATACATACCAACCTATGCACACACAATAGAAACACACACAACAGAAACACACGCGCACACACACACACACACACAGACACAGACACAGACACAGACACAGACACAGACACAGACACAGACACAGACACAGACACATACACATACACATACACAGACACACAGATACATACCAACCTATGCACACAAAACAGATACACACAGACACACACCAACCTATACACACTCACACACACAACACAGAGATACACACACAACAGAAACACAGCCACAACGTACAGATGGAACAGACACTCCTATTTCTTCCTGTGGGTTTCTGAGGCTTTGTTGACATAGTGTATAAAGACACAGTGCGTGTGGGTCTCCCGTGTCCCCCCGGTACAGTCAGCGTGTCTGCGTGTACTTCAGCCTGAATGAGAGATGCTCTCTCTCAAAGGCTCTCCTGGGGCGAGAGACGTAAAGCTGGCTCATCTCCTCTCGGGAGTCGAACAACAACAGCTGTAGGCTGGGCCAAGCCTCAGGGAGGAGGGAAGAGAGATTACCTCGATTTGGGGCTGTGATACGTACCAGCTACTGCTTTCACAGGAGAGCACCTGCCCGCCTGACTGGATTAGCCCATGCATTCACCTGGTAGATAGATGGGATTGCTGCAAATCTAACCTGTGTCATACTTATGACCTACAACTACCTTTTGCTATTCACAGAGTGGTTTATTTAAGCGGAGGGACTCGATGACCATTCAGTGACCATGGCAACTCTTTCTACTGTCCTTAGCCTCCTTCATCCTGCTTTAACGGCCTTAGGGATGAATACATCTCACTTATCAACGGTTGCGGCAAGGGAAGAAAATGTGTACGCTGATTAAAACAACAACGCTGCCCCCCCCCCCCCCCCCCCCCCCCCAAAATAATAAAAGGAAAAGCAATTGCCTAAACCTCCTGTAAATAGTGTCTTCTGAGGAATCGTGTATGAGAAGGTCCTACGGGTGTGAAATCTGGAGCAGGGAAACGTCTAGGGACTACCGCGGGGAGACAGAGAGAGAGAGAAGGGGGGGGGGGGGGTCTCACCTTGGCCTTGCCCGTGCTCTGCAGGATGTGCACCAGGGCGCAGGCCATCTCCTCCTTGTTCTTCACGCTGATGCCGGGCTCCAGCACGGAGCACAGCAGCATGTAGTTGTTGGTGGTGTACTCGGCGAACTCCTTGTACATCTCCATGGGCAGGATGCTCATGCTCTGGTAGCGGGCCTTGATGCGGATCATGGGGCCCGGGGCCTTGCCCTTGGCCGGCGTGGGCGTGCTGAGCGGGTACCACTTCTCCACAAACTGCCGGCCCGTGACGGCCGCCACGGGGATGCTGACCAGGCCCACGTAGTTGTTCTTGTCCTTCTTCTTCTTCTTGTCCGTGTCCTTGTAGAGGTGGGCCGTGATGCTCTTGGCGGCCGGCAGGTTGTTGAACTCAAAGTGCTCGCCCCAGAAGACGTTGTCGGTCTTGAGCTTGCAGGTGGTGCGGGCGTAGAGGGCGTCGTCCAGGCAGAGCTCGCAGAAGTACTTCTTCTTGGCCGGCAGGTCCTTGGCCTCGATGATCCACAGCTTCAGCATGTTCTCCACCCGCCGACTGTTGTCCTGCACCAAACGACAGGCAGAGGGAACCAAACGGGGTTCATGTAAGAACCATTCCATTCAAATGGCTGTCCAATCCCTAGAGAGCCTTAGCCCACAGCCGGCACTATTACAGGGATTCTATCAAATCGTGGCTAGGGTAGCACTGCTGACTGTAAGGCGTAAAGGACGTGGCTGCACACTGACCGCCATGCCAGCCCAACCTGTGCTGGATGACTTGTGTCCCCTCCGGACACCATTCCTTCTCCAAAGCAACAAGTTTGACTGGTGCAGGAGGGTGAGTGAACCCAGGGATAGTGAAGACGCTGTATATATATATTGCTCAGATGTACAACTCTACGAAGCAATTTCCCCCATGCCTGTTCTCCCTAAATACACATCACAAGTTCTTCATAGTTGCACATTAACGCGGCATTTTCGTTCCACATACTGCCAGCCAAACTGCTATCTATCTTCAAATGACAGTGAGGAAACGGCTTGTGGTTTGCTTTCTGCTCAAGTCTCCAACCCTCGCCTGTTTACTGACAAACACCTCCCGAGCTCTCTTATCTCCCGCCATCACAGAATAATTAAAAACGGCAAGGCCGAGATGTGGAGATTTAACATCGCCGGCAGGAGCGTCGGAGAATTGCTCAAGACTTGAAGGTTACCGACAAACTTCTTTTCTTCCGTGAGTTCTAATTAGTGAGTGATTCGCAAAATAATAAAATAGGAAGCTGGGAAAGCGCTGTGGAGATTAGCGTGATTTCTTGGCCTGCTGCAGGGAGCCATATGTCTATCTTTGCTGCTAGAGGAGAGTGTGGAGGCAGAGCAACATAGGAACGTTACGTTGAGTCTGGTTGTTTGCCACCGAATAGCTGCTGCTGTGCTGCCTATGCCTTTTGACCCTGTGTCCTCCGTCCTAGAAGAGAGGCTATGACCAACCGCAGCACCTCACCTACCAGACCCGACTCAACTCTCCTGATGTGTTATTCACCTTAAGGGTGGGAGAAGTTTTCATGTCCAATTTAGACACTGCTCTATCAAACTTGGTGGCTGACTTCAGGTTGCCCTTACCTTGTTGGGGTGCACAGCTCGCCTCAGGTTTTCCATCCATTTATCTCTCTCCGCGGACGAACGACAGGAAAAACATTTGCTTCCCGTGGAGGTGGTTACCTAGCCAACGGTGGAAGAGAATAACATTCCGACTGTGGTTAACGCTCTGATGTCAACAAACACGACAGATAAACATTAGAGATGATCATGAGATACTGCACAATCATGCACATCATTTAAATAATTATGTTGAATAACTTCAATGCCAAAGGATTGAGATGACACACCTACAAACACACACGCTTACACACACACGCGCGCGCGCAAACGAGACGTGACTTGATGGCAGTGCTTATAAAAGACTGAATGATTACTTAGAGATCAAGCACTGCATGACAGCTTTGTGGGGCAGGTAATAGAGGGACACGAGAAAAAAAGAGAGACTGAGAAAAGATAGAGAAGGAGAGAAAAACGGTCAAGTTAGAAACTTCGGATAGAAAAAAAAGAGAATTGAAGAAAAAATAAGATGTAGAAGAGAGAGAGAGAGAGAAAGTAATGCGGTGTGCACAGCGGGTGATCAGATTAGCGGGGGCCTGCTCATGGTAGACACTGGCTAGCCTGTTGTCCTTGGTGACTGCTCCGTCACTGTGTCTACCGATCCCAGAGAAAATGCCAGCCACCAGCTGAGCCTCTGTCAATGTTAACTCTAGCTTACCTCTACGCAGCACCCCTTCGGGGGGGGGGGGGGGGGGGTGCATGTGTGCGTGTGTGAGCGCGTGGTGTGTGTGAATGCAATCTGTCTGCGTGAGAGAATTCTCCTAATGGACAGGCTTGTCAGCTCGACTAGACCTCTCTTAGCTAAAGCGGGCTGTAGGGCCGGGCCAGCCGGGTAGGAGCCAGTTTAGCGGGTGTCACCTCGAAGCAGTAGTCCTGGCCCAGGATGCTGCTGTGCACGGGCTTGATGACCACCTCGTCCTCCATGCTGAGGTCCAGCGCCTCCACAGCACTGCTGGGGCTGAGCAACGACTCGTGGGAGCGAGACTCCTTCAGCCTCGGCATCAGCTGAGATCTACAGCCACGGGGGGGGGGGGTAGAGAAGAGAGCAGCACGTTAGTCACTGTACACGGAAAGGCATGGACAACAGAGACGTTTTGTGTGTGGCTGAGGAGAGGAAAGAAGAGGGGAGAGCAGAAGGAGACGAGTCAGTGAGCACACGCTCTCATCAGATGGACACATGACATACCACACATGACACACCACACATGACACACACTCACACTTTCACACCCGCTAATTGACGCGCTGCACCTTACAAAGTATGCATATGCAGGAAGGTACAAACTGTCGGCATCAGCCCAGTGCTCTAATACAGAGAGGCCAGTGCAAAGTGAAAGTGCACAACTTCAGTCAGCTTTCTCATTCTCTCATGGATAGTCTGATCTAAATAGAATATTAATTTTCATTTGAGGAGCACAGAACGCTATTCATGTCATCACTTGTCAGCCTGAGAATGTCAATTTTCATGAGCCCTTGTCAGCAGCTGGTTTGCTTATGAGGAAAACAATATAAATGCAAATGCACAAGGAAATGCAGTCTCATTGTGATTGAACCAACTGTGTAATGCCTGTGTCATTTCATATAGCTCACAGTTTACTGTTTGCTGCTGAGACACACACACACACACACACACACACACACACACACACACACACACACACACACACACACACACACACACACACACACACCGTTAGTGTTTGCCTAAAGTCGTTCACCTCTGTCTTGACTCTCTAAGACCAATTCCTCTGAGACTGCAGTCACCAAGGTTGGAAAAAATTTAAACTGGTAACTTTCCACAGGAAGTCAATGCAAATTAAAGGGAAATTAACGTGTTATTTGCACAGGCTATATTTGTCAAATGCTGACAGAAACAGAAACATTGTATCATTTTTATAAGCACATCATATTTGTTATACAGTAAATGATGCATGGAAACATTGATTACCAAATCCTCAATTAGAATGCTCAATTAAGCTAAAACCAACAAGCTAGCAAACAAGATCTAGTAAAAAAAAGCTAGCAAAAACTAGCTAGCAGAAGGAGTTAAAAAGTTAAACTATATAAACATGGCAACACAGGCTACTATTTACTAGTTAACTGAAATGAGATGCTATAATTTATTCTAATTATTCACCTCACTAATATAATAAAAATGTACCGGAGAAATATTGCATTGCCTGTCTCAGACAGAGAAGCAGTGTGTGGACGTCAACACTAGCTACATTGATGGAAGAGCATTCAATAGAGAAGAGCAATGCACTTTGAATGCAGAGTTGCAATAAATCAGAATCTACATTTAAGAGAGGATGGTTTAACCAAAACACGGCTTGATACCGCCTTGTTATGTGTATCGTCAGCCAAAGAACCAATGAGCTATTATAAATGAAGATTACTGAGAACAGAGGGAGAGAAACAGAGCGCTGTCAATTGATGACTGTGTTGGATGTCAGACCTACAGCTACTGTCGTTGTCAGATACTGTCCGATGCTAAATTAGAGCACGACTCATACAGGATTTTTGGGGTCGATATACTGTAGCCTATATTATATCTGTGTGAATATATATATATATATATCATTATTTTTTGTTTTTTTGTGATTTTTAATTTTTTGCAATGATCCCTCAAATGTGGTTTTCAAAGCGGTGACATTGTTTTAATGTTTGTGTTGATTGTTTCATTGTTTAACTTGTAGGTCTGTTCTAACCTTTTTGGTGCTGATGTTTACGCCACCCCCACGAAGAGAATCCCCAAAACAACAGGGATATTTACGTAACAACTGTCAGGAATGCAGGTTTCCCAAGCCTATGTTGAGCAGTGGTCTGGCATAGGCGTCGTTAAGATTAGATCCCTTTATTTGGCATTCCAGCTCACTGGCGCATTCAGGTGCCACCCTGAAATAGACCCATCTGAATATTTAGCCCACCGTGCCCCGTCAAGCTAATTTGTATTGTGCCTCATTCCAGCAGAGGATCTCAAAGTGTTTCACTGGATGTTACTCTTACATGGCAAAACTAGAGCTCCTGTAGCAGCTCTCCATCCCTACGCTGGTTTACCGTGCCCAGAGCCCAGTCTGCCTGCTGGTGACCCCCTGACAACTCTGCTGGCCAACCAGTCAACAGCCAGTGTAATGAGGCGGAATATAGTTTTAATAAGGCCCTTTATGGTACGCTTACGTGCTAATCCGCTCAGCGTGTGTGTGCGTCATGTGTGTGTTATGTGAGCTCAAACACAAGCATTCCAAGAAAAATAGAGAGGCGGCAGCAATGCTGGCAGATTAGCAGACGGGAGGCAGCCCTTTGTACCGCCAGCCAGCTTTGTTGACAAATCCACTGGCCAGCCCCAAATGGACGACAACAACATCTCTCTCTCTCTCTCTCTCTCTCTCTCTCTTCTCTCTCTTCTCTCTCTCTCTAGCTCCCAGCTTCTGCTTTGTCACGCACACACATCCACAACCAAACGGATCTAAAACGGACACACGCAAATTCACTCCCAGGTTTGCATTTTCACACTTTTTTAATCATTCAAATACACACATGCCTCAGATATCTCTCTCCCTCTATCAAAAACGGACACACACACACACACACACACACACACACACACACACACCCTACACTCATTTCCTCCCGTTTAGTCAGAGCTCACTCCAGGGAGAGCTCGGGCTGTCAGGGAGAGATTTGGCGGCTTCCAGCCAATCACACAGCACAGCTGCAGGGGAAAGTGCCCTTAAGCCTGGCTCTGCTCTCTGATTGGCTGTCTGGGTACCAGGCAGAACAGCCATGAAGTGAAGGGAGGTGGAGAGGAGGGGAATGTTGAACCTGCTGAAGGGTACGCTAGCTGTGTCCAACACAACGGTCTACAGAACCTCGGATCAGACATTTATATTCCCGGCAGTGCAAGCCGCCCACAGGGAGCGGCGTTCCGCAGGAGACTCTGACGATCCGTTCAATCAAACCCCCCCCCCGACTACCATCTACCCCAATCCTGTCACTCAGCCTTCGCGCCTGCCTGCCAGCCCCGTACTGCTGCCTAAGAGGTCCAAACAGAGCGGGCGTTACTGAACCAAACAGGCAACGAGAGAGAGGACACTCGTCTGTGGGAAACGGATGGAGGTTTGGATGCAGTGAAGTTCTGACAGAGCCCAGATGGAGAACAGGGACCTCAGTCATCCCCGACACAATCAGCCTCTCATCTCCCATCTCCTTTTCTGAACGGCCTCATCAGATGATCCTCAGGGAGGGGAAGAAGACAACGGCGTGAAAGAATGAGGTCTGCTACTCATCCATCCCAATGTTGCTTGAAAGAAGTTTTGACCAAACTTTGTTTGACTTGACACATCTTGTCACGTCTGTGTACAAAGAGTTTAGGATTTGTCGGCACATTGGCTGTTGAAATATTGCCCCACTGGGTCATAATCCATTTCTAAATAAAGTTTGCAGCATATGATATTAATATCGCACATTGGGGCCACACAACCGGCGAGGTTGGTGTGGTTTTTATCTATTTATGTTCTCTAGATTCAATGGAACTCTAAAGAAATAATAAATCCATAACTGGGTTCACTTGTTAACTTTACTGGGTCTCTACAAACAGCTTTGAGCGATGAACTCTAAGCAAGGCGGAAAGAAGTAGCACGTTCCATTAAAGACAAGATAAACCACGTACACACAAAGCATACCGACACACACACACACACGCACGCACGCACACACGCACAAAACCCCCTCCCCCCCCCCCCCACTCCCACACACACAGGCAGAGACACCAACAGAGGGTGGATTCATCTCCTGGGTTGGGTCCCAGTCTCCAGATGCTGCTACTGCGTTCCCAAACCAGTTCATTAAAGTGAGCTTAGCATAGCAAACCAATATGGCTGCCTCAGAAGAACCTCTCTCTAGGAGGGAAAACATAAAACACACTTGCCCAAAATAAACATTGCTCTGGGTTCATTAGAGACTGGTGAATAGGAATCATTTCAGTTGGCCTTCATTATGGGGATTATAACACAAAAGGCCTGCACCCCGCCTTCATTCCTATGGGAAGTAGGCTATTCAAGCACACACTCAGACTACACACACGCACACGCACACGCACGCACACACACACACACACACACACACACACACACACACACACACACATACACAGGAACACATAGACATACTGTATGCAACAGCGGGACATACTCAAGTAGTCAACGACATGCGATTATTTCCCTGGAATCCTCAAAATGGGAAGCTCCTCTCAAGGAACGTAGCAGGTCTGAGGAGAAGAGCTGAGACACCCTGTGGGTTTAGTGAGAGAATGCTTTTCTTTCTACCAATAGCCCTCTTTCTCTGCAGCTAACATCTATCTATCTATCAGTGTATCTCCCAGGGGGACATCCATACAGCAGTGGAATGGAGACTATATGAATAGA
>CM030172.1:29711977-29726977 GCA_017639675.1 Aplochiton taeniatus | reverse complement strand
CAAAATACTTAAAGCGATAGTTCAGTGTTTTGGGAAATAATATGCCCCAACTTATCCCTAGTCAGACGAGATGAACGATATACATTTTATGTCCGTACGTCCAATAGAGTTAGTTACGTGGTCGGCGTATAAGTAGCCTAGCAATAGAATAAGCTTGAGGTAACCGTTAGCACGGCTCCCAAAAGTAACTGTACACGTCTTGAAAAATTCCAAAGCTGTGTTATTTTCATGTTATTTCATCTCTATTTCGCACATGTGAAATTCCAAATGTAAAAGTAAGACGATGTTGTAATTGAAACAGATAGACTGTTGGAGCTATTGCAATGTGGAAACGTTGTTTCACCTATAGGTTGAGGGACCTAACATCTGAAGTAGAGTGGTTACCATAGACATATAAATTGACAATATATGTTCCAACAACAACGTCTTGCTTTTACATTTTCATTTCGACACATGCGAAATACAGAAGATTTAACATGTAGATAACGCAGCTTTGGATTTTTTTGAAAGAGTATTTAGTCACTTTTAGGAGCCACGCTATTGGTAAGTTGGAGCATATCTTATTTCCCAAAATGTTGAACTATCACTTTAAGGAAGTGTCACATGGTAGTGTGTGTGTGTGTGTGTGTGTGTGTGTGTGTGTGTGTGTGTGAGAGAGAGAGAGAGTGTGAGAGAAAGAGAAAGAGAGAGAGAGAGAGAGAGAGAGAGAGAAAGAGAGAGAGAGAGAGAGAAAACGGCAAAGGAGGACGGCAGTGATGGGCCTGCATAAACATTAGGCTACATTATTTTGTACATGAAGCACTGCACTTCTAAGCATCGATTACAGAATGTTAGATGATAAAGTTTAGAGGTGACTTTTCAGTTATTTTTAACTAAATATGCCAGCAATCAGACCCAGCATTGTGATGCTGATTGTTGACAATATAATCTAAACTACTACTACTGTCTGTCCTGCTTTATAGTAGGCTACTACTTTACTAATAGGGCAGACGTGAAAGCGTTTAATTTGTCTCAATGTGGCATTCGAAGCTGTCAAGTCTTTAGCTGGCATTTTTACAGATGCCTCTGGCGCTAAATACTTTCACGTTCAAGACTGAGCCTGCCCTCATACTTTTTCACAACCATCTCCTTTCCAATAGACCGCTGCACTTTTCCTGTTTACTCCACCGTCCAATCTCCCTGTATTTGTACCAGACCAATTGCTGCTATTATCGTGCACTATTTCAGCAACAGAATGTAGCAGTGTGAGCCTAGCAAGAAACAACTCTAGCCCACTGTAGAAAGACCGTAGAAAAACGTGTAACATTTAGTCAAGCGCGTAACTTAAGCCTTCCTACCATCAACACTGAGCCCGATCGTTTTTACAAAACATGACAACTTACGATTTACTGAAGATGTGAAACATCATTCCATGGAACCTCGCTATGGCTCCCGCAGACACACGTCTTTAATTTGGGTCGCATTCCTTTCCAGCGACTACTTGCTTTCCCGACTATATTTGTGTCCCTGGGAATGTATGTCTGTAGCCTTGCCTTTGAGCCACACCGCGCTGCTCCCAAAGGATGTCTGCTACGTCTCAAACACACCCCTCGCAACATCCTATTTAACCCTTTAGCAAACTTACAGTCCCGCCGGTGGGATTTTTCAGAGCTGGTCCCTGGATGGTGGTCCCTTCCGGTGGGATTGGGACCCGACATTAAAATGTCTTGCTTCCATCTACCTAACAGTCAGCTTTTAGGCTGCCAGCTCTTGTTTTCCTATAGTAGCATGTAGAGTAGTTATTCATATATAATTGTATACTTATAATTAATCATTGTTAATTATTGATTCACTTGAAAATAATATTAACTTTACAACAGTATTTACTGTATTTTTGTATGTAGTATTTTACTGTGAATAAGCAGTTTATGCCTACATCTTATGCTGGCATAATAGAACATAAAATATATTATTTTATTCTTAAGTAATAAGTAAAATATATTTGTATATATATATCTATATATATATATATGGCGGCTTACAACTAATTAGGGACTCAATAGATTACCCATAGGGAAATACGAATCAGGGATCATATAGTGATTCATTCCAGATGCAGCCTAGTTCAAAACGATGTGGCAAAAAGTTATGAAGTTGAAAGTAAGTACAATATATATATATATATATATATATATATATATATATATATATGTGTGTGTGTGTGTGTGTGTGTGCGTGTGTGTGTGTATATGTATATATATATGTGTATGTATTATGTACATGTTTTTTTTACTTAAACTTAACACTAGTTTAACTTAACTTTTTGCCTCATCGTTTTGAACTATGCTGCATCTGGAATTAATCACTATATACAGTAATAGCTGATTAGTATTTCCCTATGGGTAATCTATTGAGTCCCTAATTAGCTGTTACCCGCTCACATGAATAATGTGAATTCGGACACTAATTCATCATACATCATGTGCGTCCATAGGATGCATAAACAAAATGTAATGCATCTTACTAGGTCTGGGGAGTCCAGACCCCAGTAGAAGAGAATAACAAATTGCAAGCTAGCTAACATTAATTCAAACCAAAACAACTGAACATGAAGTGTTTATATGAATTGACTTGGATGAATCGACTCATTAAGAGCTGGCTAAAGTTATTATTTTGTGCTGGACTCTCCGTTGTGGCCTCGTTGGAAGCCAAACGCTGCTGGTGACTGACACTCGCCCGGTAAGGGACTGGCACCTGCCCAAAGTCTTGCCACAAACTATTGGAATGACCACCACTGGAGCTGGGATAAGTGGCCCAAAGCGACGCCGTCCTTCGATTCTTCCTGGTCGTTGCCTGCCGCCACTATGGAGCAGGCCAAGACCCGAAGAGGACCACCGCTGACAATAACATAGGTTGCCAGAGAATACGCATCAAGTGTTGAGTCCTTCTGTGTAGGACCAACTGTGGAGGTTTTGTATGAGATGGACTTTAAATCGTTTAGGCCAACTGGATCGTAACACATTTGAACTATTTGTTCATTTTAAATGTTTTCTTTTATTGTCTTTTAACAGGGTATTGCTGCAAATTAGATGCAGTCTTAGTCAGTCAGTCGACCCAGTATAAATTATCGATTAATAATAATTTAGATTTATTGGCCTGCTCATAATATGCAGTAAATTAATAGTGCGTGCATGTTGTGTAACAATAACGTTCTGGAACAGAAATTCTGGCATGCAAATAGAACTCACTCTGGGGAGACCATTGGAATATTCAAAACTCATTCAAACAATATTCTAATGGACTTTAACAATAGATGAGTATGATTTGTATTTATTTCATACTTTATTATGTCTGAATGACATTACAGTGCAGACTTTGAGAGCGTGGAAATAAAGAAATACTGCAGATGTGGGCCACAGAATCAAATGAACTCAGAGCATTCTGAAACAAAATGATTAGTGAAAATTAAGATGCGTATTTCTGTGAATAAGTCTACGATTTTATGGTCAATTGAAATGGAACCATCCTTGGGTAATAGTATGTCTGGCCCAAAGCAGAGGCCTAAGAGATGCTTCATCTGTGTCCACGTAGATGCACACCAGCTACTGATTCCAGGTCTGTCTTTAAGATCAGCTCTTTCCCCTCTCTCCCCGTACTTGGCTGTCCTGGTGTCAGAGTCAGGGGCCGTTGGCCTAGGCCCCGCCCGGCTGTTGCCTGTTTTGCACACAGGGCCCTGGGCCCTGGCAGACAGGAAGCCTTGCAGGCTGCCTCTTCCCCTGTAGGGGAGGAAACGATGGCTCAGCGCCCCCACCCCCCAGCCCTTAGCGCTGTGTGGGAAAAACCTGTGATCTTGGCCGGAGAGAGCAACTCCAGGAAAACAGAAGGGGTAGTGGGAGCAAAAAATGGCCCATGAGAGATAGAAAGAAAGAGAGAGCAGGAGGGAGGGAGGGGGGGGGGGGGGGGGTTGGGAGGCAGGGAGTGAGGGAGGGAGGAAGGGAGAGAACGAGGCCAGACAGGTTTTGGAACGACAAGCATTGCCAGATGTATCCCCTGCTTGTTTTCACAAGGCAAGAGAGATTGTGAGAGGACGGCTGACGTCACAGCTAAGACACACTGCCCAAAAGAGTAGGCAGGGGGGAAACTACATGCGGAAACAGCTTTCATACACACACGGCGACTGCTCTTCCCTAGCAGAAGTTAAGGGACCTAGAAACTCCATGCCTCTCTCCATGAAATAATTAGGTGCAAATTGTTCTGCCGGTTTGTAAGAAAGGCCCTTGTTTAGAGACGTCTGTACTCTCTTCTAGAGAATATTGAGCTCTTTCAGCTTGCTTTTATCACCAAGCTGGAGGAGAGAGGAACACTGTTGTTCCGCCGAGCCGACAACCCGACAGAAGCTTCTAGAATGTTATGCCAAAGGCCGCTCTTAATTTATCACTAGCTACAGTCTTCTTAAACAATGGTCGGCATTGTGGACTCTAGAGCCGTGCACTTTGCCCACAAACAAATGAGCACCCGGATGACTCCATTCCAAAAGACTTAAGCGTGAGAGACCAGGGGAGAGTACAGCATACATGCAGTATTGAAGCAAAACCATAGGAGCCAGACATTTTTCTATCCCCATAATTCAATGGTTTTAACATAAGCAAACAGAAGAGTAGCACGACGAAGGGTTTAACAAGTCCTAGCTAATAGTTAACCACAATGCTAGGGCTACAGTCTGGAGACTCCCGTCCCGTCCACCCTCTCAGGATTGTCCTCAGAGTTACCTCACCCACTGCCACGTGTGTGTGTGTGTGTTCCAGTGTGTGACTGTGTCAGGTCGAAAGCTCCTCAAACACCACCGGGTCAGTCTATTTAATTCTATACATGGAGATGTGTTTGTAATCAGTTCAGTGGACCAAAACTGACAAACAAATGTCATATCTCCATAATGCTTCGTTTGCGTATAAAATGCAGTACCATGCAAGAGTACCGACTCGACGTGTATTCCAATGAATAACATTTAGAGGCATACGTGATGTCTTTCCCCACACAGTTATCTGAACCTTTTCATCTCTCTGACTGAACAATGCTGGTTCCTTGTGTGTGTGTGTGTGTGTGTGTGTGTGTGTGTGTGTGTGTGTGTGTGTCTTGGGCTTGGAGCGTGGTATCTGTGTGTCTGTGTGTGGGTGGGGAGAGTCACCAGGCGACGTTACAGAGTTGGACGGAAACCGATCGGGGCTCAGCGGAGACGGAAAGTCACCCAGACTCACAGATGTTACCGTCTGTCTGACACGGTCCTTGCCCCCCCTTCGGAATAGTTCTCTCCTTGCTGACCGCTAACCTGTCTAACAGAGGACACCCTCCAGCACGGGGAGGGAGAAGGAAAAGAGGGCTGGCAACAAGCAGCGGCCCAGAGACATTCCAGACAAGCTATGACACGCCTAAACCAGAGAGAGAGAGAGAGAGAGAGAGAGAGAGAGAGAGAGAGAGAGCAGAAATGATGGCATCAATCAGCACGGAACATTCCCTCAAGTAGAGGGCAGGGTGGGAGCATTTGGCCTGAGTGAATATGGCTGCCCTGAGAGAGAAGGGGGCTCTCACACATCATCAGGTTGAGAGGGAAGGAGTCGGCAATGAAGAAGAGATTTGTCTGAAACACTCTGACCAAGGACATAGTATTCTCCGCCCCCTCTCTCTTTTTAACGTTCTCTTTTTCTGCTTCTCTTTACCCGGGAGCTTACTGTATGACTGTGGGAGTTTCTTCTGTAGTCCGTGAAAGGTGATAACATGACCACTTCTGACTGAGGGGCCACTGAGTCAGTCAACAGAGAGAGGTCCAACACAATGCCCTCCAGAGGTATTGGCAGGCTTGGTAACTCAAGAGGAAAACATGCTTTGTTTCATCCACTTGATCTTGAAATACAACCTGTCACTGCTAGTAAAGGATGTAAAAAAAAAACGTAGTTCTAATAAAATCCAGGTTTTCTTCTGTCATAATTATTGACAATCCAAGAATGCTTTGGAATTTAGAATCTTTCATGTATATTTCTATTCACATTTTATGAATAACCTTTTTTTCATTAGATACTTTTGAGTGGATATCCTTGACTTCCAGTATACATCGGGTAAGAAAACGAGGTGACACCCAGGAAAAACAGTAACCACTCAACATGGTTAAAACCAATCCTTGTCAGATTAGTCAAAAATGTAAATTTCATCAAAAAGCACCACATAATTAGAGTAATTGGCGGAATTAGAGGGACATGCCAAAAAAAAAGCCTATTTTGGGTTTATTAATCAACAGGATACTTTAGGGGACAACTCTTTCACCCTCTATCAAAAGGCTAAAAACGGGGTTGTGGTTGGAGCTTCTAGAAAAGAAAATTATCCAAAGCATTCCTCCAAACCCAGATAGGACTCAAAATCAATCACTAGAGAGATTCCGTGTGAAAGAATTGTACAGCTCCCTTGCTCCATCCTTCCAAGTGTTTCAGGAAAAGGCTGGACCATATTATGTTTTTAATACTACTACCACATTAAATCCCTCCTTGCGGCCCTTCATTGTTTACCTGTGAGTTTTAGAATAGGTTTCATTCTCTAGTGTTTAAAGTCTAGAATGGTTTGGCCCCTGCTGACATCTGTGACCTGCTAACTCCCTACAAACCTGATCGCTGCCTCAGATCCTCCAGCAGTGCCCTACTATTGCTAATGGTTCCCAAGTCTCGACCCCTCAGTAAAGGCAAACTCAGAATCCTCTTTGAAATATTTTCTTTAAACTCACTTTTATCTTATTGCTTCCTCTTAACTGATGTCATTAAATGTTTTAGCGAAATATCCTATGTTTGGGATTTTATTTTATTTTATAATATTTTGTAATATATTGCATTACATTGTTCTTATTACATTATCTGTTGATACTGTAAAGCACTTTGTCTTTGAAAGGTGCTGTATAAATAAAGTTTATTATTTTTGTTATTTTAATTGGAAAAAGGCAGTTATGTCAATAAGTAAACATCATTCCCTAAACAAATACACACTTTTGCAAAACTTTACAACTGTAGGGGATTTTCTCGCTACAGATTGCTGAATAAGAGCAACATGAAAGATATTTCTATGGCTTTACTCCATCTTTCTATTCTGGATGATTGTTTATTCATTTGGATCTCCATCAATAGCGGCCTCACTGGGTTACGTAACACACTGACTTCTGCCCCAGCTGAAGCATTAGCCCCTCCCTCTTCCCCTCCAGTTATTCACGCAGCTCTCCCTCTCTACCTCCCTATTCCTCTAGATCCCATCCCTCCATCCTTTGATGAATCAGCTTACCCTGTAGAGGCGTCCAGCCAACTGAAACACACACACGCAGGGCCTACCTAGCGTTAATGCTGTGAGGGTCTGGCCAGGCTCTCACTCTCCATCTCTCCCATTTCTATCTCCCTCTCTCTGTCTCTGTCTCTCTCCTCCATAACCACTCAGCCCTATTGATTTCTGCATTGGCCTTCAGGCGAGCCTGATTGCATTATTGACGAGCCCCCCCCCCCCGTTACATCGTGACCATATGCTTCCCTTTCATCTCATCAGCATCCAGGACATGAGAAGAAACGTAATCCATGTTATCTGAATGACGACAGCGTCCTTCACATGCCAAGCACTTCTGCAGTCTCCCCTTCTGGCAGTAGCGACAGTCAACTGTAGCCCAGGCAGGGCACCAGGTCACGCTCAGGGACCAATGGGAAGGAGGAGGGCATGGACAAAAGAGGGAAATGAATTGCTTGGCTGAAAAACTACAAGACCCAGGTCTGAGTTCCCTCTAGGTTTAAGGCACGTTACATCGTTAGACCGACTGCGACTGTTGTCTCTGTCCTTCACTGTGCCAGCCTGCCGGCAGCTGAACAGGCTTCGTCTGCTGCAGATGCAAATCCTTTGCCTGTGCACGTGGCTCCTAGCCTATGGGCTATCTGCTGGAACACAGCTAATATGCGTGTTTGTGTGTGTGCATGTGTGTGTGTTGACCTTGTGTGCGTCGGCATTGTGACCTAAAAGAATGGAGGACATCCCCAGCAGAGTGGCCCCTGGGTGAGGCAGGCCAACTAGGCCTCTGACCCTCACCCCTCCATCCTTCCCTCTGACCCTCCCCCCTCCATCCTTCCCTCTGACCCTCCCCCCTCCATCCTTCACTCTGACCCCCCCCCCCCCCTCCCTCCCCCCGATCCTCGATCCGTCTGGGGGAGACACACATGCCTCGGGCGTCGCTTCATCAGCTCTTGCTAAATCAATGGACATGGGAGAGATGAGCTAAGACAGCGTAATTACACTGAAGGATCCGGGGAGACGCAGGAGAAAGGAAGGATGGGGGGGGGGGGGGGGGCTTCAGTAAGCGATGTGTTATCCCTTCATTCAACCTCGATTTCTTCCCGGCAACACAAATAGAATGCAAAACCGAGTGATTTAATTGCTCAGGGAGAACTTGCTGGAGTTGCATGCGAGGCCCTGGTAAAAATGAGGAAACTTACAGCAAACTCTGTATTCGTAACAAAGTGGATCCCTCTACTTGAAGTGGACAGGAACAAAAGAAGCGGTCTGCTGGTTTGTGCTCTGCTAGTTTTCTATGGGCTTCAACTCTCTTCCTCCTCCTGTCCCTGTCACCCTGATCTCCACCACAGATCACACCACTCTTCCTTCACTCCCTTCATCTCTCCCACTCTATGTGCGAGGCTGTGAAAATGGCTCACGGCTGTCTCTTCCTCTCTCTCGCTCTCTACCTCACACACACTGTCGTTCTCTCACGTTTTCTTTTGGTTTGCAGGATCTAACAGGGTAGGAGGCACTGTGGAACATAAACACATATGCTCACCAATGAACACAAACAAAATGCAGAAATACATACAATGGCGTATACACAAACACACACACCCATACGCACACAAAGTCTCAATCAACTACACTAGAATCTATTTTCAGTTCAATTTAAGGACAACCGCATATTTTTTTATTTTTGAGCAAGTCTCAAACAAAGGCGAATGTTCCAGAGGGCAAAGCAGCCGCAGGTAACATACAGCTGGGCACTGACGACACTAGAAACATTTGTATCTATGTTATATTGAGTATGACGCTCTTTGTCCTGCTAATGCTGTTGGATAGAACCAACAATACAATTGATATCAGGAACAGAAACTACCGCTCAATGTTGCCGTGTTGATATTGCCCGCTGGCAGACTGCGTTACTGTTTGTGTCTGATCTGGAATTACACCATAACATTCCCTGTTCAAGGAATACGTTTACAAACCCCATGTGAATCTGGGAAGGCTGCTCAACAATGTATCCTGCCATGCTTGAATGATATACACGTCGTGCTACTTACAAAGGGACAAATGTTTTAGGAGGCAGTGCATCAAATCACCATCCACTTCCATTTTCTAATCTAAAGTCAACACTGGGGGGAAAAAAAAGCTTGATTCTGGGCAACAGCTCCTAGATTGACCCCAGCGCTACCTCCCCTGGATTATCCACAAACTAATGCTGGAATATAGAAGATTATTAAAGAGCTATCTCCTTGAACAGAGAGAGGGACAGCAGGCACTCCATCCATTCCTCCTCCTCTCCTCCCTCTGCCTCCTCTCCCAAACAGAAGGACCAGTGTCTCAGTAAATGAAACTATCTGTCGCTCTTCACCCCCCCCCCCCCCCCCATCGTCTCACTTTGGGTCAGAAGGCTATCAAATACACTGCACCTTACCCTTACCCTGCTGATGAGGGCAGAGCAAGCCCGCCCCGGTCCTCCATTGACCATCCAGCACCACCCAGGAATCTGAGCACGGCGAGCTAGCTGCACATGTCGACCAAGCGCTCCCACAGCCCCACACAGCCGGCGCAGATCCCGCACCCCATGTTTTATCATCCGCCATACAGACCGGACGAGGGAGTCTCAGAGAGGCCGAGAGATCAGGGCCATGGGACGTTTTGAGAGAAATGCTGAGAGCAGCAGCCTCTCTGGTAGCGTCGGCGTGAGTGACAGGAGGGATGCAGGGAGATGGAGAGAGGACGGCGTGCACACACAAACACAGACAGGCTAGGACGCCGTGAAAGCCCTGCGACGCCTACCGCCGCTCAGGCTCTGTCGCACATATCTACCCCGACGCAAAAACACACACACACACACACACACACACACACGTAGGCAAGAGGAAACAAGACACACTAGCGAGTGACAAGTGGAAAGCTGCATAACACTCACCCGGCATGTTTGGAATCCCAATAGTACAATGGACAACACCGGCAGGCAGGGAAAAGAGAAAGAAAGAAAGAGAGAGAGAGAGAGAGAGAGAGAGAGAGAGAGAGAGAGAGAGAGAGAGAGAGAGAGAGAGAGAGAGAGAGAGGGAGAGAGAGAGGAAAAGAGAGAAAGAGGGAGATGCAAAGCTAACTGACTGCCAAAGAAACGAGGGAAGAGAAGGAGGGCTGCCCGAGCCTGGGTCGCTGTGTGCCGCTCTCTCCTGCTGCCTCCTCCTTGTGGCTCCAGTCCTCCTTTAGCTCGCTCACTCACTTCTCTCCCTTTGCTCGCTGCTTCCAGGCAAGGGGCGGAGAATTCGCGTTTTAGAGCGCTCTCCTTTCTCTCTCTCTCTCTCTCTCGCGCTCTGCTTTCTCTCTCTCTCTCTCTCTCTCTCTCTCGCGCTCTCTCTCTCTCTCTCTCTGGCTCACTCCCTTTTTCTCGCTCTCTTTATCAGTAGAAAAGGCTGCCCTACTTCCTTTGCCCTTTCTGAAATGGGACACAGTCTTCTCCCCGCTTGCTGCCTCTCCTAGCTTGCTGTGTAAGTGTGCCCGAACACAATGCTCTGAGCGGGGAATCTTGCAGCCTTTTCTCTCCCAGACCCTCGATCTCTCCCTCCCTCCCTCTTGCTCTTGATTGACTAAACCCCCCATCTCTCTCTCTTTCACAGTGCAGGGAGGGCTGAGTGACAGTGTGTGTGTGTGTGTGTGTGTGTGTGTGTGTTTTTGTGTGTGTGGTGCAGCTTCCCCCTCCCCTTCCCTGCCCCCCCCCCCCCCCCCCTCCCCCAGTCCCTCCGGTGGGAGTGTGTGCTCTTTGTCCTGGTGGCTCAGTGACGGGCACACTGCCTCTGTAGAAGCCAGTGACACTGCTGCTGCTGCTAGTGCTAGGCCTAGGAGCGAGGACTTTGAGCTGGAAGTTCTGAGTTGAAGCTGGAGTTCTGAGCTGAAAAATAAATTAGGAGCTGAGGCTAGGAGTTGGAGCTTAAAGCTAGGATCTAGGCGCTGCAGTTAGGAGCTAGGCGCGTAGAGCTTGTTAGCAAGGAGTTAGGTTCTGGAGCTGAGGTTAGAGCATGGTTGGACCTGGTGCTGGGATAGGAGCTCCAGATGGGCGTGGATGTAGAGGTAGGGCTAGGCACTATGGGCTGGCACCAGGGTCTGAGGCTAGCAAACTCTCTGCCCAGCTAAGGACTTCTGATCGGGCTCAGCTCAAATGGAAAATGCCCAGCAAACAAGAGATTTGGGCAAAGAGTACTGGCACAGAGCGTGGGCAAACAGCTTTGGCGATGAGAGGCTGGTACTCAGACTGGCATCTGTGTTGGAGCGGTCAGCCAGGCTTGGGTCTGGTACAGGAACGCTGGCGCTGGAGATAGGGGTGGGTCTAGGGCTATTTGTAGGACTTGAAGAGGCTGTGTGTGTGTGTGTGTGTGGTGGGAGGGGTGGGGTGGTGGTGGTAGGGGGGTTGGTGAGGGGGGTTGTCAGCTCCAGGAGGCAGTGGATAAGGCTAAGAGGCTGCATAAATCTACACTCCCCGCACGTCTCCGATGATGTCATCCAACATGACATCACCCTAGCTAACCCCCCACCCCGCCCCTTCAAAACAGACCCACATGTGCACGCGTAGATATTCAAACACACAAAGACAAACACACACAGTCATTTTGTCGTGGAGCACTTGAGGTAACTCAACAAAACACAAATGACTGCGTGTTGGAAGGAAAAAGAAAAGGAGAGAGTGAGGGATGACGGGAGGGAGGAAGGGAGAAAGGGAGGGAGCTTAAGTAATAAGTTACAGTCCATGGTGGTCAAAAGCTATAAAATCAGAAAAGCGCCATCACATTGCTCAAGACAGTCCAAGGTGATTCACCATTGCAATCCATAAAAGGCTTGTTTTCATTCATCTGAGCTGTAAAACAAGCTTACACAATATTGGTTCAACCTATCAACCTTGCACAAGCTCTACACGCCGTGAAATGTCTGGGCTGGGCCCCACACCGTGTTGTGTTTGGTTTCAGTGGGCAGTTAGCAAAAGGGCCGCGTGTTGTCAAATGGCTAAGACCAGAGGCTTATGCTCAAGGCTGGGTAAGCAGCTCTGGGAATGGAAACGATGGCCCAGACGTCACGCTGTCTCCCCAGACCACACACTCTGGTCAATGCCTTAGAAGGACAGGACGGGTCCAGGCTAGTCATCCGCTGCTGGGCTACTCCTCTCTCATCCTCCTGCACTGTTTGGCAAAGTCCGGGCTTAACCTCATGACAATTATCACGTTTGATGCTGATTTGTTTTTCTGCAAGTAAAGAGGATGCTGCGCATATTTTAATTGATTATATGGTTAAGTGACCATCCAAGGACAGCAGTAAAAGGAACACCAGACCAGCACTTTGTGGACTCCTGCAGTTGACTTTACAAAGGGCAGTTTTGATGGAGCTGATTAACACAATTTGACTGTTGGTAGTATGAGCGAGAGACACCCATGCATAATTTGGCAGAGACCTGCGCTATTAGACCCCAGAAGCCAGGAGTCCAGGTAGAGCCAGGACAGAGCAGGAGTGATTTTGAGGGGCCCCAGCCTCTTAGAGGAGAAGCCAGGAAGAGCCAGGACAAAGGAGGAGTGACGCTGAGGGCCCCAGCCTCTTAGAGGAGAAGCCAGGAGGTAAAAACTGCTCAGTGGCAGACAGAGCTCCATACACATGAAGGCCCCCTGTTTAGGGAGTGTTTGTGTCTGTAACTAGGTCATGCTGCACCAGCGGAGCTGCGCTGTGCTGCCCTGTCTTTCTGGGAGAGACGGAGAGAAAGAGGGAAAGAGGGAGCGAGAGAGAGAGAGAGAGAGAGAGAGAGAGAGAGAGAGAGAGAGAGAGAGAGAGAGAGAGAGAGAGAGAGAGACTGTACCCATATTTTATCATTAAACACACCTTTCCCTTCTGTCTTTGTCCCTCAAATATCAATCATACAAATGCCAAATATTTTTGCAAACGTCTCGTTTTTATGAGTAGCCTGGTTAATATAATCTGCATCACCTCACACTCATACACACGTAGAAACAAACACACACACACACACACACACACTCTAGGGGCAAAACTAGAAATACTGGGCCTAATGAAAATGTTTGCTTAAAAACATTAGCAATAAAAGCCCCAACTACACAGTCAATTATAGTTCCTCTTTCAGCCCAAGGCCCACTGAATCCTCCCTTAACTCTGCCACACAAACACACACACACACACACACACACACACACACACACACACACACACACACACACACACACACACACAAGCTTACACACCGTGAGGACACCTTTGGCAGGTGTGGAGGGGCCACGCTCGGTTCAAGAACCCTGAGTCATCACCATAGCGATTACAACTACAGCTCGCAGGCCAGAGAGCGCCATCTGGGATGTGAGGGGCCATTGATCTCTTCATCAACGGCATGAGCTGTTTGTGTGTGTGTGTGTGTGTGTGTGTGTGTGTGTGTGTGTGTGTGTGTGTGTGTGTTCTGAGCTCCATTGCTCCCTCTCCTACCTAGCTGTTTAGCCAGTGTCAATAGGGGGAGGAACCAGCATCAGATCACTGTGATCAGACACAAGCGTCTATCTCATTTCAAACACAGTGGGCAGAGACAACACACATAGACACACACCAGAGACAAGCTATATTCGCATCCAAAAGGCATGCTTGGCTAGATGAAAGAGAAGAGTGAATGAGTAAACGCGCGCGTTCGTGTGTGTGTGTGTGTGTGTGTGTGTGTGTGTGTGTGTGTGTGTGTGTGTGTGTGTGTGTGTGTGAGTGTGTGTGTGGGCGCTGGGCGGTCTTTGGAGAGGTATCCGCTTGATGGGGCTCTCAGTATTCCTCTCACGGCCAGGCCTTGTGCATTAGAGCTCATTACACCGGGAGCGGTTTAGAGAAGGGCCCTCCGTCCTGCTCCAGCCCAGCTTAGCTCACCTCTGGCTGGGTCTGACGATGGCCGGGCCCCGAGCGAGGAGCTTCAGATGGCAGGGCAGGTGGCCATGTTAGTGGGACCACACAGAGACACTGCTCAGGCACCTTTAGATACTACAGGAAGGAAGGACAGCCCAGGGCCAAAACAAGGGAGGGCGTGTGTGTGCGTGTGTGCGTGCGTGCGTGTGTGCATGCGTGCGTGCGTGCGTGAATGTGTCTGTAGGGTAGGGAGTGCAGGTGTGCAGAAAGGTAGGTGAAAGATGAGACAAGGTGTATTCAGCTCTCATCCTCTCACCTCCATCCTCCCCACTCCTTCAACCAACCCCCCCCCCCCCCCCCACACACACACACACACGCACACACACACACATACAGTCAGTGTATCCGTCTCACTGTCTCGGCCCCTGGGACTTCATCCACGTACGGGGGGCTTCTGTCTATGACCTCCCGCAGAAGACCGCTGAACCTCAAGATGTTCATGAACACACACACACACACACACACACACACACACACGCCAGCGGGAGAGCCCTAAGATTGGAAATCTATGTTCGTTTTAGTCCCTCCTTTCATGTTAACAAACTCAATTGGAAGTAACTGACGCCGTGAATAACCAAGCGATGGACCGCTTTGTTACTATGACAACAGCCTCCTCTCAGTCAATCTGTTTATGAGTGGGTAAGACTTGGTGAAGGGGTGGAGCGTGTGTGGTAATGGCCAGTTAGTGTCACTTAGCAACCAGGGAGCGCTAGGCTAGGTGGTAAACATGGAGGTACCGTACAGTCTGAGTGCTGTCATTACAGGCCCACCTGCTCCTTCCTGCTGCCCTCGCTC
>CM030172.1:29686977-29704477 GCA_017639675.1 Aplochiton taeniatus | reverse complement strand
ACAGCAAGCAGGTGATTCTCCTGCATTCCGATTACCTTCCCTGCTCTCATCAAACATGCTGGACCAGGAACAAAGACTTCTCACCGTCAACGGACACTTACTCTCAGGAGCTTCCTGGAATGTCCTTCGAGACACACACACCCAGCTCATGTTGAGGTGAGACGGTGCACTGTGTGTGTGTGTGTGTGTGTGTGTGTGTGTGTGTGTGTGTGTGTGTGTGTGTGTGTGTGTGTGTGTGTGCACTCATTCATCCATCAGCACATTTGATTTCCATTTATTTTGTCTTCTATAGAAATGGTTTATGATTATAAAGACAGACGAGGTAGCAGCTACTTTTATAAACGATAGAACAGACCAACCCACACACACACTTTGGAATGAAGGCTTCGCTAGCTAGCAAAGGCAAACTCAATCCAGTCAGCCTTTTCCAATTCCATTAGCTAAATGACTGGAGCTCAATCAAGCCTGCTCTACCTCTGCAGGTCTGGTCTCCCTGTCAGTGATGTCTGCAGAATGTTTCTTTATTGTCTTTCTCTGCATGTGCGTGATGTGTTTTAAAATATCAAATAAACGGGTGAACATGATTCTGCCACTTCAGCTTGAGAGTTAGCTCATCCTACTGCTGGCGTCTATGTTTAGGGACGCTGGCAAATTTGTCCTGTCCTCCGCGACATAGCAGTAGACCTCTGCTATGGTCTCTGGAGATCTGATGGAGAATGAGTTCTGTCACATCTATATAGGCAGATACAGAACGAGGATCCCATCCCAACACACACACACACACACACACACACACACACACACACACACACACACACACACACACACACCTGGAGAAAGTGTTCCATACGCAAGTAGGGATCATAAATGAACAGCCCCCCTCCATTTCTCCTGTAGAAATAACTTAGGCAGTGTATATCCCTCTGGGCTGGCAGGGGTGATCAGTGATGGGGCTCCTCTGGGTGAGGCTGCACTCCCCTCACCCCCTGATGGATAGGGGGCCCGGCCCACACTCTACTTTGTTCTGGCTACCGGCTGTTTAGAGACAGGGAGAGGTGGGACCGAACATGAGGGGGGAGAGGGAGAGAGAGAGAGACAGGGAGAGACAGACAGACAGACAGACAGACAGACAGACAGACAGACAGACAGACAGACAGACAGACAGACAGACAGACAGACAGACAGACAGACAGACAGACAGACAGACAGACAGACAGACAGACAGACAGACAGACAGACAGATAGATAGACAGAGAAGGAGGTAAGAAAAGAGGGAGAGATGGAGCGATGAGAAGGGAGAGGATGCTTGTACTGTATCTGTGTGCAGTGCGTTAAAGACGCTGGCTTCTTTGGAGGGAGAGCGGGGTGGACACAGACAGATAAATGGCACTTGCTTGTCTTATACGGATAGACTAACACGCCTTTACATGTAATCTCAGCTGAAATTGTTTGCTCCAGACCCCCCCCCCCCCCCATCCCCGTAGCTCTTCTCTCCACTCGCTCCTTCTCCAGCTCAGCCACCTATGGTGGGGGGTCTGCTGGTGCAAGGTGGTGGTGCTTTTCAAAGTGGCTGGCGGGTCCCCTGTTCCAACAACCTGAGCCTGCAGAGACCCAGTTACCGGCCAAGGACAATCAGTCACATGCTGTAGCTGCCATTATCACTGTGTGACTGCCGACAATAACAGACTGGGAGGTGGAGAGAGAGAGAGAGAGAGAGAGAGAGAGAGAGAGAGAGACGAGTATAAAGACCTGGGCGTACATTCCAGAAAGGAACACAGAGCGACCATCAGAAAGAGGAGAGAGGGTTAAGATGGGAAAAGGCGAGGGGACAATATCTGTGGTCGAAAGGCCAGTCAGCGGACATTCCTTGAACAAGATGAGATGGAATGAGAAGAGAGGAGAGGAGAACAGGAGAGGGAAGAGTGAAAGACAGGGCTGGAAGGCAAAGAAATGAAAAAGGAAAGAAAGAGTTCAAAGCTCAGGACAATGACAGGAAAGATCAATGGAGACTTGGAAGTCAGGGATGCAAAATGACCCAGTGAGAGAAAATACAGGTTCATTTAGTCAGAAGTAACTTTAGGGAATGGAAAAAAAAGAGGGAAATTGACGGAGAAAAAAGGAGAGATTCAAAGACAGAATAAATGGAGACAGAGGACTAAGGGATCTTGATCCTAGTCCTAATAGTTGTGTGTGTGGCTGTGTGTGTGTGTGTGGCTGTGTGTGTGTGTGTGTGTGTGAGTGTGTGTGTGTCCTGAGAAGCAGGGAGGACAGACAACTTGTGACAGGTTTAACATACCAGCGCTTACTCTCACTGTTCCCTCTGACAGCCCCCTCCAAAGCTATCATAAATCCAGTTATGGGGATTCATGTCACAAAGGCGGATACATAATGCGCAGTTACGTTATCGGCGGATTGACGCAGACGGCCTCATAACAAAGGCGTTGCGTTCACGAGACGGCATTTACATACTGTTCAATAAAACATAAAGCCTCTTCTGACACTCGACAGTAAATTCCCTCCAATAATTCCGGTTCCCTGAGCGCGCTCCTGTATGAATTGTGACACGACTACCTAGGTAGCTGTGTGTCCCTCATTATGGAAACAGAATGCTACACAGAGAGGAACATGACAAGGGTATTATGGGCTGCATGTAGGAGTCCACGTTACTATCGCACATTAACACGCCGTGAATTTCAATCGCTTCATTAATTAGCCACGCGTCGCTATTGCCTGGCAGCTCGTTAGAGGCCTGGGTGAGTGTAATGGTAGGCTCCGCTCTTTGCACGGCGGGGTGGAGCACCCCCGTCAGAGATGGTTCAGCCCACAGATACCGTAGGAAGTCCCAGGGGGTTGGTTTATTGGCCGCTACTGAGATGTGTTTGTGAGTGTGCGTGTGTGAATTACACAACGTAAATTAATTGCCATCAATGTGCGTGTTTTTGTGTTTCTTTTTTTATGCTTTAGTGTGCTTACGTGTGTGTGTCTGTGCAACTGCTCTTCTCCATGCCTTCTTACATTAGAATGTCAAAGTCTATTAAATTCTATGGAGCTGGACAGCTTCATTCCATTTCTGTAATGTATTTTTCCTCCAGGTAATCAGAGCAGGCTATCCTGCACGGAGGGGAGAGCCCGTCCAGAGCCAGCCACTCCACAGACCTACCTAATGGGGCCTGATGGAATTAGCCCTGGCACAATCAGCAGGGGGCCCCTCCCCCACACTGATCACACAATGGGCTCCATACCTGTCCAATTAGGTCCACTTCCACAGGACAGAGTGGCGGGGGGAGACTTAGGCGGAGGAGAGACTGGAGGAGAAGCTATTGAGCCAGGCAGGCGCGGAGTTAGAGGTGCTTGACTTGACTTTGCCTTAAGTAACTTTCCAAAGTGTAGGTGAGGACAACAATCGACCACAGACATTGTTTTGGCACTCTCGTGTTTCGAAGCCAAGTTTTATCGTCCAACTTTTCCCGGTGACTGTGCGTCGTGCTGTGTGGCTGTGTGTGTGCCGTGGGTGTGTGTGCCGTGGTGTGTGTCTGTCAAGTTGTGTGACCGCGAGTCGTGCTAAGAGCTGGAGGGAGAGCGTGAGACCCAGCCTGGGCCGTGCGGCCGTGTGAGAGAGAGCCTTTTGGACAGATTTAGCCCCCGGCCTAGGAGGGGTACTTCAACGTGTCACCATGACTCCTCTCAGCGCCCAGAGAGGATGGAGAGCAGGGCTGTCTCCCCTATCAGCAGGAAGAACACAGCCCGGACCATGAGCCTCTTTAACTGTCCACGCAGTGCCTGCCTGCCTGTCTGTCTGCTCGTCCACATAGCGACATGCCTGTCTGTCTGCTTGTCCACATAGCAACATGTCTTTCTGTCTGCTAGTCCAACCAGAAACCTGCCTGTCTGTCTGCTAGTCCTCACAGCGATATGCCTCTGTCTGTTAGTCCCCATAGCAACATGCCTGTCTGCTAGTCCCCATAGCAACATGCCTGTCGGTCTGCTAGTCCCCATAGCAACAGGCCTGTTTGTCTGCTAGTCCCCAGAGCAGCATGCCTTTCTGCTTGCCCACATAGCAACATGTCTGTCTGCTTGTCCACATAGCAACATGCCTGTCTGTCTGCTAATCCAACCAGCAACATGCCTGTCTTTCTTGCGATCATCACGTGTCTGTTGTCGTCCCTCCATGACTTCAACAACTAAAGACAACCGACCCCCCCCACCCCCCCCCGACCCCCCTCAGACTGGAGGTTCAGGACAGACCTAGGCCCTGTATTAAAGGATACCATGATGACCATACATCACACATAGTACATTCATACCGTTCACCACCACAAGGGCTTCTAGGTATCCCCAAACAGTACAACTACTTATCTCTGTATTGTTGTAGCTGAAAGGGAATGTTCTGCACAGCCTGTGTGTTGCTAATAAAGCTTGTTTCAGTCCAAAGGTGACATTTACTCTAAGTTACCACACAAACATTATTCTCACACATCTGGCAAATATTCTATCCTCCCCTCTCATAGGCATACGGGAATGCTTTACATTCTACTTAGAGGTGCAGAAAAGCTTTCCACTCAACTGAAGGACTTGCAGTGCCATTTCAAGACAGAAGGTGGCAGTGTGCAGACAAGTGAATTATCAGAATTGCTAACGTTGGTAATGTTTCCAAGCCAGATAACTATAAGAATAGCCAAAGCGATGCTGTGTCTCCATTAAGACAAGATGACTTCATCCCATCAGCCCTCGTCCATCTTCTCTATCTCAGCCTCAGGCTCATTCTATCATTCCCAGAGAGTGGGATAGGGCTGGTCAACTGACACCAAATCAATAGGCAGCCATTTCCCAGTCCGACCCTCTGTCGCCTTCAAAACCTCCCTGCTTGTGTATTCTGCTGGTTAGTATTACACATCCACCCATATCTTGAACCATTAAGGACACACACACACGTGCACGCACGCACACACGCGCACACACACACACACACACACACACACACACACACACACACACACACACACACACCTCTTCTTTAAATTCACACATCTACACTAGCTTCATGTGTGTACAGCTCTATGTCCATGTACCTCATAAGAAGCAGGATAAACGCTGTGTCTACTCAGCTCCTAAAAAGCCTTAACCTCTTCTCTTCACAAGACCCTGAGCTCCGTCTCTGTGGGAGGCCACACCAAGCGCCCACCTTCCTTCCACTTCACACGCTCGAGTGTTTATGTTCAGTAGAACTGCAGACGGGGTCAGAATCCTCTGGAAACGGGCTGCAAGGCAGCATGTGATTGAGGAACAGGAAGAGAGTGAGAGTGAGAGAAAGTGAGAGAGGGAAAACAAACAACCATGTTTTATGCCTCTTCAAGGCTGGTTGTCATGGAAGGTAGATCATAATCCTTCAGTCAGCCATGCAGGGTGGATGACTCATATGCACATCCTTTCAAAACATTTCCGTTTTCAGAGGGAGAACAATTACTAACGTGATTGGATTCAAAACCGACCACTGAAATGTTTTTGAAGGGGGCACCATTTCACAAAGAGTTAATTCCAACTGCCTCTTCACATCTCGACTGCTAATGTTTACAGTTGCTACGCAGGTCTTAATCACCCCTCATCTCTTATTGATGGAAAAGTGCTTTGCTAATTACGAAGTAGCAATTAATTGATGACACGTAGCAAAAGAAAATTAGTTGGTAAAATAAATAATTGCCTGTATTTATGTATTGAATATAACATGGTAGAATGAATGCAGACTTTTTCCAGTGGGTACATCTGTGTTTGTGTGTGTGTGTGTGTGTGTGTGTGTGTGTGTCTTGGGCTTGGACTGTGGTATCTGTGTGTCTGTGTGTTGGTGGGGAGAGTCACCGGGTGACCACGCGAGAGAAACGTGTGGCTGTGGTTTGAGTGTAAACATATTTTTCTGTGTTTTGGGGCTGTTGGTTGATTGCATGCATCAATGCAATAGTTTGAAATTCTTTTTTAAACTCAACACTCTCTCTCTCTGTATGGGACGATGGTGACTAAAATGCATGTCAGACAGTCACACACCCCTACACACACACATGACACACACCGTACTCACGGTGACTCTAAACGGCGTGGCGGCGGCGGGCTCCATGCTGGGCGTGGCCTTGTCGGGGGCGGCGCCAGGCATGCTTCGTCGACGTCCCGTACGCTCGGGAGGGGACTCTGGAGAAAGAGCAGACACACGGCCATCAGACAGCACCCTTACCTCAAACACCACGCCAAGCTTGATCCAACACATCACAAAACAAGAGAAGGGAAAATGGACGCTCAGGGCTTTTACTGCAGCCAGACTCCAGCCCCAGTCGTGGTATTACTAAGACAACCTTACAGAACCTGGGATCTGTTGCTCTAAAATCAACAAGTCTAAAAGGCAGACTGGATTTTATATGTCCTTTCAACCTCTCTCCCTCTTTTACTTTCTCTCTCTCTCTCTGTCAGAGAAAGTTTGTCGGTGCCAATAAAATAGAATGGGATTCCACGTGATTCAGTAGGTTTTCCAAACCGAGGTAACCCTCAGTGCTAGAGATGGTCAAAGTCTCCTTCAGCATGTGCACATATATGGGTATGGGGTCTTTGATGAGCCATGTTTTACATATTCCTCAACATTCTCTTCATCATGATGATCATTGGGGTCTTTTTCAGAAACCAATATCATGCTAATCATTAGAGTCTTTATCAGAAACCAATATCTTGCTAATCATTTGGGTCTTTATAAGAAACCAATATTGTCAGTGTAGATAGCTGGCATGGAGCCTCCACACAGACAGCCTCAGTCCAGCCCTCAGGCAGCGCTGACAGGTCAGGTTTAACTAATGACAGGAGTCTGGGGGGGACTCTAATGAGGACGAAACTTCATTATATGACAAGTCCTCTCTGCTCAGCAGACTCTCTCTCACACACACGCGCGCGCGCACACACACACACACACACACACACACACACACACACACACACACACACACACACACACACACACACACACACAAACATGTATAAACTCACAGCCAACTGCACACCTTGCCTGTTTCTCAGACAGTGAAACACCATCCAGCTGAGAAACATAATGACAGAGGAAAGGATGGGGGGGGGGTCAAACCCTCTCTGTCTGTCATTCAGACAACTGTGCTAAACGAGCTGTCTGCTGCCTAACCGACCTGCTGGCTAAATTAGCACAGACTGTAATGGAATAGCAAAGAGGGCTGAGTGAAAGAAAGACAAGACCCCCCCACCCCCCAGCCACACACACACACAGATCCGTGCAAGGCAAATTGGTAGAATGCTAGCTCTTAACCCAACTATTGTTTGAAACAGCAGCCATCAAAGCTACATTCAATTGACATATAATGCCATCGTCTGCGTTTCATTTCCACTACCTGGCGTTTCACATGGGTGGGGGCAATAGTACAGAGAAAGGTGACACATCTACCCAGCCCAGAACAGGGTGAGGAACTCTGAAGGGTACTGAAGTAAGCGCAGGACTAGTGTATGTGTGTGTGTCGGTGTGTGTGCGTGTCTGATTGTGTGTGTTGGTGTGTGTGTGTGTGTGAACAGTGTGAATGGAAGATTGTTTGAGAAAAACAGTGACAAATCCCACCACTGTGGCAACAGCACCACTGGTCACTCTGGCCCTGCTCTGACCTCTGAGAGGTCAGTTTGTGTGTGTCTGTCGGTCTGAATGACATCACTGTTGGTTTTGGTCTGCAAAGTAGTGATCTGGGAATCAAACCTTTGGAATAAAATTACTGAAAAACCCTCTTACACTTACACACGCATACGCACACTGACTCACACGCAAATCATGAGCGCAAACACATGCATAAACACACAATATTCTATTCAAATGGCTGATACTTTGCTGCCATGACAACGAGGGAATGAAATCAATTCAACTCCGGAGACCACAGAGGAAGTAGGGACACTTGATTAGATTAACTAAGCGATAAAAATGTAATATTTTACAGCAGTGCAACAAATCTCCATCCGCGCCAGTGCCTCCAACTCGGAGGAAGAAGTAGCATGTCCACGCACGCACGCACACGCATGAACGCACACGCACACACACACTCACACTCACACTCACACTCACACTCACACTCACACTCACACTCACACTCACACTCACACTCACACTCACACACAAACAGAACTAATTAGGCAGTGAGCTAATGAAAGTGTCAAAAATAAAACTGTGTGATGCAATGCATTTCCACCATCTGTGAATATCTCTACAGAATAAAGACATGGTCCGTTCACAAAGTGCGACATGAGAAGAGAAGAAAAAGAAACCTTGTGATGTTGTGTTCTCATTTCAAGCGACTCGTAAAATACATGCAATTAAAATGTTCAAGGACGCCCACCAAAGGATGTGGCTTATATATGTCAACTGAAGTCTTTACTTTACTCTTAACTAAACTGGTTCCACTTCACTCTCCATTTGAAACAGACGTGTGAAAACGCTCACTCTCTCAGTCAAAGGGAGCCGTGGCGCATATTATAGCTCACATCTTCTTCCCACCTGTTTGTACAGTGTGTGTGTGTCTGTGTGTTGGTTGTGTGTGCATGCCTGTGTGTAAAAGCGCCTGTATGTGTGTGTGTGTGTGTGTTTGTATCTGGTCTAGCAGAACCCTTTGTCTTTATCTTTGTCTAATCCGCCTAACCGCCCTTCTCTCCTATCACTGCCGACAGGGGCCTTGATCTGTCTTCCTCCTCTTCTCCCTCGCCCCCCCGCCCCCTCTTTGCGCTTAGTTAACGGGAGTCAAAGTGCCACCATAGAGTCCCTGCAGGGCTTAAAGTCTGTATGGGCCAGAAGGTAATCACCTGGCTCTCAACGTGTGAGTGTGTCTGTATGTGCGTGTGCGCACTGTATCTGCGTGTGTGAGCTGGGGTCTGGCCAGACCTGATAAGGCCTGCAGCCAAGCAATGAATGGATCTGTATGTCTACTTCAAACATGAGCAGGCAGAAACACTGGCAGCCAATGGCAGCCTGATAAGCTAGCTAGAGGGGCCTCAAGCATGCACTGATTGAAATATTTCCAAAGAACTGTGTGCTTGTGTGTGTGTGTGTGTGTGTGTGTGTGACTCAATGCTGTTCAATTTGTCTGTAGAGGGCTATGGATATGTAAGTACAGTGAGGGTAAATATATCCAGCACATCTCATTGCGTGTGTGTGTGTGTGTGTGTGTGTGTGTGTGCATGTGGGTGTGGGTGTGTGTAACATTCCCCATTCACCCGCCTACTGGAGCACCTGTCTGTAGCTAGCTCTCAATCACTGTCTCTGCTGGCCCTGTGACTGATAACTACTGTTGTCACCGCCGCTGGAAACGGCTTTCTCCTTGAGCCGTTCCCATGCCAACCCAGCCAACACCTAGCCCGCCAATCAGCACCCTTTCCGACTCAAAGTAAAAAAAAAAAAAAGACTCCTGGATGTCCTAGAGTGTCGCGGTAAAGGTGATCGCAACACCTGCTCCCCCAGTTGGCTCGCTAAAAATACCTTCCATATATCCAAGATGGGAGTCTTCTGGGTTCAGCGGGGCTGTGTTCTCTTAAAGAACCCACTGATAAGATTCTGTCTACTGTGGTCCAGTCTCCATCTCTCCCTGTGCATCACACTGGCTGGTCTAGGACCTGCCATGTTCCCTGTGGTCAGCGCGGGTCAGACAGCAGGCTTCCTCCATGCTTCCGGATCAGAGGCGCTCCCACCAGGAAAAGTGCTGGATCCAGGAACACTGCCTCTCTGAGGCGGCAAGGCCCCGGACATGCCATCCAGCCGACCAGCTTCCCACAAGACAGGGTGTTGCCTGCTTTTCCACACGGATCATCCTTGCTAAGACGATGTGAGGCAAACGCCAACAAACGTCCAATGCTACTGTAAATACGGGCTGATTGTAAATCAACAAGGGTAACGGCTGGGTCACGCTTGATAAGGTTCTCCACGCCACCTTGAATGTGATACAGAGCTGCTAATTAACAAGCTATTAACAAGCAGTCACAACGATTATTGCTCCTTGAGCTTGTTTTGTACTCCAGCAACAAGCCCGGCCCACACGGAGAGTAGATGGAGAGACAGGCACCGTGTACAGTGGCAGCACAGGGAGCGTGCTCAGATAGCATCTAGTTCATCATTAATGGAAAAAAGGGAGAGCATAATGAACGCATGAAAGCGAGTCCGTATCGAGTTCTATGGAAATGTGTGTGTACATGTGCATGTGTGTCTATCTCTGCCTCTTGAAGGTGTGTTTGTGTGTGTGTGTTTGTGTGTGTGAGAGGCCTCCTGTGGCATCCTCTCCAGCTCTATATCTTGTCCTCTCTCTGGAGTAACAAGCTGGGCTCTCCAGATGGTCTTACATTGACGGCACATTCATAGAAGTTCCTCTGAGTAGCTCAATACCACTAATCTACCACATGAGCCTAGCAGGGGGGGGGGGGGGCATCACGAAAAGGCCCTTCTTTAAACTGGCATTGTCACCAGCAGATAAGGATTCTGTAAAGCCCTACCTGCCTGACTGGTACATTGAAATACGACTTGCATTCAAAAAGCCTTACGTGGCCAACTTAATATTAACTAGATGTCCCGCGGGGCAGAAACTAGCTGTCAATCTGTTGCCGGGACAACACAGCACAATATTGACACGTATCCTGCCTCTGTCAGAGTCCGTGGAGGAGAGACGGAGAAAGACGAGGAGATTGGACGGAGACACTGAGGGCTGTCCAGCCTCTTAGAATAGCAACATGATAAACAGTTAGGAGTAAGAACGGGGAACGGGCGAAAAAGAGAGGGACGGGATGGCGAAAGAAAACAATGTACGAGTTGCTAAGGTAAGCTAGCCCAGCTCCTCAATCCTGGTGGAGCAGAGTGAGCAGAAAGAGTATGAGTTGAAAGGTTGATGGGAACAAATGGCAAGTTGTAAAGACAAGAGCTGACCGCTGTGTTAATCAACAGTGTTCAGTATGGGGAAATGTACCTCAGGATGACAGTGTAGTAGTCAAGGGCCATATTCCTAGTTCAGGCTAGTTGGATAACTAAGGTTGGCTAGAGTTTTACTAGCTTCTGCGTATAGTTAAGGGTAGTTAGATAACTCTAAGGTTAGCTAGAGTTTTACTAGCTTCTGCATATAGTTAAGGCTAGTTAGATAACTCTAAGGTTAGCTAGAGTTTTACTAGCTTCTGCATATAGTTAAGGCTAGTTAGATAACTCTAAGGTTAGCTAGAGTTTTACTAGCTTCTGCATATAGTGATGGCTAGTTAGATAACGCTAGAGCTAGCAAGTAACTAGCTTCTTCACCCCATGTAAGTTTGCCCACCACAGTGCTACTTCTTGGATAACTTTATTAACATGTTAGCTGGGCCTGTCTTTCATATTTTCCAGGCCAGTGAAAAGCTGGGAACATGCTGCTTCAAACATTGACAGCCTCCTGTTGAGACACGTTGTTTATGTCCCCTAACGTTTCTATAAGTTGAGTGAGACTTGTTACAATCTGCTAGTTGCACCTGGTGAAATTACACATGTATGAAAATGCATGTGTGAAAAACTGCACGCAATGCTAGCATTAGGAAGATCTATTGGAACACAATTTGCAATAAAGAATGTTAGCGGGACTCAAAACTACTTTGAAGTTTAGTCGATATGCCTGGCATTTCACAACATAAATGCAGATCATTCCAGCTCAACTGTATCGAGCATTCAACAATGCCGCTGTCTAATCAATAGTATTTTTCTATTTCTAAACATAGAGAACAGCATTGGTGTACAATGGGATGAACAGGGTGTCTGAGGAAAAGCACAGAGGTCTGTCAGCTTAGTTTGGGTCAACAGGACCTCTGATGGCTACTCTCTGGAGCGATACAGAGGCTGTCCTTTGGCCTCAGCTCGGAGCTGTCAGGAGAAAGCAGGCTTCAGGAGACAGACCCAGCCTGTCATTCCCAACCTGATCGGAATCTTTTCCTCCACTCTTCAGAAGTCTCTATTCCCACAGGGCTGGAATAGACCAGTCTGAACGGGGAATACTGTTTCTGCTGTTTTGACAGGAGCGAGGAGAGATGGTGGGTAACATGAACAACACACACACAAACACAATAAAACACACACACACACACACACACACACACAAACAAACTCAGTACAACACACACACACACACACACACACAAACACAGCAAAACACACGCACACACCCGCCGAGATAGTCGGCCGTGTGTGGAGTGAAAATCACAGGCTGTCAGACAGAGCAGGGTATACACAGTGTGAGCTATCTGTCTGGATATGGACCCCCTCTCTCCTTCCATCCCTCTCTCCCTTCTTCCCTCTCATCTCTCCACCAATTAATCTTTTCTCTTCACTCAACTTTCCAAGATGACTAACATTTGTCTTGAATGGCTGACAGCACTGCAGAGCTCTCTCTCTCTCTCTCTCTCTCTCTCTCTCTCTCTCTCTCTCTCTCTCTCTCTCTCTCTCTCTCTCTCTCTCTCTCTCTCTCTCTCTCTCTCTCTCTCTCTCTCTCTCTCTCTCTCTCTCTCTCTCTCTCTGGGGAACAAAACTGCTGTTTCCCTGTCAATCAAAGACCCCCTTGCTTATTATCGCACACAGAACACACTGATGGCTTTCTCTCCGTCTGCATATTTCCTTTTCTGTTGTCCCCTTGAGTCATCAAACGCTTCTGTTTTGCAGCGGCTCAACACTCTGTTTGACACACTCTGTCGATGGGAGCCGTCTAATGGGGGGGGGGGTCACTGGAGGGGTCAAGCGCTGGAGTCAACAAAGTGCTCCACAAGCACAATATAAACATGCACAGCATTGGCGTTGTTAACAAGGTCCAATGGTTGAAATAATGGTTCAAGTTTAGGGTTTATGGCCTGTGTGTGTGTGCGTGAGCGTGTGTGTGAGAGACAGGACAACAACCGGCATCACCAGAGCCTCAGTGTGTAAACAGCTAAGCTGCTGGACTTTGACACCAGCCCATCCCCCCCAGAGTGGTGCTCGTGATAAAGGACAGTGGGGAGCATTACTCTGGCTCAGACCCCATGAGGCCTCACACAGCTCTCTGACAAACCTCACCTAAAACTGAGGCGGAGAGACCTAGGAAAGGATCACTAGCATTTAATGACAGAATGGCTTCAGGTCTTTAGATATACGGGCAGCACACATTACTAGAGGTATTAGGTGCATACGATGAACCTTCAATATTCAAAGGCACTAACACTGTCCATTAGCAGCAATGGGTACTAGAATTGATTATTGAAGTAGTGTGGGAGTGTGCGCAATCACGCGTGTTATTGACTGCTGAATATCTTTCAACATGATTTATTTATTTTCAAAAACATTGTCTTTTTCCCTGACAATGTAAAACTAAACCACACACAACCACATACAAAGCACACCGTTTCCTGACAGAACTTGTAGGAGACTCATGAGAAAGACAAGCAGAAACAGAGAGGGGGTATGTTTTTTGTTACGCTTGGCACCAGAGAACCTTTGTCTGCAGTGTGTTATGGGAAAGCAGGAAAACGGGAGGAGGAGGCGGACGAGGAGGAAGTAGCATTTATGTGCATGTTGAAACTGGCCACCATTTCTGTGCTGACCGGTATAGAACCCACTAATCTCCTAAATGATACTTGACAATGACAGCCGAACAAAATGGCAACCTTTCCATTTGTGTTAGCTTACATTTCTAAACTATAGGAAAAAAAAAAAATACTTCAAGATGCCTACACAGTATTCCACAGAATAAAATAATTAGACCAGAATACAATAAAGCTGCCATGATAGATCCATTATGCTGCTCTGATAAAACAACCCAACTTGATTAATGTCAGAATCAGACTATTTAAATCTTTTTTGTTTTTAAGTGCACGTGTGTGTGAGTGTTTACTGTAGGTGCATATCCTTGTAACATGTGTCTACCAGGTGTGCGTGAATGTGTTTGTGCTTTTTTTCAATGGTGTCTTTGTGCACATGGGCTTAATTTCAGCCAAATGCTCTGGCCTTAAGGGGGATTGAGTTTCACTTGTCCCCTTGTTATTGGGGATTTTCTAGGGAGAAGAGCTTGAGCACCATGCCCCTCTCTCTGGATCTCTCTGGGGCTAGCCAGTGTAAGCCTCTAGAGACCCAGTCCAGCTTGCTTTAAATGCTGGATCCTTTAGGAACAGGGAAATTACCTTGTAGCTCAGTCTGGCTCCTATCCCTGAATCGTTCAACCACATCTGTTCACCTTGTGATCGGACATACCAGACAGGCCAGGAAAGAAAGGGATGCTTCTCTCTCTCTGAGTGGTTGTAAAAGTAGAACCTGTTTCTAATTCTCCTCCTTGACTTCTTCCTGTTCTTCCTCTAAGTAGCCAGGTGTAAGTTATAACAGATGCAGTTGGAATAGAACCCTGTTGCAGAACAATTCTGGGCTAAACTGAAGCAGGTAAGAGAACATAAAACAAATCCAAAGAGCAAGTCATTTTGCAGGCAATGTGGTTTTACTAGACAATGTTCTTAATGCAGGCAGAATACGCCACACAAAGGGAACACATGGTACAGAAAACAAGCAACTTTAGTACCAAGGAAAAGAACACAGGTGCAAACAATAATCAAAATCAACTGAAGTTCACAGCCACCTGTCGATCCTCTGATGGCCAACTTGGGCCCAGAACGCTGACAGCAAAGGCAGGATTTTGATGAAAGTCTCTAATGTGAGAGCGATCCAGAATCATAAAGGCGGGCTCCCACAACCGCTCCTCGGGCGGCCTCTCAGTCCACCAGGTATTGGGTCTTCCCCTTGATCAGGGTTCAACAGGGTTGAAGCGGCCGACGTACTGGGAAGGCAGACTGGCCCTGGATGACGTGAGGAGACGGGGCAGAGCGGACTGGACCGCAGAGGTTTCAGGTGGGAGACAGGTACCCTGGTACAGAGCAGCAGCAAGACATATTTGGCTACATCCTCACAAATGGTAGGCCACCTGAACCGCTACCTGAGGAACTCCACTGTCCAGTCTCTACCCCCATGACTTGTCAGAGGATAAGCACGCCCCCAAGGGAGGACACGAGAACACAGAGACATGGGCACGAAGAGACGAACAGGAGGGACCCCAGCTGGAACATCTTTGACCGGCTTGACCTCCTCCCCGAAGTTCCAAAGCACAGGTGCCTCGATCCTGGAGGCAGGAATGATCAGTTCGCTGGTCTTATGCCGGCCAGAGCCCTTGGGGAAGTGGGATAAGTTGTCAGGTTTGATATTCTTGAAACCTGGGTGGAACGTAATCTGGAGTTCAAACCTGTCAAAGAAGATCGACCAGCGCACCTGCCTGGAATTTAGCCGTGTGGCCCCTTGATGAACTCTAGAGTGCAGCGGTCAGTCCAAACCACAACCCAGTGTTTGGCCCCCTCCAGCCAGTGACGCCCCTCCTCTAAAGCCATCTTGATGGATCACGTTTCCTGGTCCTGAACACTGTAAGTGAGTTCAGCCGCAGTGAGATGACGGGAGAAAAAGGTGCATGGATAAAGCTTGTGATCCCTACAAAGTGTAAGAACGGGCCCGGAAGGGTAAGTATGGAGACGGAGGTGAAACAACATTTGAGAACTCCGAAAGCCCGAGCAATCTGCAAAACCAAGGAAGCGTTGACTGAAGAAGGAGCAGCCCAGTCCTTAGCTTGGTCCCTCTTGAGTTCCCCTTGAGACCAGGAAGTTCACCTGCTGCTGATGATAGAAACACTTCTCTGGCTTGGCTGACCACCCCAGATCCTAGTCACGGGGAGCTCTTGAGGCAATTTATGAAGGGGAACGCCTCACTGCTGGGCCCAGGAACCATCAAGGGAATTTCCAGATGCTCTAGAGTCAATAAAGGCTGACATATTATAACTCTGACCCTCCCATCAATTGATGCATGGAATGGTGAGGTGAGATGGTAAATTGGAGGCAGGAACCAGATAACTCAACCGGGGGACCCACTAACCCCGGGGGACCCACTAACCACAGGGGACCCACTAACCACGGGGGTTCCACTAACCCCGGGGGACCGACTAACCCCGGGGGAGCATTGACGTTTCCCCTTCGGACTGCGGAAGTGTCCCTCCTTTCCACAGTACAAGCCGCCGTGCACCCACCTGAACGGCTATCATGGCTCTCGGGGGCTGGGGACGGAAACCTTCCGTCCAGGCGATCACCCGCGAGCACAGGAGTCTCGCCGATCTCCCTCAGAACAGAACTGTGTGGCTGTACCCACCCCGGAGAAGGCCCTCTGAAAACCAGCCCGATACTGGGCAGGCAGTATGTGGGTTATGGACTGGAGTTCCCCACTTACGCTACGCATCTCCTCATGCTACCATTCCAACCAGGCTCCTTGGTAGCCCACAACTTTCTCCAGTACAGACATCGTTGCTGGGTTGTCTGATGGTTCCATGATTCTATCCCGGAGGCTGTCGAAAAAGAACCCTAAGTCAAGTCCTCCCTATAGCTAGATTCTCGGAATAACAACATAGAAACAACCCAATCTGCACGGACAAAAACAAAGGGGTTAATCTCCCTCGCTTCCTTATTGTATGTCACACATAAACAAACGCTCAGACAAACGGATCCAAAACAGGCTGATAAGATTGTGAGTCAGCCAGTAAACATGCTTCCTGTGTTTAGTTCTAGGGTGAGCAAGGCACAGAAGGCTGAGGCAGCAATAAAGTGTTCATACAGCATGTCCTCCCATCCTGATTGACATGGAGGGGGAAGCCAACACTTCATAATCACTATTTGAATGGGCTAACATTCCAGCACATGCAGTACCGCACACGGGATAACACAGCTGTTGTTAAGGGTTTACAACGATTACTGTGTGTTTGTGTATGTATTTATTGGTTATATTAGATATTGAATTGTGTGTATGATTGTGTTTTGTGCAGCCACATACACGTACAACTGTTGTACAGAACAGGCAGGAAAGAAAGTACCCTTTCCCACAATGCATTTCAAAGGACACCACAAAGCTGGTGGCTTCCATTAAAAAGAAGCACAAACCCTCTACCCTGACAGCTGACTTGTGTGCGTGTGTCTGGATGTCTGTTTGTTCTGCTTATGACATCATAGTTCGCAGCAGGTGGCAGTTTTATGATGTAATGGGAGTTCAATCGTAAATTACAAGACGCCGAGAGAGGAACAGAGAGAGTGTTAAGAAGAGAGAAGGAGAGAGAGGCGGAGAGAAAAGGAAGAGAGAGAGAGAGAGGAAAAGATAGTGCTAAAATAACCACCTGTTGTGGATGTGTGTGTGTGTGACCATACCCAGAGGAGAAGACAGGAATGCATGAAGAAAAGAATGAAGAATGTGGGACAACGTTGTAAGGTGACATGTCATATGAAGCCCAGCCTTTCTGATGGAACTCAAAGCCCTCTGGCACGGAAAAACAAACAATACATGGCATGTCCCCAGTTAGTTAGTGTGTTTGCACAAAGGGTTGGTCAGCGTACAAAGGTACACTGTCCACCTGTTCTCCATCAATAGCCTTCCTTAGTCAGCCACTGA
>CM030172.1:29659477-29681977 GCA_017639675.1 Aplochiton taeniatus | reverse complement strand
ACAATGGGTTTCCCAGTCTATTTGTCGTCTATTCAGGCTGGTTGGGAGTGTCAGTTCCAAGCTGGGTGAGCACCTGTTAGCCATCAGAGCTTAACGCCCCAGGGCAACTTAACACTGCCTGGATGTGCAACACATCCCCATCTTTGGGGATATAAAGAGGATTCTGAGTTTAGATTGGCTGAGTGACATGCTGCTGTTTCCTCCTGTTGCCACCTCTCATACAGGCTCCTCCATGTTGGCTTTCCCTTGGTGCCAGGGAGAGTGATGGCCATATAAGGCTCTGATCCTGTGTTGTGTGTCTTGTGGGAGCACTGGGAATACAATTGGACTCTAATGGCTAATGATACACACACAGTTCACGCAGGCATACCCACACCCAAACACACACACACACACACACACACAAACATACACACCCATGGTAACCGGAGATTCTTTAATTACCGAACAGACTGATGGCCGCTGTTCCAGTAATGGTGGCCGTGGGAGTTGGCCACAATGAGGCTCTTGTTGGGCTGAGGGCCCAGCAGAGAGAGCGGTGTGTCGGGTCGTCCCTCCAGTGAGCAGGCCCCTGAGCAGGGGGACCAGGGGAGCCATCTGGGTCAGAGGCAGGACACAGCCAGGGTAATGAAGGGGACCTTATGTGGAGCCTCTCCCCATAACACCGACACACACTCTCTTTCTCTCGCTCTATCAACACACACACAGACGCAGGCAGACAGGCAGGAAGGATATTGTCAACGCTGCACAGTGTCGTCATCCCAACATCAACTAGGAACTAGGAACTAGGAACTAGGAACTTTGGACTAAGCCAAAAAAAAGGGGGGTGGGGGGGGTTATAAAACGAGGTCACATCCTGTTCCCAGGACCTTCCTGGGACCACAGCACTCATGCGGATTGTATATGTTTCTGATGTTTAAAATGAACTACAAACCTCTGATGATTAAGTGAATAGTTTCAGGGGATTGCTTCAGCATTGGCAGAGAAAGATGGAAGCTATGGATCTGTTTTTACCTGCAGATAATTGTGAGGAGGAGGAGGTTGACGGGGAAAACGCTTGTGACATGTTAAGAAAAACAAATGAGTTTGACTGGATGGATAGATTTACACAACTCAACAGCAAAGTGTAGCGTTGGAGTTTCTCCCAGGGGGTAGCCTGGCAAAGTGGTTCAACGGGCCTCCATATTGACAATGTGTCACTTTCAACGTTTATCTTGTCAACTGTGTTGATAGCAGGATGTATTGACCACGCTCAAACATTCCTGCTCATCAACCGTGAAGGTAATATGTGGTGACCCGGCCACTGCCGAGAGAGAGAGAAGGAGAGAAAGAGAGAGAGAGAGAGAGAGAGAGAGAGAGAGAGAGAGAGAGAGAGAGAGAGAGAGATTAAAAATATATAGAGAGAGAGAGAGAGACAGAGCGATGGGCGAAAAAAGGTGAGAAGAAGGGAGGAGCAGGTCACGAGGGAGGGAGGGAGGGAACAAAGGCTCTCGGAGGAGCTCCACTAGAAAGGTTTGTGTAGCGAGGGCTGGGAGCAGGGTTGCCTCAGCGTTCCTCACACATGTCCTGTCTTGTTCCCACGGCCCGCCGCCAGCGTCCTTTATGAAACACAGAGGCACACCACGAGATAACGCCCCATCAGACAGCCATTACGGAGCGGTGACGTGCTGCAGGCAAGGCCCACATCGCAGAAAGTTTCCATGACAACTATAGCCCGGAAATGTTCCACCTTCGTCCTTTGTAAATGCCAAGAAGAAGCATACCGTGGCGAGAATAACGGTTGTCTTCTTTCGGCGAGCAAACTAGAGTAGAGTATGACGGATTCACACACTTCTTCATTCCGACACTGAGGTTGTGACTCACAGTCTCTATCAGTTCGACGTTAGGAAAAAAATAACCTTCTCTGAAACGAGAACAAGGAACTAGCCCCGCTTCTTGGGAATTACTGAGAAAATTGGTCTGAATTGTTGGCCAGTTATCAGGGAATAGAAAGGTCAGCGAGACAGAAAACTGAACAAAGCCATAACAAGGGTTTATGAAGAGAGTTTATGAAGATGCCAACTGTCAGCTTCTACTGCAGAAAGAGCTCATATGGCGATGGAAAATATGACTGTAAAACATACTCTTCCATGTAAAAGTGAAGTAGCAAAGCCCTTAGTCATATATATTTTTATCACCACCATTCGTGTGATGGAAAACAGTTGGAGGTTTGTCCCATAGGTCAGTTGTATGGACGAACATAACACAATTTAGGTTCAGTAATATGGTTCGATTCTCGAATATGGCTTTGAGAATAATGCAGGACAGATGTCATATTCATATAAAATATACTGTCTGCAGAAGATACACCATATCCCTGTAGGGCTCATATGTGGCAACTGGAAAAGGTAGTTGATATTAAAATATTTTCGTCGGTTTCATTCTCTATGTACAGATCAAGAAGTAGCTGTGAATATCAACAAAATCTGACAGCCTTATTGTGCTCACTGCTGCAGTTATTAACAGTCAACAATCTCCAGGAGAACAGATGTGCCAACAGACAACTGGGGATAGGCCAATAATATCTCTCCATCTTTACCTCTCTCTCTCTCTGTCTCTCTCTCAGTGTCAACTTGGTCTGGGTAGATTGGGATCTTTGAGAACCCAGCTAACTGATTTAAAGTGGATGGCTTTTCATAGGGGTCTCTCTCTCTCTCTCACACACACACACACACACACACAAACACACACACACACACACACACACCCACACACTTGATAGTGATCCGATTTTCCCTCAGTCCACAGATGCCTCACTGTTACCATGACGAGGGGGCTGTTTGTCCGGTCGAGAGAACAGGAGAAACCGGAGCTCTGGAATTCTGTCTGTCTGGGAATCGGAGAACGTTCATTAGGAGGCCGGAATGTCCCGGTCCTCAGTCTAGATTTCATTGCAGAGGGTTGGAGGCACTGAACTATGACATCGGACTGACAGACTGGACACGGAAACGACCCGCCAAGCACACACATACACACACACACACACACACACACACACACACACACACACACACACACACGCACACACACACACACGCACACATGAATGTGGAGATGTCAGATGCTTCCAGCATTCACAAGAAGGATCGCGACAGGGAAAGAATGGAATGATTGGTAGGGTGAGGAAAGATGAAGAGGGTGAAAGGTTGGAGGGACAAAGGAAGGGTTGATGGTCAGAGAAGAGAGAGACAGATAAATAGAGAGAGAGAGGAGGGACAACAGAGCTAGGAGAAACCTACTTCCTGCTTGTCAATATCTCTCTCTCTTTCTCTCTCTCTCGCAGTCTCAAGTGGTTTGCCCTCCTCTCTCTCTCGCTGTCTTGCTCTTCTTCTCTCTCTCTCTCTCTCTCTCTCTCTCTCTCTCTCTCTCTCTCTCTCTAGCTCTCTCTCTCTCGCTCTCTAGCTCTCTATAATGAATGTCATCAAACGAAAAGCACATTCCAAGCAGAACAACCCTCTGTCTCTTTCTTTAGCTAAATCTTTACTAATGTTCTAGAGGTGGCTTGTGCATGTGTGAGTGTGTGTGTGTGTGTGTGTGTGTGTGTGTGTGTATGTGTGTGTGTGTGTGTGTGTGTGTGGTAGTTTTCACATATCAGGAGGTTCCCCCACATGGGGAACACATTGCTGCTCAGTCTCACCGCTGTAGGAACAGGCAGACATTCTCTTCCAGAGAGGCTTAGTGAAGGCAGTGAGCTCTAGGCCTCAGGGAGCAGTTATCCCGATAGTAGCTAAATCAAATAGGGTGCAGACACAAGGGGCTTCACTTCCACTTATTATTATTCTACACAACAGGCACAAAATAAAAGAAGCGGAATTAATTTCAATGCATAAAGGATCTCTGGTGCATGTCAGCGCGCGTGTGCATGCGTGCATGCGTGTGTGTGTACACACACACACACACACATTTGGGATATATATATATATATATATGTATATATAAGGGCATTAAGCAGGCTCTGTCCAAGAAAGTTTAAAATATTCCCATATCACAGAGTAACAATGAAATGGCTGATACATTTTTTGGGGGGAAAAATGCATGACGTGTACAAACAACTGGAAGAGCATTTTGTTTAACTGGAGGTTTGTACAGACTACAGTTTATATGTTGTTTGAGGGCCCGTAGAGCTGGGATTAACAGGATGGTAATCACACTTGGCGAAAACTTCATCTGCACTGCCCTCACATGGACAAAAAAGAGCACTGCACCTTCAAGATTCCACACCACATCTGGGACACCAAACACTTGGGAATATAACTGACCTCCAAAAGTGTATTTGGATGGAACCTTTCCATGGAACCTACTATTAAAGACATACGTAAAAACGTATGTCAACACATAGGGATGCACACGTACAACAGAAACAGCATGCTAAAGCAGAGATTGGCATGCCGGTGGTATGTGTTGGTCATACTCCTCTCTTCAACCTGCAGAGACTAGAAGCAGCTCTATCCACTGACGGCACTACACAGTGTAGTCTTCACTAATCTGACAGATAGCAAGACACTACTGTATTCAGGACACCATCTGAGAAGAGGATGAGACCGAGACAAAAAGAGAGAGGGAAGGGGCTTGAGAGAGAGAGAAAGAGAGAGAGAGAGAGAGAGAGAGAGAGAGAGAGAGAGAGAGAGAGAGAGAGAGAGAGAGAGAGAGAGAGAGAGAAAGAGAGAGAAAAGAGTGTTTGTGAGACCGACGAAGGAGGAGGAAGACAAAGATAACGATAGAGAGGTAGAGATTGTGTGTCCATCTTTGCCTTGCCGATTAGAGATGTGGAGTCTGTTCCAGCTCGTGAGCAAATATGTCCATCCCAAGGAGAGCATCGGAGGATTTGACTGGATTACAGAATCTTTGAGGGTGAGTTTCTACACTGTCACAAACACATCTTCCCTCCACACACACACACACACACACACACACACACACACACACACACACACACACACACACACACACACATACATTAACCCTAACCTTAACCCTCAGCAGCTGGCATATATGCAATTCAAGATACCATGAAGACGAAAATAGACGTGAATTTATGACCAAACAACTGATGTACAAACATAAACGTAAGGACACAGCGTGCTTTACTGTGCCCTCACGTGTTCATCGTTCAAGCAACTTGACAAACACGCTAGTCGTGTAACAAATCATTTTATCACTGTTACCCCCCCGGTTCCCCAACATGTTTTTCTTCCCCAAGGAAACGGGCACGTTTTTCAGCGGGAATAGTCGACAGTCCCGTTCCCTGGATCACTCCCCACCCATAATCCCTCGGTCAGAAAAGGAGACGGAGCAGAGCGGTGAGTGAAGGAGTTGCCTTCGGAGACCAGGAGAGAGGACTCGGCTTCCTCCGGCAGTCCAATCCAAAGGCCCACCCTCCCAGCTGGGGCTCTGATCCAGCCTGACGGTGGAGACCAGTTGCAGTGGGCGACGCCGGCCCCCCCCCCCCCCCCCCCACCCACGCCCATCTTAGCGTCCTCCTTCCTCCTGCCTCAAACTCTGTCCGTCCGCCTCACGTTACCCCACATGTTCTTTCTGCCTCTCGAGCTAACTCACTCAATTAAGCTTGAAAATGAAAACAGGTTCCATGTGACCGTGCTCATTTTGTGCCACTAGGTGGAAACATTGACAACCCCGCTCTAGCATGTAGACTACAGTGAACCATCTTCATATGTGTGTGTGTTTGTGAGTGAGGGAGCGTCGTGTGTCCCAGACTTATGTCAACAGACTCTTCCCCTCTAGAATAACAACATTAGCTAGCCAGGGGGACCGGCCAGTAAATTGAGTTGTCCAGTTAGGGGCTTGAGAGCTTAACAAGACAAGTAGCCTACAGCAGGGGCTCTGTTTCAGCCACTACGAGTTCAAGCTCACGCTCACGCTCACACACTCACACACACACACACACACACACACACACACCCGCACACACACACGTGCAAACACACACACACACACACAGACGGAAAAGGAAGCATACGATATGACAGCACACGAGGAAACATTCAACTCTGGACGTGATACAGTCTGTTGTCTTTGTCTGTGGCCCTGTCGTACGTGTAGAGCGCTAGCCGCAGACCAGCCCATCACTGGTGGCGTCACATCTGAAGGACACGTTAAGGAAGAACAGCAGTGTGTGGTCGAGATAGATGCTGGTCGAGATGCTGAGGGGAAAACCAGAGGGATGAGAGATCAACAAACAAACCCCACACCAACTGTTCCCTGGGGAGGCAATCATGGAATGTTACTGTGGTCCAAAGAGTGCTCAGCCTCCGACTCCAACTGCCCCCCGCTCCTCTCATCCCCTCCCCCCACCCACCCACCCACCACCCCCCGTTTACTCTCTCTCTCTGCCCCTTCATCCATGCAGCTTTGCTGTGGAGAGGGCAGCAGTACGCCAAGCCAAGCCTGGCACACAGAGGAGTCTATGGGGAGAGGGGTGGAGAAATGGAGGGATGGAGAGAGAGAGAGAGAGACCTAATTAAGCCTGTTTCCATCCTGGGCATACTCTTACGATGAAATGAAGAGTACTACAACAAAACATGTATCCAGAAATACTACAGAATACTACTTATATTAGAAACATGTATCCAGGAATACTACAGTAAGTATGCTACTTATGAAACAAACATGTATCCAGAAATACTACAGAATGCTACTTATGAAACAAACATGTATCCAGAAATACTACAGAATGCTACTTATGAAACAAACGTATCCAGGAATACTACAGAATGCTACTTATGAAACAAACATGTATCCAGAAATACTACAGAATGCTACTTATGAAACAAACGTATCCAGGAATACTACAGAATGCTACTTATGAAACAAACATGTATCCAGAAATACTACAGAATGCTACTTATGAAACAAACGTATCCAGGAATACTACAGAATGCTACTTATGAAACAAACGTATCCAGGAATACTACAGAATGCTACTTATGAAACAAACGTATCCAGGAATACTACAGAATGCTACTTATGAAACAAACATGTATCCAGAAATACTACAGAATGCTACTTATGAAACAAACGTATCCAGGAATACTACAGAATGCTACTTATGAAACAAACATGTATCCAGAAATACTACAGAATGCTACTTATGAAACAAACGTATCCAGGAATACTACAGAATGCTACTTATGAAACAAACGTATCCAGGAATACTACAGAATGCTACTTATGAAACAAACGTATCCAGGAATACTACAGAATGCTACTTATGAAACAAACGTATCCAGGAATACTACAGAATGCTACTTATGAAACAAACGTATCCAGGAATACTACAGTAAGTACGCTACTTATGCTGTGGAAAGAACAGTGTCACATCCAAGAGCCGTGCCGCTTCTGCTCCAAACATTTTCACACTCAACAGGTTTAAAGTCACTCTCCCTGTGGTTTGAACGCAGGTGAGGAGAAGGACTGTGAGGTCTGAGTGAGGAATACATGGTATTCTAGACAGTAGGATAGAAGTCATCTCATTGACAGGAGAGACATTGACACGTAAGAGAGAGAAAGAGAGAACGTGACCGTAGAGCCCAGGAGGTCAACAGTTCTAGAGCTGCTGCTGGAATGTTCTCTCTCCACCTCCATTTGGTTCTGTCTGGCTCAAGGAAGACAGAAGTAGAAGAAGGCATTATGTGATGAGAGGCAGGTTGAGAGACCAGGTGTTTGTGTGACAGAGGGAAGAAGAGAGAGAGACGGACAGATTTGTGGTGTTTATTAGGCCATGCAATCCATAATGAAAGACGAGAACAACAAGCAGAGAAGGGAAATACTGAGAGATAATAACAAGGAAGGAGAGAGAGGGATGAGAGAGAGAGAGAAAGAAAGAAAGAAAGAAAGAAAGAAAGAAAGAAAGAAAGAAAGAAAGAAAGAAAGAAAGAAAGAAAGAAAGCAGGGCCTCGTTAATGAGGCCTGAATGATTGAATGCAACCACTCCAGACGCTTTCACAAAAGGCTTCTGGCAGTGCTGTTTGCATGGAGAAATACGGGTTGTCACAAAACACAGACAAGGCAACACACACACGCGCGCACACACACGCACACACACACACACACACACACACACACACACACACACACACACACACACACACACACACACACAAACACACCATGGATTTCAAGCAAACAAAACAACAGGCAAGTGGGTCTGTGATAGAAGCTAATATCAAACAACCCTGGGGTGTTTCCGACAAGGCAGCAGAGGAGGTAGGGTGAATACCATATTACCAGAGAGACAAGCTGTACAAGACGCAACCCAAAGAACAATGGCAGCTCCGCTGAAAGATGGCCCTGATTTGATCCCTATTATTACAGCGTGGCTAGTCTGCTGTTAGCTTGGGTAGCACTGAAAGCAGCTCTCTTTGCCAGGCCTCAGCCATCCTAATGACTCCTGCACTTCAATAGAAGTGGGCTTCCCCTGTGTTGCAGTGGGACCTTGTGGCACACTAGGTCTTGAAAGCGGTTTGTAACATTCACATGACACGTGCGCATCTGAATGCCCCTCTGCCGTTCTAAGGAAGGTAAACAAATAGAGTGGTGTTTAGCTGTGATCTGTGTTTTAACACCTATTAATTACATGAATGATTAGCAAAGGGAGCGATGCATACCAAACACACACACACACACACACACACACACACACACACACACACACACACACACACACACACACACACACACCTCCACAAACACACACACACACACACACACACCTCCACAGAAGACAGGCAACGCATGTATTCCTGGGAGAGTCTCTGGGCTCCGCATCCTCTCTAGGAGGACCATTCAGACCCTGCACCTGCGAGTCAAAACACCCAGACGTCAGTCTTTCCTCGTGGCCCTCCTTCCACACACACAGACACAAACAAGTCATAACAGTGTCTCCACCCGCTCTTTACAGTGCTGTGCACCAAGCCCCACAGCAAACCGCCAGCCCCCTCCATTTTTAGGAGTGCGTGCAGTCAAACAGGAATAAGACGGGGCATGTCCAGCTCATCACCACTCAAACACTGTGTGTGTGTTTCCATACACTCCGGTCTAGACTGATTCCTGCTCATTTTTTCTCTGCTTGCTCCTAAGGCTCCAAAAGTATGAAGAAGGTTTTCAGATGGTTTTAGAGTGTGACTTTTATATGAAGGCCAGGATGAGATCCCTTCTGTTGACTGAAGGAGACGTGTTTTGTCTGCCACTGAGTTGAACGTGGGGAATGTTTTCATTGGATCATCCAGTTATGACTTCATATGCATTGTTCTCACGATAACGCATGCTTTTATTTGTAAAGTGTTCGTGGGCACTTGAAAGATGCTCTTAATTGAAAGTTGTTGTTGTTATTATTGGACAGCTGTTGAAGCTGTCTGCAGGTTCAGGGTGTAATATAGGTCGGCCCTGCGATTGCCTCGACTCCCTGACGGACGCCCCCTGGAGGCCTGGAGCCGTCCCTGACACGGCACAGGGGAATCTGGAGACAACACACAATCTGTCCTGCAGTGAAACGACATGAGGTGAGAGACAAAAGCAACAACACGGTTAAGGCCGGTCTCTCTAGCTCCTCCCACAGCAGTGCCTGCCGACCTGTATTACGGTGTGCTAGTGGACTAGTGGACAAGTGGACTAGTGGACTAGGGAGAGTGCGCTGGCACAGCTCGGTGCCACAGAGTGAAGATACCCCCAGTGAGCGTTGGGGCACCCAGGGAGGCCGGCCATAGAGAACATCAAAGGGGGATTAGTCCCGTGAATGGCCTACATTCTGTTGTTTTTATCCAGCAAACGCTTACACAGGGAAAGCTGTCCCCATCGGCACACACTCAACTGTCGGATCAAAACATACCCCAAACACACACGCACGCCAACATTTTGCCACGCAATCCAGTGCAAATGTAAAGCCTGCATGCAATCGAGAGCACTTGAACGGCAACTCTTCAACAGAGAAACGAGCGAAAACACACACACACACATGCACACACACACACACACACACACACACACACACACACACACACACAATGATTGAATACACTTGTCTGTCATTTTGTCTTTGGTGGTCTCATCCGTGTAATCCCCCTGTTTGTTAATCCAGCTAAATCCCTGGCCCTACAGCCTGCTCTGGTCCTGGGACGGGGAGATGCAGACGAACGGAAGAACTGAAGAAAAACAAAATGTCTTCCTCGGCCCTATCTCCACATACATCCTTTACCATGATGAGGATAGACAGTATGTGTGGCTGTGCTGCTTCCCTGTCCTGACCAGGACCACGCCCACGACATCCCAATGGTAACCAGGCTGGAGTAGAGCCGATGGGGCCACAGGACCAAGGGGCCTGGCCTGGGCGTAGCCTTAACCAAGCTAATGAGCTAGCTCCTTCTTTTTTTGCAATTCAACAGGAGCTTTGGTGTAGTTTTTCAGCATTTTTTGTCTGAAGGTTTCCAGTTGGTTGGCTGTGTAGAGGCTTTCTTGTACAATGATGGAGATTATCAACCAAATCTTGCTTTCTTGTTCTCTTTCAACTCTATGTCTCTTTCTCTTGTCCTTTAAATCTCTGTTGCTCCCTCTTTCTCTCTGTCTCTATCTCTCTGGAGCAACAGCCTGTTCATTGTGCAGAGGGACAACCTCAAAGACACTGAGAACAATCTCAGACTCTGGAGGCCCTACCCCTAACATCCTACAAGGACACCACCGCCGCCATTACTCGCCTAACTTGCATTCTCTCCGCGTATCTGTGTGTGTGTGTGTGTGTGTGTGTGTGTGTGTGTGTGCATGTATACACATGTGCATGCATGAGTGTGTGTGAGTAAGGAAGAAAAAGAGAGAAATTATGCAACTTTCTGGAGCACTGCATTGCACACCAACCAAATGTATTAGAACACGCTCGCTCGCTCGCTCGCTCACTCACTCAATCACTCTAGGACAGTAGGAGCTATGCATGGTTGTAAAAGGGTCTTGGTGTGTCCGTGAAAAAGATTCCTCCCCCGTTCCTATTGAAATGGCGGATCAAACAGGATGGACCAAGAGTGACCCTGGCCATTCTTAGAATGCAAATATAAGCTGAAAATAGTTATGGTTCAAGGCTGAAATGTAACAGAACTCAAACTTGAATCAGAAAGCATGAATCATATCTAAGATTGAATCAAAATGGAACACGGTTCAAACACCAAGATGGTCAAAATAACGATAGAATACAAATCCAGCCATACATAGCCTGCTACAGGATGGAAATAGACCACCATATGATGATAGGAATGTAGTGCTGCATCCTTGATCTTTGAAATATCCATGGTTGACTGCCAACCCTGCTTCTAGCCCACCTACACTCATCAAATAACACAAGGTATGGAATAACAGCTAAGGATGGAGAGCTTCTTAAAAAGCCTGCTGTCCACTGCAGGGACATACCAGGCCAACACAGGCTGGCTAATTATTCAGGACTCACCTGCCTAACAAACACACTCACACGCACGCACACGCACGCACACGCACATACACGCGCGCACACACACACACACACACACACACACACACACACACACACACACACACACACACACACACACACACACACACTACCTAGTATCCCCATTGAACAGGATTTCTTACTAAGGGCACTTTTTCCTGAAAGCCATCCACTCTGTGTGTTGTGTCTTTGGGGACCAGTTCGACCCCCCAGCCCTGAGCCAGACCAGCCCACTGTGCAGACCAGGCTGTCCTGACATGTCTGCCCACCAGCCGAGATCAAGGTGACGTGTCACGGCCTGGGGGGGGACAGGACGAGGGCTGCCCCAGCCTCTCATCAAAGATACGCCACTCGAATTATCCTCGCTGTCAGGCTGTCACACTTCCCCGTCACACAAACAGACAGTGTGGGCGAGCCAAGAACCTCAAACACACACACAGCGACCAACAGATAGATACACAAACACACACACACACACACACACACACACACACACACACAAAGTTATTTTGCCTGTTCTCCTCTCCTATAATGCAGACCACTGACAGTACAGTTCCTATGGTTACAGATACAGAGAGTTCCTATGGTTACAGATAGAGACAGAGGGCGAGGGCCCAAACAATATAAAGACCTCCCCAAATTGGCCTCTACCCTGTTCAGCGCACTGTGCAGGTTGTCTTTTGTTCTGGGCAAAAGCACCGTACTTGGCCTGGCCACACACATGCCAACACACACACAGAGAGAGAGAGAGTGAGAGAGAGAGAGAGAGAGAGAGAGAGAGAGAGAGAGAGAGAGAGCATTCTCTTTCCACTCAGGGAGATACAAACCAGGCCTTACAAACACATAAATTGGCTGGCAACGCACTGCCTTTGTTCATAAAGTTGCGTTGGTGTGTTTCAAACTCCGTTTTCAATTCTCTTGTGTCTACTTAAAAAGGAGGGTTACGCAATCCAACTAGTAGCCTGCCGTTTATGACATACTCAAATGCTAGGAGCCTTGAAACACTGTTACACATCTACCTAGAGACGTACCTTTTAACTTGAGTGTCACAAAAAGGCCTTCCCACCAGAAAATGGCTGTTGTTAGAAGGGGTGAACTTGAACAAGCATTTCTGTTGTGACTACTTTGGGTAGCGAAAGAAAAACTCCCCCAACATTAGATAAAAGCTTGGTCAAGTTGTCTGCCTATCTACAAGTGGCCTCAAACAAGCTCCTGGGTGGTGAATATTCATCCACAGGCTTGGCATGAAGTGGTGACAGGGATCTGACGGCTGGCTGGGCTTTCAACATTGGAACACATGAATTATTAGGGCTGCTCAATCATGGCAAAAATCACAATCATGATTATTTTGGTCAATATCCAGATCTTATTATTATTATTTATCTATTTATTTAAGACGATAACTCATTGAATTTAGAAATAGCACACACACACAAATTCCCCAACATGCCTACACAAAAAGGGATCATCAACAGCAAAGCCTAAACACAGCTATTTAATCAATTTTCATTTGATCCACCACTCCATCAAGTCGGGATTACAGATTATTTGGTCCATCTATGGTGTTGGTCAGACAGTAGCTTTATTCATCTACAGACAGACAAATATGTCGGTTGTTTAATAAGGTGACTCAGCTCCTAATGAACAACTGCCGCACTGTTGTCAGCACCCCAGCGACAGGCAGGAACCCTATGACAATGAAGGAGAACATTCCATGGGTGACTTACAAATGAGAGCCACTATCGCAAACACAAAGGCAGGGCTTGTGACACATTTATGACAAATTCATGGTGCACACATTCCGTCCCAGTTTAGCCTTACACGAGGCGCAAATCTCCCACAATGCAAAGGTACACCAATTTGCAGACAGGATTTACCGCAGTTACGTGCATACTTATGCATGCTCCCACACACTCCCAGCCAGTTTCCTCTGTTGGAAAGAGAACTGAGCTGGTGATCTGAACGGGAAGAGGTCCGGTACTGAGCCAAAACAGGAAACAAGGGCAAAAGGAGTTCCCCTCCCAAAGCTTTCCCTTCTACCTCACTTTCTGTGCAGACACACAGACCCACACACACACTCACATTCCACACACACACTCACACACCTGACAGACATTCCAGACAGCTGCCCAGCTATCTAGCTGTAAATTAAACGCGTCGAAGAGAAGAGGACCATGACCAAGGCCTTCTCTAACTTTGTGAGACTTTGTTGTTGTCATCTGGCTGTGTACATAAGCATGTGTATGTGTGTGTGTAGGTGTGTGTGTGTGTGTGTGCGCGTGTGTGTGTGTGTGTGTGTGTGCTTTGTTCAACCAACTGTTGACTGCACTGACCCAAATAACCATTCTCTTTCTGTGTACTGCTCTAAATTGCTCAGAATAAAGTCACACACACACACACACACACACACACACTCACACACATACACACACACACACACACACACACACACACACACACACACACACACACACACACACACACACACACACACACACACACACACACACACACAGAGAGAGAGAGACTTAGAGACTCAAGGTACAGCGTGGACTAACTGTAATACACCTCTGGTTACCCCTATTTCCTCTCCCTGGCCTTTGGCCCTCATTAGCCCCTCACCATTAACTCCAGTCCCATTCCCCCAACCACACACAAACACTGTGGGGCGCTCCTTTGTATGGGGACTGGCGGGTTGAGGATCAGTGTTTTAATGTAAATTTATACAAATCTTTCATGGGTTTTTTCATGTTTTAATTTTTGTTGTTTGTTTGTGAGCCTCTAACCTATGACAATTTTCTATTCATGATGTGAAAGAAATAACGTTTTTGAAATTGAATTGAAAGGGAACCATGTCAAGAGGGCAGTAATAACTTCATTAGTCTGCCTGCTTCCTATTCCACACAGTCATGTAGGGACATGGCCGGGTGATAGTCTTCCTGCTCCCTGCTCAGGGCTGATGGGGCAGAGCACCAACTCCAAGCTCTCTCACCCACCGCTCAACCTGTGACACTCTCTCTATCTCACACACACACACACACACACACACACACACACACACATAAACACACACACACACACACACACACACACACACACACACACACACACACACACACACACACACAAGGGTTTTTGTGTCTCTCAGGCTTTGTTGTATAGATATCTTAGAGTGTGTTTGCCTGTCTGCCAGTCTGTCTGTCCGTTCATGTGTTTGTCTGTCTGTAGGTCTATTTGTGTCTCTGTGGGTCCTCTCGTGTGTTTATCTGTGACCCGAGTGCCTCTTCCTGTTTTCCAACCCAAAGTCATGAACAATACCGGACTGACTGGCAGAGGAGAGCAGTGTGTGTGAGCATGTGTATGTATGTATGTGTGTGTGTGTGTGTGTGTGCGTGTGTGTGTGTGTGTGTTCGTGGAGAGCGACTTCAAAAAGGGAGGTCAGAGAGCCAAACGGTGGTCATCACAGCCTGAGCCCAATCTGAAACAACACCAGGATCAGCCATCCTTTGGCTACCACACACACACACACACACACACACACACACACACACACTCACACTCACACTCACACACACACACACACACACACACACACACACACACACACACACACACACACACAGTGTACAGTAAACATGCCCATCCTACCTGCAGTGGTCTAAAAAGACAATAACAGTCCAATGCCCAGGGAGGCAGGCCAGAGGCTGAGGACAGAGTGAGCCTGCTAACCACTGCCAGGGGTTCATTAGCAGGTGAACGGACCACACGGCTCATGAACCGGTCTGACGAGGAGGCCAAGCCAGAGCCAAGCCAGCACTCAATTACAGGCACTCCAATGACCAGCATGCCGCACACACAGCCCCAATGTCTCATGGGACAGTTTGGGAGCACTTTATCTTTTCAAACGTTTGAAAAGGCTAATAACTAACGAACTAATTTGTCATGTGATTTTGTACTGTGCGAGCCAGAGACGTCATGTGACCGACCCAAAGAGATCCTACAGACATCAATGTCTTCTTATACCTAATTCTTTAACAACATTTGCTGGGTAGTCTTGCCAAGTTTGGATCTCAGCTTCACATATTTTTTTTATGGGGCGTATGTTAACATAATGGCAATAGCCACAAGGCCAATGGTAGTCCTGAAAGCCAGTCAAAGCCAGATAGATAGCGAGGCAAAAACAAGCCAAACCTTTAGGCTCGTTTGAGGTTCTTGTCGATGCCAACATGTGGACAATCAGCCAACTCTCGCAAACACAGAGGTGCACTCTAGCCCCCCCCCCCCCCCCTCCCCTCTATATAACTGTCTCTCCACATATATCACTGCCCTGTCTCTTAGTTTTACTGAGGTTTACAACTCTTGGTAATGACAGACCTTTTGTTGATTGAGGGAGGGGGTGGGGGGGGGGGCAGGGGGAGGGGGGGGAGGAGGGGGAGGAGAGGAGGTGGAAGGGGAGGAGAGGATAGATGAAAGAGGGCAGGGCTCTATTCCTTCCCAGAGCCCAAATGGCAGTCTGTTTAGACAGCAGACGTTGGAGCACAGACAACAAAAGACAGGGTTACGTGTATACAAAGTGTTTATAATGACACGGTACACACACACACACACACACACACACACACAGACACACACACACACACACACACACACACACACACACACACACACACACACACACACACACACACACACACACACACACACAACCCACACCCAAGCCACAGGCTGTAAAACCAAGTGCTCGTAGATACATGTACTGTGGACACCTGGAGACAATACGAACGTCCCAGCAACAGAAAAACCTTTTTACCTCAGGAGTCCCAAGTCTTCACAAAGCTCAGACATGACTAGTCATATCTAGCTGAGCCACCGCATCTTAATAAACCATACAACGGCTGGGAAACCATCACTTCACAAATCAGCCGCAGCTTCATTATGAGGAAACATGAGCTACGAATAGCTGAGGGTTTTCACAGATAGACAGCGATCCGGTATTTCTCAACACTTCGTTACCGCATTGTTCTGAACAAGTACACTCAAGACCAACGCTTTGAGCCATCAGATCTGGCTCCGCAGTCTATTTCCAGTCTTTCACGATACGGTTTCACAATGGTGCTGCTGGCTGGATGGCGGAGGGAGGGAGGGAGGGAGGGAGGGGGGAAGGGAAATGTCCCCATGACAACATAGCGGAAATTTGAACTAACTGTTGCAATCGTTTTTAATGGCAGTATGGTGTTGATGGTCTGAACCACACGTTATAGTACATTCCGTGAGTTTGGAGACTAGATGATGGAATATCTTAAACAAGTGACCCGCCATAACCGTATCAATTACAGATAAGCTTATTGAAATAAACTAGCTGGCATCTATGGAGCAAATATAGACAGCAAGTGCTCACAGTGTCTGAAGGAACAGCATTTCATTCTCAAGTCTGTGTTAGCATTTCATTCTTGAGTCTGAACACAATTGAGAGTTTGGACCATACAAAGGAGTGTTAAGAAGGATGATAAGCGACAAGAGAGTCTGAAATCTCCTCAGACTAACAATTCACTCACCAGTAACCATAGCTGTGGATCAGGCAGCCACCTTTCTTTGTCAGAGAGGCAGTCCACTTTCCCTGTCAGAGCACTCTGGGCCGTCTGAGGTCAAGACTTGGTGTGACAGTGATTGTCTCTGAGCTATGTGGGAGGATGGTTAAGATCTGCTAGGTCTATTCTTCAACCACTGTCATGAGGCACAATATTTAAGTAAAACATGCATTTTGAAGATCATTATTATAATGTCTTTACTCCAGTCAAGATAATGGCATTAGTAGAAAGCAGTATGAGGGAAAAGAATAGGATTTTGAGTATGGACAGCTCAACAGAGATGCAGCTAAGTGAGTAATACAATCTCGTGAGGAATCCGATCCAACTTGACCTCTAGGCTCCCAAAGCTCTGATCAGATTCCCAAGCCTCTCCCGTTCCCCTCCAGTGACACACTGTTGCCTTTGGAATGCCATTCCACAAGTCCGTATTTCTCACTCAGCATTCCCAGGATAATCCCTCTCCTCCGGCTGCTCCCGGTCTGCTTCCTTCCAGGCCAGCTGCCGGTCGGCCCCACTGCTCTAAGAATAGGACAACAATGTCCTCCCCACGCCCCAGACGAGCTGCGCTGCACACTATTATACAGCAGCAGGTCGGCTACCGTGACACCCATGAAGTACTCCCTCAAAACGGATCCATTTCAAACAGCGTAACAAAGAACAGACTCGTGAATTCACATTGGACATCAAGTCAAGATCTTAACATGGTTTTGAATTTAAAGCACCACTATATAAACTTTTTTAACAACTTAGTTTTCTTGAAGGGCACAAAAAGGATTGTGGGTATTGGAGTTTTCTACAGCCCTAATAAAGTTGGTTGATATGGGGTGTTGGGTGCAACCTGTAAACATATGTTTTAAGTGAGGTGGTGATGAAGTTACAAGTCCATAAAGAGTTACCTGGGGCAGAGGAGAGAAAGACAGTGCCATCACGTTGGCCCAATAAAATGTCGAGATGTCGACAGCCAAAGGAGTTCAACCCTCCCCAGTGCCTGGCTGCAGTGGAACGCGACTCCACACACGCCCGGCCCCACTCACACAGCAGCAGCAACAACTTAGAAATACACCTCACATTTCTGCCGCCTGCGCGGAGCCCTGAGCCACTCACAGCGGCCAGCGTGACTCGTTGATCAGAGCAGGGTATTGAGAAAGAGAGAGAGAGAGAGAGAGAGAGAGAGAGAGAGAGAGAGAGAGAGAGAGAGAGAGAGAGAGAGAGAGAGAGAGAGAGAGAGAGAGAGCGCCCTGGCGGCGCTCTGGGAGAGAAGCTGAGCCCCGTTCTCCAGCCCTCCATCGGGGAGCCCCTCTCCCGGCAGGCTGCTGTCCCACTTGGAGGAATCACATGTTAGAGCCCTTTGTGTCCCACATTCCTCCCTCTAACCTCGGCTCTCTACTTCTGCTCCGCCAGAGAGGCCACTCGGTTCTTTCTTCCTTTCTTTTGGAACTCTTTCTCTCCCTTTCTTTCTTTCTTTCTTTTTTTTTTCTTCCTCTCTCGCTGTTTCTCCCCGTCATTGGAGTTTGACGACGTTGTTCTATCGCACGTGAAACGCTCGCCTCCGCACAGCCCTCCCTCCTCTCTCGCTCTCACTCTCTCCCTCTCTGTCCCTCCCTCCCCCACTCCAAGAAGACAACGTTTCCCACACTTGGTGAGCTCCTAAAACTCCCCACAGACACCGTCTGTCCTGTGGACATCCTCTCCCCCACACAACACAGTAAGAAGAAGGCTAAAGTAGTAGAGCTTACCTCAGACAAGCTCACAGTCCAGCCGGGAACTCACCGGGAAAACCATCTTCCAAATCCACCAGGAACGCCACGAGCAACAAGTAGCAGTCTCAAGTGGTTTGCCCTCCTCTCTCTCGCTGTCTTGCTCTTCTTCTCTCTCTCTCTCTCTCTCTCTCTCTCTCTCTCTCTCTCTCTCTCTCTCTCTCTCTCTCTCTCTCTCTCTCTCTCTCTCTCTCTCTCCTTCCCTCTCTCCCTCTCTCCCTCTCTCTGCTTCTCCTTTCCTCTCTGCCCCACTTGTTCAGGCTGCGGTAGCTGCTGCGGTCTCAGAGCAGCGCGGAGTGTGTGAGCAGGCGTGTGTGAGTGTGTGTGTGTGAGTGTGTGAGTGTGTGTGCAGCCCCCAGGACTCCTCCAGGGGCACTGGCTGTGAGTGCAGTTCAGGTCCTCCCCCTTGTCCGGCTAAGAACAGAGAGAAAAACCAAAAAAGCCAACCCTCACACACCAAGGGCTGGGGCAGCCTACTCTCTCTTTCTTTAGCCCTCTATTCTACACACGCACACACACTCTCATTCCAGCCTTTCCCTTCCAATGTTCAACTCTGGCTTGTATTCTTTTGTTTCTTCTGTGGAACTAACTCTTTCTGTCACCTCCCTTTTTCTCCACCTCTTTCACACACAATCTCTCTCTCTCTCTCTCTCTCTCTCTCTCTCTCTCTCTCTCTCTCTCTCTCTCTCTCTCATACACACTTTTCCTTTTCTCTTACACAGAGAAATACAAAGAGTTGTGTGTGTGTGTGTGTGTGTGTGTGTGTGTGTGTGTGTGTTTGTGTGTGTGTGTGTGTGTGTGTTTGTGTGTGTGTGTATGTGTGAGTAGTGGTATTGCCAACGTGCTACAAAGCCTGGGGCTCAGAGAGGGGGCGGGACCTAGACCGCAGAGAGCAGAATTCCTGCCTCAGAATCCACCAATCAGAGCGGGAGATGCGGTTGACCAAAATGAGTGAGGCCAGCCAGCATTCAGAGCCACACTGCAGCTTCAGGACATTTGCCTCAGTCCGACATATTCCCTCCCAAAAACCCTTCACTCACTGCAATGTACACTGCCACCAAGCAGAGTCCAAAGAGACTCCCACAACTTCTATGAAGTAAAAAACATCAGAACTACACTGTATACGAGACATGGCTCTCGGTTGGGCTGTAAAGCTGTCCACATCCACAGTGTGAGTTTTACACCTTCCATCAATTCAACTGAAGACCAAGGAGAAAGCTGGTTCTGGGTGGAACTATTTTGGTTTTATTGTCCTTCGGGGCTTCAAAGTCTAGAAACTAGCCCTCTCTCTGGAAGGGAAGAAAACAACGTAGTGCGCTGTCGTGATTTTTACATCACAATCACACCTGATCACAATTATTTCATGTGACCGCAATAATCTATCATAATCACTATAATTGATCAATGAAATGTTAAGCCAATGAATGTCACATTTTTTGGGGACATTATTTAGGCATGGTCCTATCATGTCGGTGTTCCAGCTGGTAAAGATTTGCAGTTGCACACCACCACCGTAAAATCCTTTCTAACACACCTTTGAAAGGCCTACATTTTTTGGGGTAAAAAAAATAAACAAAAAGCAGTCTCCAAACTTTCTTATTGAGTTGTATATATTTCCTGAATGCGCGTAAAAGCTCTAATGTGGCTCCCACAGGCCTACTAATACGTAGCCTATGAGTAGCCCAGGATACCTTGTTTTGTTTCCTACACGACTAACTTCTGGGTCGTGAAACTCACACTATGCAATGTGGCGCAGATTTGCACTGCATTGTCACAGCGGCACTGGTGCAGCTGTTATTTTCCATATAAGTACATCACTAAAGTTTAACTGTTTTAACGTTAGCATGAGGTTGCAACATATTTGTATAGTTTCAACAATGTTATTGTTCAATAAATGCATCTTCATTCTTTTTTGTATCTATTAATTCACGACTAAATACTATAATGTTATCTTAAACTGAACACAAAGACAATTAAATCGTTAACAGTAATTATCGGAATGACAATTGCTCGTCAACTAAAATGTCATGATCATGACAGCCCTAATTGTATGCTGTTTACCCAAAGTGACTTCTTCAACAACATATACATATTTTTTTGTCAAATACACGTGCGCACACACACACACACACACACACACACACACACACACACACACACACACACACACACACACACACACACACACACACACACACACACACACACACACCACATACCAGCCCGCTGATGGAGTGTCATCTGCTCTGAGGGACAGTTAGGCTATCTTCTGTCTTTCCTCTCTTCCATCCATCAACGTTCTCAGGTTTCAGCTCCGGCCCGAGACCAGGAGGAGCAGAGAGGTCACCTCCTCCTTCACACTCTCCCTAAGGAGCCAGACTCACACCTACTTCCCCTTCCTTCCTCCCCTTATGGTTCCCCCCTTTCCTGCCTGTGCATCCCGGTCATCCCATCGGGGACCTCCCAAGCCCTGCTGAAAACACACATGCACGCGCACACACACGCACACGCACACACACACACACACACACACACACACACACACACACACACACACACACACACACACACTCAAACCATACTAAAAGAAACCATTACCACCCTCCAGCTAGACATAAAATGATTTATTGAGACAGAGAGAAAGAGGAAAGATCCTGAGAAGCACAGAGAGAGAGAGAGAGAGAGAGAGAGAGAGAGAGAGAGAGAGAGAGAGAGAGAGAGAGAGAGAGAGAGAGAGAGAGAGAGAGAGAGAGAGAGAGAGAGAGAGAGAAAGGTTTTGGGGGGCAGGGGTATGGAGGCTATAAAGTTACCCTGGACCACAAAGACTGGAGTGATCCTATCTTCTAAGAGGTGACTGTGTCAGACCTCTCTCCACGTCTCACCCTCCCTTTATCTCTCCATGTCTCACCCTCCCTTTATCTCTCCACCTCTCACCCTCCCTTTATCTCTCCACGTCTCACCCTCCCTTTATCTCTCCACCTCTCACCCTCCCTTTATCTCTCCACCTCTCACCCTCCCTTTATCTCTCCACGTCTCACCCTCCCTTTATCTCTCCACGTCTCACCCTCCCTTTATCTCTCCACGTCTCACCCTCCCTTTATCTCTCCACGTCTCACCCTCCCTTTATCCACCCGTCACTTCTCATTTCTCACCCATTCCCACGTTTTAAGCTTTTCTTATTTTGTGTGTGTGTGTGTACGTGTGTGTGTGTGTGTGTGTTATTAGACTCTGCATGTGTTTTATGTCAGAGAATATGGATGTGTGTCTATCTACTGTGTGTATATGAGAGCGTGAGCATTTATTAATCAGCGTGTATTTGTCAACTTATAACTACAGGTATTCCTGTGTGACCTTCAAGCTGTCCTCGAACACTCAACGTCTGAGGGTTTACATCTGTCTTGACTAAGATTAGGAGGAAAAAGTCAAGAGTGAGGGATATTGACAAGATAAAAGGAAAAAAAAGAAGAGAAGGACACAGGGGAGACGAGAAGGATCGGAAAGAGGGTGGGAGTTCTACGAGTGGAGAGATGAAGAGCGACAGTGTGGAGGCGGAATCGCCCACTCCGCTCCGGCACTTTTCCCAGCAGCCCAAAGGAGTGGAACATCAGCACTGATCTATTTAGCACATGCACGCTAGTACGCCTTCCAACAA
>CM030172.1:29646977-29654477 GCA_017639675.1 Aplochiton taeniatus | reverse complement strand
AATGTGCTTCTGTACACGTCTCCTCCCCTCAGTCTAATCTCTGCCACTCCAGCCAGAGTGAGAGAGTTCGGCGTGTCCATGATGCTGTTCGCTTTCTACAGGCTGGGTTTGTGGAGATAATTCAAATTCTTTCTGCGGAGCCATGGCCACCTCGTTACGCAGGGCTTTTACTATCCCTGGCCCACAGAGAAATATTTCATCCCCACACAGACTGGGTGGCTTCCTAAGCCTGGCCCGTGAGAAGCTGAATTTAGATGTGGTTGGCCTGCATCCTAATGTTGTTACGACTATTCAGAGCACCAGGGCCATTTCTACACGGACGTTATATGCTGCTAAACGGTGGGTTTTGAATCGTGGTGAGACCAGATCACTATTATTCCCTGTCAATGATCAGTACCTCAAGTGTTATACTTCCTGCAGGAAATGCTTGAAAAAGTCAAAGTTTAAAATGTTAACACAAAAACTTGCCTCAAACTCTTAAAATGTTATATTATCTATTTTTGTCTCAAGGCGAAGCTAGGCTGTTTCTCCCATGTAAATCTTTATGTGTACTAGCCCAGTAGAGTGGACGTATGTTCAGGCTACTTTCCGCGAGATCCGCACGTGGCCTACTTCAATCTTCTGTTTCGCCAAACGAACACAACGGCTACATCGCTAATTTGAACCGTCAAAGTGGCACTTGCACGAAATTCACAATATGTGCTGTGACACAAATTACAATGTCAAAGCGGCACCTGCACGATGATTATTTTCATTAGCAGAGGAGGACATTTTATGACTTAAAGTTTGAGTGGCTTAACGTTAGCATGAGTGGCGGACACAATCATAATTCTGATTAGAATAACAATGTCGGTAAACAGGCTCTCGACATATAGTCTCCACTTAGCCCTCTTCCCAAGATGAACACTGCCACACTAACAGCTTACTAGGAATCAATGAAGTGCATTAAATGCTGTTACAATGGGGATCCCAGGTAATAGGTCAACTAAAAACACTGTATTACATATAATAATAAAAGAAGGTTTTTCCTGTATGTAAGCTTCACAATGTTCCACCAGTCCACAAGTTCGTTCTGAAAAGAACATAATAAAAGTAATCTTTATTTGTTTAACACATTTCATACAGCTCAATGTGCTTTACATGACAAAGAACAAAAACAAAACTAAATTATGATTAAAACTATGATTAAAACTTCACTGCTCCTCTTATAATTCACCTTGGGAATTACCAGCAAAGAAGCGTTAAAGGATCTAAGTGCCAAGTGCACAATCAACTAGGCAATCTTTAACCTTTCACGCTTTAAAGACCATTAAGATGACCTTAAAATCTTTTCCAGAAGATACAGATAGGCGTGAAGACCTATTCACTTCTTCAAGAACATTGTGATCTATTTTCAGTTTTTGAATTGGCTTGCTTGATAATTGATATTGCAGTAGTCTATGCGACTTGTGATGAAAGCATGCCTCAGCTTTTCTGCAGTTTTTCAATTATAGAAATGGGTACACTCTAGATATATGTCTTAGATGAAAATAGGACCAATAAAATGTATATGGGATTCCAAACTAAGCTCTGAGTCAAGGATTACTTCTAAGTTGTGCGTCTCACTGGTGCACTGTAACTTTAAGAGGCCCAGCCTTGCAATAATGGAATCCCTCTGGCACTTTAGTCCAAACCTCAGTTTTATCATCATTTAATATAAGAAAGTTCTGGGACATCTAAGATGTAGTGCTGGTAAGACAATTTGTTAGAGGGGAGAGACAATTTGGGTCTCCTGAGTCCACATATGCGTACAATTGGGTGTCATCTGCATAACTGTGAAATTTGATGTCATGTTCCTGATGATGTGTCCTAGGACCAAGGATTGATCCTGGTGGTACCCCATCGCAGGTAATCTCTCTGAACTACCACATATATATTCCTAATGTGACAGAGAACTATTTCTTTGTTAGATATGTTTTGAACCAGTTTAAAAAAGTATGTGATAGGCCACATGAGCTTGCCAGACAATATAGAAGTACTGCTTGGTCTATGGTATCAAAGGCAGTACTTATGTCTAAACATGACTTATGTCAATGGTGAGTCTTAAGGTCAAAGTAGGGCAAGTCCCTAAACTATGGTCAGTCCGAAAGCCTGACTGAAATTTTTCTAGGGTGCAGTTTTCCTGTAGGTGATTGTTAAGATTTTCACAAAAGCTTTATCTATTATTTTACTCAGAAAAGGGATATTTGAAATTGGTTTAAAGTTATTGAATACACTTCTGAATAAGTTATTACTACTATGTTATTAAACATAGAATAATTGAGTTTCAATTATTCATTTTGTCACATCCTAAACCCATATCCTAATGCATAACTTTAAAAAATGTGTCCAGTTTTCAAAGGTTGCATTACAAATGAGTATTTATAAGACCAGCCTCCAGTTTGTATGATGGGGATTTTTGAAAGGTAAGCAGACTAAAGTACTAAAAGCCAAATATTCCTCTGAGCTTCACAGAATCTCTTATGAGTGGGATTTTATTTAAAATTACATATACAACACCACAGCAAACACAAAAAAAAAAAAAAAAAAAAAGTAATAAAAATGTGTTTACAATACAGTACGATATTTAAGTTTCACCCCCCAAAAAGAACGGTCTTTAGCGCCCATATCCTCCAATTGGATTTTAAATTGTTCAACCCAAACAAACTGCTCTATTCTCAATTCCTGTTGAACCTGGTTTCATTTACCTGAAGCAAAAGAACTGAAAGCTAATTTGCCAAGTTCTGTTTTCACTTTTGGGCTTTCCAAGGGTGATATAGTCCTGTGAGCATGTCCTATGAAAGGATGTGTGCTTTAAAAGGGAAGTAAGGTAGAAAGGCAAACAGTATTAAATACCCTTTGAAAAGGTCTGTGCCATGGCTATTTGCATTCCTAACCATAAATTACACTGTTGTAAAGACCTAAAGATGGGCTGGCACCCACCTATCCATCACCGGAAAGGCCTTGTTATCAAATAAGATCCCCTTCCTTCACCGAGGGCAGGGTCAGCAGACGATTTAAGGCCGGAGAACTCGGCAGCTCAATTTGACCCCTCAGCAGACCGAGAGCTTTCTAGAAAAGCAGTTTGCGGTCAACTTAGGCTGGAGAAAAAGGAATGAGACATGATCTGAACCTCTTTCTGTCTGTAACTCCAGCTTCTCTATCTACACACACTCCCACTTAGCAGGCAAACCAGGTTGATTTGAATTAACTGCTAGGTTGGCAACCTTAGTTGGCATGGGGCTGGATCTATTTCAGGCTGCTACGGTTTAGTCAAACACGTCTATAAAAATAATACGGCCTTCTGGATGTGCTTGCCTGTATAGTGTGGAAAGGAGCCCAGTTGGGGATTAGCTAGGGAAAGGATATCCATAGGACTAAGACAAAGATGAAGAACTTCCCCTTCCTCCTCCATGAACAAAAGGAAATGATGCTTATCTCGTGATGATCTGTGATGGAGGCCCACTAGCAGTGGGTAATCCGCTTTGGCCACCACTGGCTAACCACACACACACCCTCACACACGCACACACCTTCCCACAGGGCAACGAGATAGTGCAGCGAACGGCGGATGATTCTGGGTTGAATACACATGCCTTAATTTTGAGTACACACACACACACACACACACACTCAAAAACACCCACACATACACTTTTTTCTGTCAGGAAGGAGGACAGACCAAATACCACAAGTACATCAGGGGAGCAGACATTGCATCATATTTCTGCCGCTGCTAGAACTTCCCCAAACAAACACAGCTGGAGACAGGGTCTCTGTAGACAAAAAGCCTGACTTGATTCAAACAAGAGTATGTCCTCCCCTAAGTCATATTGGAATCAAACTCAAACTCAGTGGCAAAGCCCTACATGAATACTAATAGGAAGGAACTAAGAGGAACGGATTATTAATGGCAAATGCCGTTTCCTGATGGAATATTTCTAAGATGCCTTGCTTTTAATATAATCGGTTTCATTTTGCTTTCAAGGAGTAAGTGGGCTGACCATGTACAGTACACAAAGAAACAAATTTGTTTACTGACAACCTGTTTCTTTTCCCCATTGTATCAAATCATAAACTGCCATTGGGTGTCTATGATTTTGTTATTAGTTTTAAAGCGAGCTGTTTCACATGAACAGTGGGGAGGCATAATAACAATGCAATCAAGTAATCAAGAAAAAAATTATATTTGACTTTAATCCCTGAAGAATACATTTTCAAATTATACTTAGTCAATATTCTGCTACTAATAACAAAAATATGAAAATGATTTCCTCTAATTTAGGGCATGTCATATGTTTGTCAGTATACTGTGACAAGCTCTGAGTGACTGCTGCAGAGTGCAGACCAAAATAAAACAACAAATTAGTTTGCTAATGTTTCAGACAGCTTCATCAGTTATTTTTCAATATTTGTTTTTCAAATGCAAAGTTACAACTACACACCAAATGTGTGTGCTAACAGTTGTTTGTAAGGTAGTTATACAAATGTGACCAACAGCAACATGTGGCTATAAATAATAATTCATAATACATTAAAAAGGCTTATGCAGTGAGGCTACATGCACCAATCCATTTTGTCATATCCTCAACCAAAATATTAGATGAATGGGACCTTTAGTAAATAATAAAACAACAAATACCAACCATGCAATGTTTTCCTTGAAGAAAGTTATACAACACACAACACCCCTGTGCATGGCCATTCACAGACATTTTGAGGGGGAGTGGCTCAACCAACTACAGAACCGCTACAGAGGTCATATTTTGCAATACGTAAAATCTAAAAGCAATGTTTTCTACCTAAGGTATATGGATGTCATCAACCCAAACTATACCTCCCCCCTCTATAAACTACATGTGTCACGTTTCCTCAGAGCCAGACTAGGCTTGGGCTGTAGAAGATTTACACCAACGTGCCCCTTTACAGGATGCAATATACTCACTGAGTCGGACAACAAAGCTTTTCTTGCAGGAGTGTGATTCCACAAATGCCCAACCTAAATGCTGATCTACATCAGGTCCAACCTTCTCATTTATATACATTTCAACTCCATCTATGAACCTGGGACACAAAAACAAAGAAGAACCGGAGTCGTCTGCCCTGAAGGGACTTCCTTCTCCATCTCTGTCGGGCTATCCTTCCTGCAGTTTCCCTCTTTTTTTCAAAGACATTTGAAAGTGAGTGTGTGTCAGTTTGTGTGTGTTTAATCTCAAGTCCCATCGGACCGCCTCATCAGCAGGGCGCTGAACAAATGTTCCGATGCTAAATCCCTGCTGTGATCCCAGCTGGAAGCCATTTACACTTAAAACAAATGACAAAGTTACGCATCCCATCCAGAAAGGTGTGGAAAAGGGAATGAGAAAATTCCACAGTGCTTAATCTCCAATCTCCCCTCACTCTTTACCCAGAAGCCTTCAGTGGCACATGTGAGGCTTTGTTTTCCTTCCATTTTCTGATCATATATCAATTTACCTCCTTAAATTAGTTTTCTGTGCCATCAATAATAAAGAGAGAGAGAGCCGTGGTCTACATGGAACAAATGAAAGGGTAGGGAGACAGAAAACTTACAACCGACGATAACATTAAGTTTCAGCACGTCACGATTTGCGAAACTCATAAAATGGTTGAAATTTCAAAATGATCGGCTCACACATTCACGTAAAAGTGAAACTGTAAGTCGCGCGCCGTCTAGAAACGGTACATGATACATTTATGGTGAAAAGGTGATCCAGCTTATTTAAAACCCACGTATCTCCAGGCTTTATTGTACAATCAACAAAGTACTGTGGACCTACCTCTGACATATGCTATCGGAACTCAGACGGTTACAGGCTTAGGTGGCGGCTGCTAAAAACAACAAGGAAAACTCCCAATGAACTGACAGCCATTGCTCTGAGAACAGGGTGGGCGCATAGGCCTTTCAAATAGGAAGCCTTGTCAACGAGGAGATGAGTTGTTGTTTGGTTACTCTGATGGCTCAACTTTAATCCCGGGATGTATGCAAGGGAAAACGTATGATGCAGTTTTCATCGAGTGAACAGACAGACGGACAAAACGTTCTAATCTGTGCCAGGACAGTGCATGCTGAAAACCCATGCTGCTTATTGAATAGCAAAAAGGCTGAGGTTGAGTTTCTTACAGTAATGTAATAACAGTACGTTCGAAACAGGGCTTTGACAAAACTGAGTTTGTATATGGGCTCGGTCGTACTTCTCTCTACCTCCCTCCCCTTCTCCTTCAATCCCTCGCTTGTGGCAGAGAGCCCAAGACATAAAACAACGTAGTTCAGTAGACGCTGGCTGACTAGAAACTCAGAGAGTGTGCGTCTCCTGGAAATATGTCCTCCGTTGAGTCACCCTCCTTCCCCGCGTTATTCAGGAGGAGCCGACTGGAGGAGCTACCAGTCACCACAGTGAAGAGGGAAACTTTATGGAGCCTGTTTCATAAAACTCCCCCTTTAAACTGTAGCCGTGGGTTAAACTCTCTCTGGGCTGTGAAAGAACGAAGAAGAAGAAAGCGAAAGAATATTCGCTAGCCCCAGTCTACATCCCCCTGGATTTAACTGTGTACATAACTCATTCTTTCTCTCTTTCTCTCCCCCGCTCCCTGTCTCGCTCTTCCTCTCGCCCTCGTTCTTTTGGCTCCTCGTCCCTCTCACACGTACACCCACACACTCCAGCTCCTACACAGCGTAGACATGATAGAGGGCTTCACATAACTGTCAAATTAACTCGCTGCTTTGAAGAAATAAAAAAGCTGAAAACCCACAACACTGGCATGTGCCAGACTTAATTATGACTCTGCTCAAAGGGAAAAACAGCTGAAAGGAGGGAGTGAGGGAAGGGAGGGAAACAGAGACGACTGCCTCGTCCAAGGTCTTCAAAATAGAACAGCGCAGGAAGGACGCCTAAGTCCTCGTCCCTTCAAAAAAACAAAAGAGAGAGAAAGAAACAGCTGATACTTTGCCAGTTTCGCACAAGCACAAACAAAGTGTGGGGCAGCTTTGGAATCATGGCAGCCTGTTGGTCTTGAAACAGTGCTATTACATCTCGCCCTACTTTTCTCTCTGTCTGCATAACAGTGCTGTTCTCTAACACCAGGGCGGGCACTAGCTTGAGTTTAACAACCTTAAAGAGAACCCTCGTGGGGTCCACAGAGAGAAGAATCCTCTTACGCAGGCAGTTCCTCCTGATGACCCCCGCCCCTCCCTCCCTGTCCCACTGAACTCACCGCGGTGGTCCTCCGGCGGGCTGCTGACAGGGGGCTCCATGGTGGCCGCGACACAGGGTGAGGAGCAGGGATCACACAGGCTCATGTCCTGGGAGAGAAGCCAGCCACACGGCTTGGACGTCTGCTGTGCTCCTCGCTCTCCCTGCTGCTGCTGCTGGCTCGTCCTACAGCCAGCCTCGTCTCACACTGTCCTGCCTGCCTCCCTCTCTCTCTCTGCCTCTCTCTCTCTCGCTCTCTCTCTCTCTCTCC